>CM068368.1:49157250-49364707 GCA_034769895.1 Magicicada septendecula
CAATTTTTACAATTTACCAATTAAGTTATTTTAAATTTTTTTTGTTAATTTAAAATATCAATTTTCTCTAATTTAGCAGTTAAGTTAGTTTTCAATGCAATTTATCTTTTTTGAAATGATTACACAGTTAATATTAGTGTGTATAGCGTGAATTGATGTTATTCGAACTGAAGTATTTACTATTGATTGTGTCACTATTTGTGTATTAACGACTTAATTATGTGAAAAATGACAATATTACTTTTTTGACAATAATAAGTTAAACATAAATGTTTCTCATGCAATTTTTAATTTACCTATTTTCCATTCATGTATAATTAATTCTTATTATCTGTACACTTTCTAATGAGCCTTCAATATCGTGAGCTTATTGCAATAATCCTGGATGAAAGCAGGCTGTTTGAGTGAACAATTGTACATTTTCTAATTAGCCTAAAGCCGTACGGGCTCATTGTAATAAGCCTAAAAATTATCAGGCTGATCAGAAAATGCTAGGTTATTTTCCAATCAGCCGGGCGCATTTCAAAACGACGGCGCTCTTTGCAATAAGCCGGAAATTTCAATTAGCGTACGACATAACTATCTGGTTAGTAATATAGAAATCGTGTTGTTACAGATGAACCAGCTGTGCCGGGTATGCGGAGAGCCAGCGGCCGGGTTTCACTTCGGCGCCTTCACTTGCGAGGGTTGTAAGGTAAGTTAAGTTAAAACCGGGCGCCAGCGCACTACAATTACTCTAATTATACAACAATGTCCACTATGCGGCGTATTCCGCTTGTTGCTGCTTCTTCAACAAGTCATTGTTAGAAACTATTGTTAATTCCCATTGTTGTCTCAAGCAAATCACAAACAATGAACTTATAGGCCTATATCTCCACTTGGTGTCCGTTTATTTAAATTATTCGAATATTTTTGTGGGCAGATGAAAGATCGCTCCTGTGATAATTTGCTATCTCGGCGATGCAATCTGATTGGTCGTTATGAGAATGTTGGTGTTTTGTTCGTTACAGTACTTGTATCCTCTATGTTTCTATTTTGTTTAATTTTGAACTGATTTGGAATGACAAAACTAAAAGTTGTTATGCATTTTATAATCTCTCTTTTGTCTGTTTACTCTATACAATTTCCCCTTCTTCACGGTAATAATCATTTTCTTCTTCTCTTTTTTCACAAATCATTCTCCTTCCTCTTCATATTCTAGTTTATATTTATATTTATTGCGCTTCCGCATATCGTCTCATCCTCCTGTTATTATTGTTATCATTACTTGTTATCTCCTTCCGTCTACATGTTTTCCCGGTTCTTTCCTCTTTCTCTCATCTTCCTTCAGTTTGTAGTCTCCTTATTATTTCATTTCCTTTTTGTGTCTTTCTCCGTATTATTATACTCCTTTCTCTTTCAGTTTCTTACTTCAACATTTTACATTTCAAGAATATCCCCGTCATATTCTTTTATCTGCTTAATTTTGACAGTAAAATAAATAACGTACAGTTATTAATATTGAATTTTGAATTATATTAATTTTGAATATAATTTCAAGTGACTTGGATACTTGAAGAAAATGAATCTTAAATTAATTTTGACCTTGCATTATGTAAACGATCTTACAGAATTTGTCGAATGCGTTTGCATTAACCTCAAGTGACTATAATCCAACAAGATTTATTTACAAAATACTTACACGAGGGGTTATAAGAACACATAACGTACAGACAGAGTAGACAGAGGATTAAAAGTGTTTACGTGACAAAGCGAAATCAACAACAACAAACACGAGGAGGAGGTGTGCACAGTAATTGTGTGCTCGCGTGTTGTCAGCCGGTGCTCCCTTATCAGTCCGTGCGCTGTCTAGAGAAGCCACGCATCTCGCACTTAGCTCTCCCTAGTTTATGGTTAGTTTTTGTACAAACATATGTTTGCGATTGTTTATTCGCTCTTCGTACCGCCGTTGTGTCCTCTCTCATACCTGTGTCGACTGAGACAGCAGGTGTGCCATTGACCCTTTTCTATATGTTGGAGAATATCAATTATAATTTATAAAAAAAAAAAAGTAAGATAACAAGAGTGTTTGTAATCGACGAACGCTGTGTTTTAAAAGTAACTCAAGATTCAAGTCTGGTAGTTTACGAAAAGTTTTCCTCATATGTAACATGGTATTAGCTTTGCACAGCGTCTGCCATACGGACAGCATCGAACTAATACTCAGCCAGTACCGTCTCGGTAGGTTGGGCTGAAACTCAGAGCAAGGGAAACCGCGAGGTGTGCAACGCCTAATTACGGGAACCGTCTGCCCTCAAGTAGATGATCAGCGTATGCCAAAGAAAATTCTGGGGGCGCAGATCAATAAAAGTAGAAAGTCGGGCTAACCTAGGATAAGATGGTTGGATGATGTGCGAGAAGATCTCAGTAGAATGGATGTGAGTGGTTAAACGGAGATGGCAGTGGATAGGAGACCTTGGAGAAGACTGGTGTTGGAAGTCAGGGCTCACATTGTTACGATCATCACCACAACTTTCAAGGTTTAGACCAACTAGGTCTGTCTTGATCCCATTCGCGGTAGCTCATTGTGGGACGGAGCGAAGTCCCAAGCGGCTCCATCGCTACCTAAGTGGAGCCACGCTTCGTCTTGTTCTTGGTTGTGTTTGTGTACGCGCTTTGTGTGGTCGTCTGTCATCCGTGTCGCCGCCCAAAAGCTCCACCAAACTTCTGCGAGACCGCTCTTGAGTAATATTTACTTCTTTCTGAGTACGTTCAGCTATATTCCTTAGGAGTCTCGTATCGTTAGACGCAACCAGCTTGGCATGGGTCTGGAATGGTTTTGTAAATGTAATAAAGATTATAATTATTTATTTACAATTACTGGTTGTTGTAATCTGAATAAATGTTGAGTAACTTTATTTTGTAACTTTTCTTTTGTTTCTCGTCTTTAGCAATGAATAATGAACCTAAAGAAATTGTGAATTCAGATAATAAAGAAACTTCTTCTTTCCATTCTTCACCGCAATGAGGCAATAACCGAGCAAACTGGTCGTTCACTTTCTACCATGTTAGACTTCATCCGATGTTTCCAGCTGGTTTTCTATTCTCTTATTCTAATTAATATGTATATCGCTATCTAACTATGATGGTAAGGGAAGATATAAGGAAGATGTAAAAACCTGTAGTGTACAAGGAAAGAGAATTTATTTTAAATGAAACCTTTACTTATATTCAACATGGATGTTGAGAATGCTAAGAAATAATCTCGTGGATTATGACTTTTTACGGCCACGAGGGATGAGCCAATTAGACGAAATATACACAAACGTGTTATTCATTTCAGCTTCCCAAAATCATATAAAATTAATCATATGACATGTAACATCTTGTAACATATAATAATCATATAAAAGCTTACTTCCCGAGTAATCTCTTTTGTAAAGTTTGCCGTCTCTCTTGTAAATCACGTTTATCATGTTTGCAATTACGTCGATTAAACGATAATGCTGTAGACACACTGAGTTGTTTTCCGTTAAATTAAAGTAGCTATTTACTATGCTGTTGACAGGAGTTTTAAAGTTCCGTCTAGTTCAAAGTAAATTATTTGGTACCTTCCAATTAACTGCAATTGGAATGTATTTTCTATGTTCTGACTAAGCGATATTATCCATACAAGGTGTGAAGAAGAAGAAATGTACCGACTGTAAAATATCGCATTGCTGTGAAAATACTGCGTAAAGTTGCTGAGAAAATCTCGCATTGTTGTGTAAAGTTTTATAGGGCAGGTTATCAAACATTGTTTTTGTCACTTAGGTTCTTAGTGTTAATAAAGAAACCAAAACTCATTGAACGACAAATTAAAAAGTTTACTAAATAAAAATAAGCGCTGTAACGCGTCTAACGGAACATTTTTAACACATTTTCAACCGACTTTTAATAATTAATTAATCTTAAAGTTTGCTACGCAGTAATATTTATACATACGAACAATGGTTTTTACAAGTTAACACTAAAAACTTATTACAATTTAAATTATCGTATCTAAGTTAGTGCAAGGAAAGATTACTTATTTGTCCAGTTATTTACCTTATGGAAAATACAAATTAGGCTATACATTTACACATTGTACTAAAAGATTTTATAAATGGTTTAGAAGAGATACGGTTAACACCGTAAGTGCAGTGTCTTGGGACTAGTAACGGGAAATCCAACAGATTGGTTACAACAACAACAAAAATAAAATAAAATAAAAACACTAGTTATTAGGAAAATATTAGGCCCACGAAAAAATTCAGAAGGTTGCAAATTAAGAAGTAATGATGAAATATATCAAAGTATAGAAAATATAACAGAAACAATGAGAAAAAGAAGACTATTATTTTTTTGACATTTGTATAGAATGGACGACAATAGGTTGACAAACCAGATCTTCAAATATCTGTGGGGGAAGAAGTCAACATCAAGTTGGATTAAAGAAGTCCAAAAGGATTTAGAAAAAAATAATATACACGCAGAAGAAGCAATTGAAAGAGAAGTTTTTCGGGCAAAAGTGTTAAAAATGGAAGGAGTCCAGGGTAGGAGAGAGAAAAACGCAGGTTCAAAGTGGACTGAAGACAGGAAGAAGAGACAAAGTGAGAAGATGAAAGAATATTGAAAAAAAAAGAAAAGAACAATGAGTAAAGAATTGAAATTGGCATGTGGTCCTTAAATGGCCGATACGGAAAAAACACTAGTGGAGAGTTTAATGTTTGAAGTGTGAATTATGTTAAAGTGTGTTCACCATAATAACCTGTTAGGCCCCCCTACTAACATTGAATTGTTTTTTTTTTTTGTAAATTGTAAAATAATAAATCGTTTTTTTTATTTTTTAAATACACAGGTTTTGCTTCTTTGCTTCAGTTTGCGTGTCAACCTAGCAACACCATGTCTTGCTGCCAGTTAACCCACGCTATTGGTAGATCCGGTTTCATCGACATGCAATTACACAAAAACGTGACGGCCAAAATGAAACTATTTAATTTGATTAAACATCGCATTAACACGTTCTGGATTATTTTAATAAACGTAGAGGCGACATTAACTGCATATCAGTACCGACTGTAGCGTGACCGAAGCGTAGAAAATGTAGTGCGGATAGAGAAAACGTGGAAAAACACTTGTCATTTCAATGTCTGTGTACGTTTGTGATTTAATTGTATCTCTAATACGTTTACATACCCAATCAGGACATGGAGTTTGAGCTTATCTGAGTTAAGTTCAAATGTTACGCGAAATATAAAGGTCACTTTCGCAGAGAGGAAGGGGTATCGTGACATGAAATAATGAAGATGAATTTAAGAAAAATAAAATTTGCTTTTTATTTTTAAACAAAACTGAACATTTAAAAATATGTGCACCATCTTATAAATATGCTTGTATTATAATCATATTATGTAATAATCATCATATTATTACCTTACTCTTATAATTATAAACCTCCTATTGACATAATATAAAAGTAAAATTTATTTTACTTTGAGTAGTTTGCAGACTTAAACAAATCACTGCCAACAGTTAGCAATGTAACTAACAACTTAAAATTGTGATAATAAATTATCAAAGATTTATTGTTCAAAGAACATTATTCTGTTAATAGCAATGCACACCCAAAGTACTTAAATGCGTAGTGCGCTCGATTACAACTTCATATCAGATTTCTTACTTTGTATACTTATTCTTAAATAAAACCGTTATACCGATTATAATATTTACAATTTATACAAACTATTTTCAGATGTATACTTTTACAGAGTTTTAATTCTATCATTATTGTCTGTGTTTTGTGCTGCCTTTTTTATATTTAAATAATACACGAGTAGAATAAAGTAGCCAACCACAGTGAAAAGATGAAAGAACATTGGAGGAAAAGAAAAGAACAAAGAATAAAGAATTGAAATTGGCATGTGGTCCTTAGATGACCGATACAACCAAAAAAAAAAAAAAGTAGCCAACACTGCTGAGTCTACAGGGCTTTTAACTTTCCCACCTGATGAGGCCAGGGACCTCTCCATTGCTAAGACTACTGAAATTAGATTCTTGATCATCGTCATCATCATCACAACACGCCATAGGCAAGGTCCTGCCTTTTCCGCCTTCAAAGATCTTCCAGCCATCTTTTCTTCGATCTGTCCACACACCTGTGTCCTATAGGTTTGTACTTCCAGACTTCTTTGGCCAGTCTGGAATCTGACATTTTTCTAAATGTTCTGTCCACCGTTGTTTGTAATCTTTTAATTTTTCAATCAAGTTAAAAACTTGTAACTCTTTTCTTATGGCCTCATTATTTATACGGCCAAGCTTAGAATACCTTGTAACTACTCTTAGACTGTAAAAACTTTGTAGAACTTTAATTTTGTATCACGACGTAGCTTCTTTCTAAAAACACGGTTGATCGTCTGGAAGTGTTGTTAACTCCCAAAGGAGCCGTTAGCGTCTCTCCAGCCATGACCGTACTGCGTGGTGAGGTGCCACATCCTACAAGAGGTGACCCCGTTGTTGCAGAATAGTACGAATCTAGACCGGAAGGTCGATAAATATTTCTGGTGGAGGGCAGCAGTACCAGTACCAAGTTAGGGCGTAAGGGAAATGATCCTGGACCGTCTTATCTTTGGAGTATTACAGGCGGATATCTAGTTGTGTTTGGCGGCTGTAATACTGCGTGCTATTATTATAGCATTATATTTTGCTGCTGCCTTGCAGTTGGGTGTTAGGTTATTAAAGGTTAGGGGAAGCCAACCCTGAACAAAAATACCGGGAGTTATGGCCTGTAACGGGGCCTCCACCCATTTATAGCCTGGTGGGTAATTAATGGAGAAAGTAATTTAATTTACCCACAACTTTCAAAGATTCTTGTTCAACGTCGCAAAATCGTTCCATCTTGTGACGGCTCGCGCGCGCGACGACATTCCTCTTCGGCGCACCCTTAGGACATCGTCAGTATTAATCACGAGTTTAGATTTGTGAACACTGATTGTGAGATCCCACTATGCAGTTCATACAGACCGTCACCGTTCCCACTTAACACCTGTCTATGAAAGAAAACGATGAAGGTTATAAGTGAAGAATCGTAAGTGTTAGTTACTGGTATGTTGAAGGTTATTCAAGTGGTATTAACGACGCGTTTAAATAGTTTTACTTAGTTATAAGTGTATTAAGTCGCAATAGTCATTCTTCAGATGGACGGAGTGTGTAATTTATACATTAACTTAACACTCTTGTTTCGGTACTGGCATTATCAATGTTTTATTGTAGTGAACAAGTTGAGGGAAATAAAGTTTCCTTTTTATTTTACAGAAAATAAAGAAAACAGCCTGAACTAAAACGAATCACTTATAAATCTCAGCTATATCATATTCTGTCACAGCTGTATTGTTTTACATATTTTTCTTCAACTATGCTATAAACATAAAATGAATCTTTTCTTTCGTAATTTTTCCACTTAAAGGAAACGTCTGACAATACGTGCACTAACAATGCATCACAAAACGCGTACAACAATAATCATTTTCTATTATTGTCGATACTATTGTTGTAGGAACAGTTGACAATAAAATTATTATTAATATTGCCGTTATTACGTCCTTTCTAAAGTAACGAGCAAAACTGACTACTTCTGTGAAGGTTTTTAAAAGCGACATAATACACTTTTACTGTGCAATTGAAAGCAGATATAAAATACATACGATGTATTTACAAAAAGGAGACTGACTAATATCTTGGGCGTGTATTTGTTCAGTACTGTGGAATTCTGTTCGCTTTGCCAGTCTTTTGTATTTGTAGGACTGCACCTTGTAATTTGTAAAAAGCAGTAACAGTTAAGAAATGACACTCTCTCTCTCTCTCTCTCTCTCCCCCTCCCCCCCCTCTCTCTCTCCTATGGCACTACAGCCCTTCTTGGGCCCTGGCCTCCTTCAATTTTTCCCTCCATTCTCTTCTGTCGATAGCCATTCTCCTCCAGGAACCCACTTTCAGTATTTCTTTCGCATCCTTATCCACTGCGTCCTCCCATCTTTTCCTCGGTCTTCCCACTGGTCTTTTTCCGTGGATTCTGGTATTCAATAGTTTTCGTAGTATTCTGTCTTCCGCCATCGTGACTGCATAACCAGTGAAGGTTCCGTGGTGTGATATGTTTTTCCGGGAATATGTTACCGGCCTACCGCCCAACCCCCAACCTGGAGGACCAGGGATTTTTCTGTTAGGGTTCCCTTCCCTTAGCCGATGGGTCCAGTTTTCTGGCGTCGGGAACTCGCCATTCACCCTCATTACGTACTCAGGGGCTACGCGACTTTCGTCTTCGAGAACATGAGAGTAGGAGTTGTAGGTAGAGCTGAGTTCCAAAGAATGTTTCTACTCTCTAAAAATGTTTCGCATTACTAAATTTTTGTTGTTCTTTTTCATGAATTTCTTAAATGATAAATAAAATTACCTCCATCAAACACGACATATAAGTTTGTTCTGGAAACAGGTACGAAAGAACTATCAATAATCGTGGATAAAACCAAATTAAGTCAGACGAGACCTGTATTACCCATGCGACACTGGATAATATTTGAAGTCTGAATAGAAGCTGACAGGTGTGTCACGTAACTGGGACCATCGTCAGAAGTAGGGGGACATAAAGAAGCTGTCATAAAGAGATATTTCTGACCTAAAGACGCTGTCATAAAGAGATATTTATGGAACGTCATCAAGAGACCGACATAAAGAGATATTTATGACATAAAGAGGCTGTCATAAAGAGATATTTATGAGACGTCATAAAGAGGCCGACATAAAGAGATATTTCTGACATAAAGGGGCTGCCATAAAGAGATATTTATGGGTCGTCATAAAGGGATATTTATGGGTCGTCATAAAGAGGCCGACATAAAGAGATATTTCAGACTAAAACGGCATATTTTGCGCACATCACTGCCATCAGTTTAAGACGCAATTAAAGACACAACTACGTGTACATGAAACTATTATGCTGCTTATACTTTAATGCGGTAGTGAAACCTGGATATTCATTCACTCACAGAACATTGGAAGGCTTGCAAATATTATTTGACAAGAACCTCCTGATGAGGATCATAGACACACCATGATACCGTATGTAGAATTCGGGATAGAAGATTACATTACTACCGACAGGGGCGTTGTCATTTCAGTTGGAACATACGACTAAGGAGATACGACTATTGGCTGGATATGTCGTGAGGATAGACAAAGGTAGAATACCGAAAGATTCCTTACAGGAAACGCGAAAGGCAACAGATCAAAAGGCCGTCCAAGGAAGCGATTAGAAAATCTTATTACCGTCAATGCGATAGATGCTGGAAGTCCTTCGCTACAAACTGAGTGAGTAAAGAGTCAAGACAGAAGTAACCAAGAACCGATTTCAGACTGTAGGTGGGGTAACAGGATGGGGATTATCAACAACCAGTCAAATATACGATGAGTATCTCACAGAAGCGGGATTAAAAAATTGTATGCCACTAAAACATATTAAACTTCAGAAACCTTCGATCATCATCATCACCATCATCATTAAACCAAAAATGTTTTGTTCTAGTTCCAAACAGATAGACTAGAGATGTTCACACCGCTGCTTCGGACGTTCCACACCTCTCCGTCCTTGCGGTCATCCATTCGGTTAAGATGTTCCAACTATAGCGGCTGAAATGAGATTTCTCAGGGATGTGGCAGGGTACACTCTCCATGATCATAGAAGAAACGCAGATATACGGCAGGAACTGAATATTATGAGTATGCTGGACAGGACTGCCCAGTATCGGCTGAATTGGTGGGAACACCTTTGCCGAATGGGTGACTGCCGCATCCCCAAACAACTCTGCAACAATAAGCCGAGGGGACGGAGAGATGTGGGACGTCCGAGGAAGCGCTGGAGTGACCAGCTCTAATCTTTGTCTATTTAAGACCGGTACAAACTATCCTTGGTTTAATCCTTGCAGATGATGATGATGATGTTCCAACCATTCTTAGCCGATATTGGGCATTCCTATCAAGTTTCCATGTTTCTGAACATCTATGTTTCTCATTTCGTTCCTTATATAGCTTACTTGTTACTTTCAGAGTTCTCCACATAATTATATGTAATGTAATGTTTAATCATTTGTACATTATAGCTCAGATATTCAAAATCACTGACCTGGTCCAGGACGTTACCATCTACTACAGTTTTTACTCTTACGGGATCAGCTCCACCAAAAGCCATCACTCTGGTCTTCAATGTGGAGATCTGTAATCTGAAATTTCTTGCAGATTCAATTCATTGAAAACTACCGATCATACGGAAATTAATTTATATTAAAGAAAACATTACACCTTAAAATTGTGCTCTCCAAATATTCCCTTCAAAACCGTGCTAAGATGTCTAGGAGGAAAGTTTTTTTTTTAAAGAATTCTGGTGGGGAACTTCTACTTGTTAATGGAACACAAAAATTATTTTTTTTAAGTAAAACTCTACTCCTCCTTCTTCATTTATTAAACATTCTATTTTCTAGTGTTTCTCCTTTCACATATGTTTCCACGTTTCTGAACGTCTATGTTTTTCCTTTCGTTCCTTATATAGCTTACAATCTATTAGGTATTAGTAGTAGTAGTAGTAGTAGTAGTAATGGTAGTAGTAGTAGTAGTAGTAGTGTGTTGGTAGTAAATTGCCTCACCTTCGTTTTGCTTATAGTTTCAATTTGCACTTAAACGCGTTCATTGTTACAGAGACAACAATAACGTAATCAATCAACTATGTACTTAACAATGCCACTGATAAACAATGGGTAACGTATTCCTACAGTGTGACTCAATAAACTAACCATTACGTCATTCATGGTCGTTAATTCGCGCTATTGTTATCCTTTGGTTGTGTTTTATTCGTAGCATCTCTTGGTGTAATCCTACACTAAAACGTTTACAATCGGTCAGTCCTTAAACTGTGTTCCTATTTCGTGTCGATTGCCTTGCTTCTACCAAGGATTATGGTCTTTCTGTTTCACTTTGGTATTGTCTTTCCATATGATTCTATATATAGGTTTTGCGAAACGCTCAAAATCTTAACTTTCTTTATCTCCTTTTAGCCCTGTTAGTCCTGTTCTGAGTCTGTTGTTTTGATCTCAGAATTTATGCATCCTCGTGTGGGGTCTTGCCCAAACGACGTAAGGTCCATTACTTCGGGCAAACTGGTCTTTACTTTTCGGACGACTGTTATGCCCACTCTTTAAGCAATCGTGTTTAGAAGACATGCCCCTAAACCACGGAATGCTCTCTCTAGGAGTAAAGTCACAGGAACTAATGTTCATTGCACAGCTACAAAACCGATTCATGAGTGAAATGATAGATTGTAGTATAACGGCGCCTAATGTTACACGTAATACCCAGAAACCAGTAAGACTGTGAGTTTTAAGAGTTTGCGCAAAACATAGCCGACGAACACGAGTTACTACTCATGTACAACTTGCAGAAACTAAAAAAAAACTCATTGAAAAGTTGTTCATGCCTCCTTTGAATTTAAATTGTTAGATACTGTGCGTTGTACAAGTCTCAATAAATAAAAAGATCTTTCGTCGCTATTATAAAAATATTGACATGGCACCCAGGAAACTGACAGTCACGACTGTGCTGGTACCATATTTCAGTTCCTTCTTATTTTAGCAATGTAATTTCGAACTTAGCACACTTCCTACTGTGCTATCAAAAATGGATAAGTACGGAGGTGATCGAAGGGAAGAGGAATACTATTTTTTACTCGAATTGACGTAGATTTAGACGTTGTAACCGTTATAATGTGCGATATGAATGGTCGCATAGGGCCTTGCGTTCATTAGGTACGAAAAAAGGGAAAATAAAGTGAAGGAGAGAAAGTGAAATGTAGAGAGACTGAGAAAGAGAGGAAGCTAATTTATTACTTTCTGCTACTCTAATTTTGTTTTTTAGATCCCTGTGTGTTTTCGAGTAACGATTACTGCATTTACATTTACTAAAAAGTTAACAGAAACAAGCAAAATATTTTAAAGTAATTTCCTTGAAATTTCGTTCACGTAAATTTTCTGTCAGGAGGCAGAAAAAATTGAAAATAACTATTGTTTAAGAGACTGACGTTTTGTTATAGGGTGTATAGGAAATTGTAGGGGCCCTCGTGTAGGGCCGTTTCTTTCCCAGCAGCTGCTAACACCTGTACGCCGAGAGGCGTTTACATTCGTTAGAAAAATACGTCACAATTAATGAATAACTCACCAAAACAATTACGATCTTAAGGAAAACACACACTGTCGAGGTACAATTTGATATCTCCTTTAATTAGAGTTTTTCGACTTAAATTAAAGAATAATAACTCTCCCTCTCTCCCTCTCTCTATTTTATGCACCTAAGCATTCAAAGAATTTCGACGAAACCGAAACAACGAAGCATGATAATGTTTTTAGGCTTTTTTAGGGAATCGAAAGTGTGGAAGCGTTACATTTTTCGACGACGTTACACATTTTGCATCACGCATTTTGTGGAATGACCCCCAGCCTAAAAACATTATCATGTTAAAATATTATAAACAACAGAGGAAAGAGCACTTAGAAAGAATGTCAGATTCAAGACTGGCCAAACAGGTCTGGAAATAAAAACCTATACGAAACAGTTTGGTTCTAAAACTGTACAGATTTTGGCAGCAAAATTGAACTCGCGCTTTGGAGAATCACATGTTTGTCTTAAGAAAGCCGCAGCAGTGGGGATTCGAGTAATATGTCGCCCGCGTCCTTTAAAGTTTCATCACCATCATCTTAATGATTTCAGGCTTTAGTGGTCTGTTGCTATTCTACAGTCCACCTTTTCTTATGTCTACCAACTCTTCTTCTGCCTATAGAGTTGTAATCTTTTGATATCTTCGGTATTCTACTTTCTTCCATTCTATCTGTGTGTTGAATCCACTTTCTTCTGTATTCTTTAATCCTTTCATTAATTGCAAACATATTAATTTAAATCACTTCTTATCTCCTCATTTCTTATATAATCTTTTCTATTACTCCTTTTAACTGATCTTAGAAATTTCGTTTCTGCTGTTTGTATCTTCTGTTCATCTTTTTTGTTTCCGACCCAAGTTTCAGAACCATACAGTAAGTAGTGTAGTTATTGCCATGTTAGTTTTATACAATTTTATTTGTGTTTCTTTTCTACATTTATTTCCCAACGTTCTCCAGATCGTTCCACACATTCTTGTGAAATTCATTACTTTATTTTGTGTATCTCGATCTTGATCATAAGTAAAGTCACGTCCGAGAAGATAGTTGAAATGTCTTACGTGTTCTATGCATGCGTTGTCTATGCATATTTTGGTACAAACCGGTTACTTTCGGCCCAAACGCGAACAAAAATTTGACTTTAATTTGGCTTATTTGTCTCCAAGTCACGTTTGTTAACTATTTGACTTTGTTGCTTTTCGGCACGATTGTAAGCTATATAAGGAGCGAGAAGAAGAACATTGAAATTGAGAAACATGGAAACATAAATGAATGGAAAAATACAGGGAAATATAATGTTTAATAAATGAAGAAGGAGGAGTAGAATGTAATTATATTGGCATGCTCTGTAATAATTGGCATGGTTTAAAAAAATATTTTTTTAATTTTAACAAATCATTTTTGTGTTGCATGACAACTAGAAGCTGGCCGCCAGAATTCTTCGAAAAATTTCTTTGAGATATCGTAGCACAGGTTTGAAGGGAATATTTGAAAAGTACAATTTTAAGACATAATGTTTTCTATAATGTAAACGCCATTACTTTTGTCTTTGATTCAAATATATTACAGTTATATCCATTAGAGTTTAATCTTATGAACATGACAATGTCCCCTTCAGACGTGCCTTGTGTTCATGAAATAGGGTTTACCACCTCTGGAAGCCTGGAACCGCCTCGTTAGCACCTGGTTCCAGCGGATATCGTTTCCCCGAGTGGCTGTAGAGGTTGCTGAAGATTTACATTAGCGGAATTGATAGTTAAGAGAACTTCGTTTTAATACAAGGAAATTAAATAGGATTTCAAGGTTATTATGTGGGATAAACTGAACCGACGAAAACCTTTCCAAGAGCAGCGTATATATTTCATGGTTTCACATGTGCGTTGACATTAAGGTCGTTTTTAAGCGATGTTACTGTTCAGATATGTGACCAATAGAAACAGCAATAATAATAAAACTAATAATCTTAATGCCATAAACACGGCAACACACTGCGTACGTACGTACAAAACAGATTATCACTGATAAAAAGGCCATTTTCAGAAGCGTTATTATGGCTTTAATAAATAGCGTTGATAAACCCGAAGATAACGAACAAAATTATTAACATCTTCGCTGCCATTAATGGTTTTAATTGTACGACAAAATTTCAGAAATCAGATTAAATACCGGCCTTATCTTATCATCTGGACGGCGTATCGTTTGCATTAATATTATTGCTTTTGTTATGTGTGTTTTACCATTGCTACAAACCGCTTCTAATTCTCTCTCTCTCTCTCTCTCTCTCTCTCTCTCTCTCTCTCTCTCTCTCTCTCTCTCTCTCTCTCTCTCTCTCTCTCTCTCTCTCTCTCTCTCTCTCTCTCTCTTCTCGCTCATTTTCTCTTCCTCTCTCGTTTTCTCTTTCTATCCCATCTACTGTGTCCTTGTTTCTAAAATTTCAAGTGTATCATTCAATGTTCTGAATATTGTCTCACACAGTTCCACTTTTAACATTCGTTGTTTTATACTTTCACAGTCTAACGAGCGCGTGCTCGATAATATAAACTACACGTAGAAAATATAACTACACTGATTAAGCTTAAGTAAGGCTGTCGTAATTTTTCGTTAATTAATAAAATCTTCTTCTTCTTCTTCTTCTTCTTCTTCTTCTTCTTCTTCTTCTTCTTCTTCTTCTTCTTCTTCTTCTTCTTCTTCTTCTTCTTCTTCTTCTTCTTCTTCTTCTTCTTCACTGCATGGCTTGGGCTACAGCCCGTTCCGACTTCACAGAGTCTGTGACCATTTTTTCTAGGGTCTTCCATGATCTCTCGTCCCCACTGACTTATATCCAAACGCTTGTTTAAGAATAGATATAGTTTAGGAATAAGTTTAAGAATAGATATGTTTAAGAATTTTGTCTACGTTTAAAATTATTAAAAATATAATTTCATAAAATTAATTTCTTCTTCCCCTCCTCTTCAAGGATTAGGTAATATACACCTGTTTCGGCACCCATCTTATCCTCGGGCGACCCACGTCTCTTCTACAAATGGCTTTATAGTTCAGTGCCGCTTTCGGCAATCGATCCTCTGACATCCTTTGTAGATGATCCCACCATTGTCTCTTCTCTAAATTGAAATGATTTCATTCATGTCCTTTACTTCGAGTTCTGCTCTGATATATTTATTCCTTATTCTATCTTCAAACGTATAATTTAAAATACTTCGAAGAAACTGCATTTCAGCACTCTGAATCTTGCCACTTTCCTTTTTTGTCATGACCCACGCCTCACTTGCATAAATCTACGTGGGTATTGCAATTGTCTTATAAATTTAATCCTTGTGCTGTGTCTTGTTTTATTTCTAAGAGTTTTTTGAATCGTACCACAAATATTCCTAAATTTATTGAAGTTATACTTCTTTAGGCGCGTTGAGGGTGAAATTTTTTGTATGTAACAAAATGCGCGCGCACCATGCAACGGAAACGGAAAGTTAACAGGATGAAGTTAGCCGTGGACAACGTGCCTGAGACCAAAAAACCAAAACATTTCGGTCGCGGCCCCGATGGACCTGCTGGTGCTGATCGTGAATGGATAAATAATTTAAAAGTAACAATTAATAACCCGATGATTTATTTCTTCAATTTTATTTAGTTATTTCATGCCATCAACGTCTTGCTCATTTATATATTAAAGAAAAAGAAAATTTCTCCGCAACAAATTAATTATACATAGGGCAAGAATCATACGAAAATTCTATTACCTAGCAATTATTTATACAATACAGTTGCGTTAAATATAAACACAGGCTTGTATCGTAAATAATAATAATTGTGAAACGTTACACACACACGGACACACACACACATATACACACACACACAGACATATCTCGTGGTCAGCAAAACTGAATTTTTAATTACATCAATTTCTGCGTTCATTAGAAGTCTATTCAGAAACTTTCTGCAGAAACCACCGGACAACTAACTTATAACTCTAACTCACTATAGTAATTAACTTTTCTTTTTAAATAACTTTATATACATTGTGCTGTGAAATATTTTTCGGTGACAAAAATTGTGTAACCAAATTTTAATAAGTGTTTAAAAACATTCGGTCGCGGTCCCGATGGACCTACTGGTGCTGATCGTGAATGGATATATAATTAAATAACTTTATATACATTGTGCTGTGAAATATTTTTTGGTGACAAAAATTGTGTAACCAAATTTTAATAAGTGTTTAAAAATATTCGAGTTTTATTTTTCGTAAGTATTAATTTCAAAAGTCTTTTTTATATTAAATCAATAAAAGTTTCGATAAGTATTCTATCATTATGTTTGCTTTAATCCAATAATCTAATATATATTTCTATATTTTAAATTATAGATCACACTTAATTATTCAAAAGTCTATCGAAAAGTAAATCCATTACTGTAATACACTATTCGTAAGTATTTTGAGCTATTTGATAAAAAATTAATTTTTTCTTTATTAAAATATTATAATATTGAATTTAAATTAATTCAATTGAATTAAATTTTTATCTTTTAGTGTATAATAGTCATATTATGAACACACAAACACACGTTTACATGCTATAAAAAATAGTGGCAAATAAACCTGAGCAGTGTAGATTTGAAGCAACTTTTATACCTTGCCGATTGATCTACAACTATATTATCACCTATGCGAAAAGATGAGCCTGAATTAAAAATGATGCAAATTGTTATAAAGATATTAGGGTTAATCTCGAAAATAATGATTACTCTGATTTTGATTCTTTTTATCAAAATAAAAATATTTCCTCAGACGAAGATTATTGCAATATACTTCGAGCTGGAATTAAGAGGCCAAGAGTTTTTCTCAAACGTCAACCATATAAAAAATGGCATAATAATAACCATAAACAAAAGGAACTTTTGCTACATGTCATCTCCAATCTGTTAACTCCAACCCGTAATCCGTTCCAAATGTGTTTCACGGGTCCAGTTGGATGCGGTATCTATAACCGATAATCGTATTTACCATCGTTTTAATCGTATTTTTCTCCTCTTATCGTTCTACTCGTATGAATTTTTAGCATGCATGTTAACCCTTAGTTTTTCAATCACGCCAAAGAAGTATAACTTCTAACGCGCGTACATAAGTACACGCACCCACAATAAATACGTTTAGAAAAATAAATTTTACTTTTCTTTAACAGCCTGAAGCTTTTGGTAGAAGGAGGAGGTCTGCATTTTACCAGTTGACTCGGTTGTCTGCTGCCATCTTAAAGTTAGGAACCACAGTTGCTGGAGTGATTTCCTTCCAAATCGAATCTTATGCAGCTCGCTGTACATCAATACTTAACCGGATTATCCTTCCGCCGTCATTTTGTAGTTTCTATTCTTCTAACCACTTTATATACATATAAGAAATTGAATGTTTATAAAAGTTCGTGGTTTGTTACGTTGCCGGATTAAGGCTATAGGGGCCCGGGGCTATTTAAGAGCAGGGGCCCATGTATGAAATTTTCGCGTTTTGCACAATTTTTTTGGTTCATTTTCAAAGGCTTATTTAAAAAATTATATCTTCGCGCTGAATTAATATTTCGACACTCGACATGAATCAAATATGCTCTTCTTTTCTACTACCATTTTGTGTTTAGTAAGTACTTCTAAGCACATTAAAATCTGAATTATTGAGTTTCGAAGAGACGTATATTTTTCTCGAGCCTTCTCCAAAACTCATCATAAAACAATTGTGATAACTGGGAAACGTTTGAGCGTTAAACTTTACTACTTTGGCTTTTACCATAACCTTTCGTACCTAAACATGTCCCCAAGTTTCATTTAAATCCGTGATCCGCACTTCAGGTATTCTCCTAGTCAGTGCGGTTTTTAATATTTCGCTTGCTCGGAAAATTGTATAATTCGTTCGAAAATGAGAATTTTAAAATGGTCGGGCATGTGGCTCCCCGACAAGCGGGGCCCGGGGCTTTAGCCCCGCTGGCCCGTCTTAATTCGGTTCCGTTTGTTAGTGAAGAATGAAAGGAATCATAACATTTTAATGCAACAATTAGTTTTAGGAATTCAAATATTGTAACAATAAATAATGTTACTAAATGATAACTACGACTGTGGAACTCACCCTTTTTCCGCCGTTCGTTTCAAAAATTCTGCGTTGCCAACTTCTTTTCGTAACTCGAAGAAGGTTATATTTATTATATCAAAATCAAACTCTGTTCTAAGAACTGTCAGGAACCAAACATACAGTATTACGGATAATAATAGTTTAATTATCCCTTTTTTAAACCCATTAGTTACCCAATAACGTTCCCGATTATTTACGTCAAATCGTCTGTCTTTCTTTATTTATTGCCGGTTGGCTATTCTGTTTAGTAACCAGTAATGGTCGATTTCGTTAAATCTCAAGGCGTGGAAATGTTCTTTTAGCTACAGAAAAACGTATTTAAACACACAAATAAAAGTACAAGCTTTACAACAAATATCAAAATATTATATAGTTGAAAAAATATAAACGACTAAGGTCACAAACTACGTTCGACAAAACTAGTGTTTATAGGTTAATTTGTTTACTATCGTATTGAATTAATTTACTATTTTTTGCACAAGAAATAACTAGAATAGTGGTTTTGGTGTTAGTTTTAATAGTTCATGATCAAAATAAGTCCACAATTTTAATTAGTGAGTGTTAAATCAGTGTTATTAGTGTAATTCACTTTGTCTGTCTTCGTTACGCGATAACTCAAAAATAGGTTATACTTAACAACTGTTTCTTCATCTCAGGTCCAGTTACCATGTCTTGGGTATATTTAGTCTTCTTTTTTGTGATTTATCCTCTTCAGTAATCCACTTGGAAATGTTTTTGGCTTATTATTAATAATCTATGATGTTATTTATGATGTTATAGCCAGATTGTTTATTAGGTAGTTCGTTTCTGTTACTTTTTTCTTATAATCTCAAGCTCTGTAATTTCTTCAATCTTTTCTCATCAATGGTTACTAAAGAACCCTCAAATTAATTTTTATTATTTTATTATTTCAAGCTTACTTATTTCAATAAATTTATTCAATTTTTACTCATCAATGGTTGTTAAAGAATTCTTAAATTATTTTTATTATTTTATTATTTCAAGCTCTATACTTTCTTCAATCTTTCCTCATCCTTGGTCACTAAAAAACTCCCAAATTATTTTCATTAATTTGTTGTTGCTATGGTTAAAATACCAAATTTGATTGGTGGACATTATGAGATATTGTAATTAAAATACATTGCCATTCTGTACAAAATTGGTCAAATATCTTTAAATAGGTCTAATTCCCTTATACTAACTGTGAATCTAAATCTAATAACATCATTGTCTTGCTTTTAACTTGTACATCAATTTGGAACCAAACAAGGTTACTTTTAGTTCATAAATAATGATTTTACATTTTTACCACCTAATTTTCTTAATAATTAATGTTATACTACTTATTTCGAATACATTTTTGTTGTGCAGACTAATATCATTAAACCTATTCATATTACATTCATTATTTCAATAAACCTTGCTGTTATACTTTAAAATTTACAATTTTCTAGTTTTTATATATAGGCCTAGCAGCTAACATGTCTGAAATTCTATGCCCACACTATTCTAACAAATGATCTTTATGTTGTTATTTTAACACCTTCTGCATAAACAAATTAACATAATTATTTAAAATACAACATGTTGGTTTCTAAACCTTACAAAACAATATAATCTTTTACTTATAGACAAAATACATAATTTCTTTGGTCTAACTTTAATACAACAGATTATGAATTGTCTATAAGTCTTAACTTTTACAAATAACTTTATGAACATAAATAATTAAATATTACAACATATCTGAACAGTTTCAAATCATATTTATGAACCTAGTACTTGTAAATGACCTATGATTATTTTTAAATCATCATTTAATAATGCAATTTAACATCTTACATTTATCAGCATTCTCCCCTTGACCTACTGATAATTAACATTTCATTTTATTTATTTGTCACTTTATCACTTCTTATTTTATTATTATTATTATTATATTGATTCATTTACCTTTTCTATCATTTCATTACATCTTTATTTACTACTTATTATATAATTCCCTACTCATTAGTTTGTACTTTTATATGGTCATTACAAATTGTAATTTACTGGGAATATGATATCTGGTCTCGAATATTCCTTCACAGTTCATTTATTTTGTTTTTATCTTTCTCCATCACCTTACCTAAACATTTGGGTATAGTCAGTCATAGTAAGAGTCTGTCAAATATAGTCTTTAGTGTTATGCTATCATTCTTTTATTTATTACTTGTTTTTTTATTGTACAGCTTCTCATTCATTTATTCTTGCAAATCTTACATGGTTTTATGTCATACAATTTGTCATGTTACAACATTCAGAGGACGAATCACGGTCGCCGACAGGCATGACAGGGACAGTGGGCCGAGACCGACAACGATGATGATTGGAGTGGGTGGGGGGTGAGTGGCGCGCGCCGAGCTATGAGCCGAGATATAATAATTAAAAAAACAGGCTTTGTCCAGGTGATTGTTGGAGACGGCCTCGGCAATTACTGTACTAGAACGACCTAGTACGAACATGCCGTTGTAACGGCCCTTAAATTCTAAATTAAAATATTCCCTCTGGACCGGACCACTAGGGAGGAGCTCCTCCCGGAAGCCAAAGGGACGTCTCACGACGCGCATCCCTACAGCTCTAGCAGGCGATTGTTTTAATAGGAAACGCATGGCTTTTGAACCTTATGGTTCTAGCTTCAGAGAAAGACTTATTTCAGTCGATTTCTAATAAAAAAATAATTGATGCCTTTTCTTTATCGTCATCGCAGAGGAAGAAGTTACTGTACCATATATAAACCAAAGCAACTAGATCTTTATCAAACCAATAATTTTTTCAATTTTGTCTTCTTTACAATAAGCTTTGGTGGTATATTGTTCCTTTGCTTTGAATCTTGTCTTACATATATTTCATTAGATCTTTTATTTATTTATTTGTTTAATTTCAAATGAGAATTTATTTGCAAACTGTACTATTTTTAGCTTTGGCTTATTTGTAATAAAACGTTTATTACAATGATATTTTCTTTTAATTTTAAATACCTTTCCTTGGGGGGGGGGGGGCATTAAGCTTAGGGGTTGGGCAACCCTGAGATAATATTTAATATATTTCTGTGGCTTGGTGCAAGAACCATCAATGTCAGTTTTTGGTGAAAATAACATTAGTGGCTCTTGACATTTCTGAAGGAATGTATTTTCATGTGTAAAAACCACCAATATCAATCTGTAATATCTTACGAGTTAATAGTATCAGTGGTTGTCAGACTCGGGAACAGTTTTTTTGAATTCAAACCACCAATGTCACATTTATTTTAGAAACTAAAAGATATTTTTCACAGTTAAATTTACATAGGGCATGTTCTTACATATGTATGTAAATATTTATCAAAACATCGAACATGATCTTGAACATGACATCATAATATGAGTCAGAAAAAACTGACAAATTTTAAAACTCAATTTTCTCAGAACACAGTGTTATGACGCTGGTGATTCTTGCACCAAGGCACAGATTTAACAAATTGTTTGTGACATTTTGTAACCTGTCAAGACGTCGTTAAGAGAGTTTGTTTTTTGCTTGTTGCAGTCGTTCTTCGGCCGGACGTACAACAACCTGAGCTCCATATCCGAGTGCAAGAACAACGGAGAATGCGTGATCAACAAGAAGAACCGGACGTCGTGCAAAGCGTGCCGGCTGCGCAAGTGTTTGCTGGTCGGCATGTCCAAGAGCGGTTCCCGGTACGGCCGGCGGTCCAACTGGTTCAAGATCCACTGTCTGCTTCAGGAACAGCAGCAGAACCAACAGAACTCGTTGATGCCGGCCAAGAACAAGATGTGGGAAGGCATGCCGTTCCCGGCGCCGGGCAAAGCCGTGGCGCCCAATCTGCTGGACGTGGACAACAACAATGCCGCGCCTTTGTCCGGCAAAGACGGTAAGGACGGGTCGATATCCCCGCTGCTGTTGCCGACCGGGTACGGTAGTGAGGCGGCGGCCGCGCTGTGGGCTGCCAGGGGCTCGCTGCTGCCCGTCCATCCGCACCACCCCGGGCTTCCGTTCTTTGCGCCGCCGTTCCTCCACAGCCCTCCGTTCCACCACCCTCCTCCCGCGAACTTCCTACTTCCGTTCATACCGCCCAGACATCCTCCGCCCGAACAGACGATACTGTCCGCCTCGTCGTCGTCGTCGTCGACCACGTGTTCGCCGGTCCCCACAGAAGACAAGCCTTCGTCGATCAGTTCGTCCAGCGTCGCCAACAAAACGACCACTACGTCGGCGTCGACGAACACGTCAACGACCGCCGCGCCGACGGACACTTTCAACTATAACAAATCGTTGGCGGTGTTGAGGTCGCTGGGTCCTGTCCAGGAGGCGGCTATAGACCTGTCGTTTCGTAACTGTAAGAAGACGATGAGCGGCGTGGGAAACAGCACGGACGGCGGAAGTCACGACGACGGGACGAACGATAAACAGTCGAATAAACACGTTACAGAACAAAGTGGCGATGTTCGGAGTAGAGAGTGTAATTTACGAAAGAACAACAACACAACACCTTTAGACTTGACTTGTAGCAAAACGTGATGAACGTATGCTTATTAGTTAATGTGCCATTGCGTGTATGTGTGTGTGTGCGTTTAGTGTTGTTATGAGACACTTGAGAAAAGTCAAAATAATAATAAAACATACGAAGATTGATCAAAAAGTTCATGAAGTTCTTGTTTATCTTAAAAATTATGCCTTCATTCTTCGACATTGATACTGTCTCAGTCGAATGTAACACGATTAAGCAGCCATTTTGCGGTTTTGCACTTTTTGATACAGCCTTAAGCTCATTTAGCGAGTCGTTATTTTTAAAATTATGTCTTCATTCATCGACACTTATACTGCCCCCTTCAAAGTAGTCTCAGTCGAATGTAACACGATTAAGCAGCCGTTTTGCAGTTTTGCGCTTGTTGGTACAGCCTTGAGCTCGCTTAACGATTTTCGTTTTACGTCTTCAACGGTCGCGAAACGTTGTCCTTCCGTGGAAATTATCACTATTAGGAGGAGGAAAGATCGCGTTGCTACACATCTGGTGAATACAGCAGTTGCCGTATCATCATTATGCCCTTCTTTTTGCTTAACCTGCTAAATTCTTAACAATCAATGACGTGCGTACAGGCGCATTATCGGGCTGCAATTTTCATAAATCATTCTTCCGTAAATTTGGCCGTTTTCTAAGAATAGTTTCACACAAATGGCGTAAAATGTTCGAATAGTACTCTTTATTTACCATTGCGCCTAGCGATGAAATTTCGTGGAACAAAAAAACATAATCTTCATCTGTATGTTCAAAAAACACGATTTTATCTAGTTTACGGCAGTCTTTGAAGCTTGTAAACCGCTTGTTTAAACACAGCAGTTTCGCCAGAAGCCTCCTAAACACATTTACCAGAACAGAGAGTTTATCTCACAGTTTACACAAAATTTAATCAGTGTTCTTCAATCTTGCATTGTAGAATGACAAAAAAACCACCTGATACACCAAAGGACGACTTACTCAATTAGCTGTGAAATCTAAACTATTCATCAAATAGGACTAAAATTGTAGACTACCAACATTACATAAAAATAGTTTTTTTATCGGATACTTGTAGTGGTGGAAATTAGAAAATTTCACGAAATTTTTTATCAAACCTCGTATAAGTCAATAGGAAAAGCAGTATGAAAAGATGTCTCAAAGTGTTAGTGTGAATCTGGATGATTTTACAAATCTGATTTTTACCAGCTATTTTATTCGGATTTTAAAAGTAACTCGTATATTACTTGGCTCCAGTGTGTCTTATCCATGAATACAGAAAGTAAATTTATAACCCGGAAGTAGCGTATTGGTCGAGAACGTCTGTACTCATAAGAGTACGCACAGTGTAACCAAGACCTTTCGCGATTAAATTATAGTTGGTAAAATGCAGATTTGTAAGAAAAACTAATAACTGTAAAATGAATACTTAATGGTAATATAATAAATCGTAGTAACGTACGATATACGACAATACAATTGTCGTTTATCATATAACAAATAAATACAATTGTTTCAAAAATTATTAGAGCTTAGTTACTCTGGAAACAAATCAACAATCACTTGAAGGAAAATCAATACCCACTGTTGTAATAAACGTTAACTTTTGTAAACAGGAAGTAGAATTTCTACAACATTGAAGTATATAAATATATATTTATTGAAGTGTTGTAAAGGATTAAAATTCTATTAATTACTCTGAATTCAAAGCTGAATTGTTATGAAAGTATTCTTGTCTATTTACACGTGAAGTAAAACGCATTATGTAAAACGTTTACAACTTTTATCCTGAAGTCAAATTGTGTTTAAAGAAAAACGCATTATAAAGCATTAAAATATAAGTTTCCAGACTGTACACTTTTTGAACTTCCTTTGTTGCCTTCAGAAAGCGCGCTAGTCCTGACTTCATGTTTCTAGCTCCGTAAGTTAGAAGCAGAATCAGACAATGCTGAAGGTGAAGACAACGATGAGATCGAGACATCTGGTCAGTGTCACACGGCAGACCACGGTTTCGTACCTCGTAAATTCAATAAAACATAACACGAGCCTGAAATTTTAGTATCTTCATATACGATTCAATTTGCTTGTGCCAAATTAATGCCAGATCAGACAAACCCACAATATTGTGCAAATATTAACAAACCCCTATAGCAATTTAATATTTGTAACGTTTAAGAAAAATACGTGATTAATGTCGGCACTTCCCTTTAGTGCTTGGAAATTTGCACGTTACTCATCGTTATAGTTCATCGTTACTACCGCCAAAGTTCAAAAAGCTTCTTGTTCCAGGAAGGATACAACATGTTCTTTGCACCGGTCATCTTTGTACTAAAGAATCATTTGATTATTTAAAAACTCTTGCCAATGATGTCCATGTGGTCCGTAGTGACTTTGATGAAAACTTAAATTATCCAGAACAGTCATGACAGTCGGTCTATTCAAGATTGGCTTGTGTCAAGTTGTACTGTGGGGAGATCCAGAGCCACTTGCTTTAGTCCAGCGTCAACTGAATGTAGATATTTTTATTTCTGGTCGTACACATAAATTCGAAGCGTACGAACACGGCGATAAGTTTATATAAATCCAGGTTTAGTAACAGGAGCGTACGATTTACTGGAACCGATCTACCAATCCATCGTTTAATTGCTCTAAGGCTTTCACGGCCGGTGTCAGTTGTATAAGAAGAGTTTGCCGGGCTGTTTGGCCGTGGTCTACGGTTTAAAGACAAACCAAACGTTTCGACAGCACCACTGGCTGCCATCATCAGTGGAACTCGAAGAATTCAAGACCTTTACCACAGTACTGTGGGCCTGACGATAACAACCCACGTTCAGGAGGTCTTGAATTCTTTGAATTCCACTGATGATGGCAGCCAGTGGTGCTGTCGAAACGTTTGGTTTGTCTTTAAACCGTAAACAAGGGCCAAACATCCCGGTAAACTCTTCATATACAATCCATCGTTTGTTTTAATGGACATCCAGAGCACAACTGTTGTAACTTATGTGTACCAGTTTTTGGGGAATGATGTAAAAATTGAAAGAATTGAATTTAAGAAAAGATAAGGCCTCTGACTTTATGTAAACATGAGAAAGCCAATATCCCATTCATATTCAATGTATTTCCAAATTTAAAGTACAATCAAAGAACTTTGTTGTCCCTTTTTTAATTTAAAGATTACTAGAAATATCTTTATCGACATTGAAGATTAGCCAATAGACAGAAACTTTCCTGAACTGATTGTTCTCGACTCGAATGGTCCGATTGTTGGCAACGCGACTGCTAACTGGACAAACATTCAGTTGCACTTTGCTTTCCACATTTCGAAAATTGAATTTCCTTTCGTCAATCTTGATGTAGGCCTAACAAAGGAAGTTCACTTTCACCCCGTTCATACCGGTAAGGTACCTTCATGTGTGTTCATTGACGTTAATGCTATAATCTGCTACGATACACCAGGACACGCCCGACGCGACAGTATGTTACGAGGAAACATACAATACACTAATGTGTCTCAAAGTATCAGGCTACCGTGTGGCCGGATGATTTTACAAATCTGATTTTTAATAGGATATAAATGGTAATTCGTATAATACTTGGAAACAGATAGCTCAGATCGACACCTGCCGACCGTGTACTTTATTAAAGAACAATTTCCCTTCGTATAGTTTGTTTCTTATGAAAATATTGTTTCTTAGTAAAATAAAGTAATTATTGTTTTGTCATTTATAGGTTAAAACGACAAGTCGGTTTTTTTTTGTCGCGAAGTCGTTCACACAATGAGGTATTTAGTAAATTCTGTGATATTTGATAATAATAATAATGAATTATGGGATATACTGCTTAATGCAATGACCAAAATGTGTTGAATTTTATGACAAGCAAAGCCTACAAAAATCTATTTTATTCAAACCTCCTAAGTCCCCGCACTTCATTATTCGTATTTAACAAATCACAGACTGATTCGTTAGGATGCGCTCATAGTTTGCCATGATCTGAGTTTATCATATCTGAGTTTTGTCGTTGGTTCAGGCATCAAACGTGTTCCTATATCGCTTCTGATAACTTGCTTTGAGACAACTCGGTCCATGTCAGTGCGTATCTAGAATTTAGCTTTGGGGAAGTGGAGGTCAGGAGTCGGGTGGGCTTTATAAAAAAAAAAAGGCTAATCAACATTACTATCTTTAAAGTGGCTGAAAAACGCGTGGTAACATCCTGAAATCAGTTCCATTAAAGTAATAACACAATTAAAGTACGCGTTATCAAAACACTGTTAAAAGATACTTATTGACTTCTTGGATTTCGTCAACCCAAATCCAAGTTCTTGGGTGGTTTCGTTGGATACTTATTGACTTAGTTGATTTTCCTATATTTCATATTTCGAATGTATACCTATATGCTATGTAATAAACTTACTATTTGTATATTTAAAAAAGCGCTACTACTTATTAACGCACACAGCTGAAAAAATAAAACAACCTGAAAATTAAAAGATTAATTAAGTTCGTCAACTTTTCGACCCTCTGGGGAGGGGGGTCTAGTCCCGTTCGTCCTCCCCCCGTAAATACGCCCCTGATATGTAAGTTTGAGTTTTGTCATTGTTTCAGTCACCGAACATATTCCAAAATCGTGTCTGATAACTTGGTTCGAGACCTACCACGGTACATCCACGATTTGTCACAGGATTTTTGCTGGAATTTTCATACGGTCAGTGATTAGGTTGGTATCATTTTATAATTTGCTGACTTCCGTAAATCGGCATTTACTATCTTCTCAAGAAGCAGAAAAACTAAAAGCAAGTCAATATATAAGATCGCTTGTGCGCAACCACACAGTCACACACCTACACGCAAATATTTTGTTGTTGTATCGGGCATCTAAGGACCACATGCCAATTTCAATTCTATATTATTTGTTCTTTTCTTTTTCTCCAATATTCCTTCATCTTTTCACTGTGTCTCTTCTTCCTGTCTTCTGTCCACTTTGAACCTGCGTTTTTCTCTCTCTTACCCTGGACTCCTTCCATCTTCAACACTTTTGCCCGAAAAACGTCTCTTTCAGTTGCTTCTTCTGCGTGTATATTATTTTTTTCTAAATGCTTTTGGACTTCTTTAATCCAACTTGGTGTTGAGTTCTTCCCCCACAGATGTGTGAATATCTGCTTTGTTAACCTATTGTCGTCCATTCTATATAAATGTCCAAAAAATACTAGTCTTCTTTTTCTCACGGTTTCTGTTATATTTTCTATACTTTGATATATTTCATCATTACTTCCTAATTTACAACCTTCTGAAGTTTTTCGTGGGTATAATATTTTCCTAATAATTCGTCTTTCCAATATTTCTAGTTTGTCTAAATTATAATTCAATGCCACACACACACACACACACACACACACACACACACACACACACACACACACACACACACACACACACACACACACACACACACACACACACACACACACACACACACACACACACACACACACACACACACACACACACACACACACACACACACACACACACACACACACACACACACACATTTATTATGTATACTGTCGGTTCCAACGTATTATAACGTATCAATTTTTAATGTTTTTGCAAAATCGTTTACGAGTGAAATTGTGCCAGATCGAAAACCACTCTCTTTGCGTCTCCAGTATGCAACCTGTATTACATCACCGTTGATGCATGTGTAATTTTATCTTTCTATAGGACAATAGGTCAGAAAAGAGCAGTAGGCAGTGATCCCACGTATAAACAGAGTGTGTGTGAGAGAGAAAGAGACTACTCCAAGTGTACAGTACTTGTGTGTACAGTACACTGCAAGTGGTCTACAAGCTCCAAATATCGGCGTCAAGTGACGTTTAGTGGTCTGCGGGTAGACAGACTGACGTCCTGGTTGACCAGCCAACAACCACTGTTCAAACACACACACACACACACACACACACACATCATAGCCGTTCTATTACCGTACGGTATGATTGTAATTAGAGTACCACGGAACCAGTCGCGCCTCAGTGTGTGTGTGTGTGTGTGTGTGTGCGTGTGTGTGTGTGTGTGTGTGCGTGCGATAATAACGACAATCGAATTCAGACAGTGGTTAGTTCCAACCAAAGTGTTGCTTGCCTTCGATTGTGTTATCGAGTTCAATACATTCACAGTTAGACAAAGAGAACACGATCGGACGTTTTATTTATCTTTATTGTTGTTGTTGTGTTGTGGTTGTAATTTTTATTTTTGAAACATTGATAAGTCGTTGAAAGAGGAGGACTACCGACCTTCTCCGCCTCCAGTAATACAAGCCAATTTCGTTTCTGAAGTGTGGAAAACAAAAAAAACGTAATAATAATAATAACAACAAAAAAGAAACTAAAATAAAAGGAACAAAATTTAAACTTAGCGAACGAAGAGTGCTCTTGACAGCGAATCGAAGGCGATAATAAATCGACACACACAGATCGATAATAGTGTAGTCTCGAAATCGTTCGTTGTTCTCTATACGGCGACTGTTCGAGTCGTTCACACAAAGGAAATAAAAAAAGTACAAAGATAAAAAAATAAGGACCGTTTATTTTGGTACACTTAAATGTACAACATACAAAATGTACCTTGAACACTAGCCAATTATAGTAGGTTTCTCTTACTTTTAAAAATTAGCGGACAATCTGTTCTCCAAGGCAGAGCAGATATGTTTGTTGTTTTGACACAAAACAATTGTTTAATCTTATGTACAGAAGACGAGGACCATTATTTCACTAATGTTCTTCCGTTTCAATAGAAACTTATATTTTTTAACAGAAAATGAGGTGTTTGAAGAATAAGCTGATACGAATTTAAATTCATCATCATCATCACCAGCATCAACAATATCAAGGATTAGGCTCTATCCTGAACCTCTTCCGGGACCCACTTCGTTCACAGCCGTCCTACATCTATCTTCCCCACCGGTTCTGTATTCCGTTGCTAGCACAGGAATCCTGTCACCCGCCATTATTCCCAAATGTTCACACCACCTTCGTTTGTTGCTCCTTAGCTGTTTCAACAACGGATCGACTCCCATTTTCGTCCTTATATCAAAATACTTTTTTCTATCGAGAATGGTACAGCCCAGAGTACTCCTCATAAATTTCATCTCTGCTGCCTGAATCATTGTTTTGTCTCTTTCTGTCATAACTTCATCTCCATACATCAGAACTGGTATCGCTAATGTGTTAAAAAACCTTATCCTTGTTTCCTTCTTTGTCTTCGTTTTAAGGTATCTGTGAATTGCTCCAAAGATATTCCTATATTTGTTTAATTTTTCATCCAAATCAATTTCTGTACCATATGTAACTATGTAACGTAACATTCCAAGTAATGAAATGCTGGACTTGTTCCATAATCTATCCGTCTATAAATACGTATCTTAGTTCTTGCCGGTTGCTTCCCACTGAATGCCATTGTTTTGGTCTTGTCCGCTGCTATTTGGAAGCCATTTCTATCTGCTATTCGACTTAGTCTGTACATTAATTTTTTTAGTTTATCCTTGCTATCCTAAATTATTACCTTATCATCTGCATACAAAATGGAGTTTAAAAACATTCCTTTCAGAAAAATCCCTGGGTCAACATAAGATTTACGGGTGTAAATTAACAGACTAAACCAAAAACATTGTATAAATGGATCACCGGTAGAAGAAGGAGGCATGAAAAATTAAGGAACCGATAGATTGTGAAAACACGATAAATGGAATAGTAGAGAATTTTACATGGACACATGGTTTTGGAAAGTCTACCTTAAGATAATTATCGTGATTTTTTTTATTCCTCCGGCCATATAATGTTTACACATTTTCCGCAGCCAAAGATTACAGAAGTGATTGAATTCTCATCTTCCACTGCTGCTTGTCCATCCAAAGATTTTCTTCAATTTCTCGTTCCCTCAATATAGTCTGAATTTCTTCTATCCAGGTGATAGGTGGTCTTCCTCTTTTCCTTCTTCCTGGTGGGCTCCATTCCATAACTCTCCTTGGCAGTCTTTCCTATGGCATTCTTCTCGTGTGTCCATACTATTGTATTTTTTTGTTTGGATAAAATCAACAATTGAATTTTTCACATTCCTTTTGTCCTTAATGACTTCATTTCTAATTTTCTCTAGGCTGGATACTCTTGTCGAACGTCTCCAAAAGTCCATCTCTGATGTCATAAATTTGGCTCTTGTGTGTTTATTAGTAGTCCAAACTTCTGACCCGTAAGTTATGATACTTCAAACAAAAGTTTTCAAAATTTTGGTTTCAGTTTCTGCTGTAATTTGCTTATCCCACAGGATTCCATTTAATGTAGATATAGTATAATTATCGTGATCATTCCTTCAGTTCTCTTGTAGACCTGTAGCATAGTTTTAATTCTTATTTGTGTCTTTCCTATTAAGGCAATTATTTTTGTGCTCTGTTCGGCCTGATACAATTCACATACTTTATACAGTGAAAAAATTGTTTCCGCCTTACTGGCTGAATTCATACTCAGTAAAAGTAGGCTTACTTTTGGTCTGTTCTGTCTCTGATCTTGATTTCACCGATGTAAAATATGTATTCTCGGACATTTTGTACAGCACGTTTTTATATCAAATTGACAATGAAAACAGTTATTTTTATTGCTATTTACTGGTAACGAATCAGAAAAAAAAACATGAACTAGCAAGGAGTAGGGCACCTCATTGTCCTGGGGTTGAGAAATCGGCCCCGAAGGCGAATGAACTAGTTACTAGTCAACGACATTGGATGTACAAGGAAACGAGAAACGACTACATTAAAGATCGTTTAGATATCTCTAGTAATATCATAATGGCTATGTTCGAGGCAAAATCATCCTAATCTTTCGAAGTGTGGCTTTACTGTAGAATACTCAGCATTTCATGGACAGCACATATAACTAATTTCGAAATTCTTAGAAATATGAAGAAAGAAAATGAAGTTTGTAACACAGTGAAGATAAGACAGCTTCAGTATCTGGGACATCTCATGAGAAATGAACAGAGATTTTTCTTATTGTAGTCCATACTACAGGGAAAAGTACTTGGAAAGAGAGGAATTGGGCGACCGAGAATCTCATGGCTGAGAAATTTAAGTACCTGGTTTGGAATGAATACAACTGACTTATTCCGTGCAGCAGTACAGAAGAATAAAATAGTCTGTATGATATCCAACATCCGAAATGGATAGGAACTATCAGAAGAACTTGGAAACAAACTGATAAGAAATCAGTTTGACAAGATTTGTCCCATCTAACAATGGGCGATAGAACTACGAGGAGCGTTTTATGGAAAATAAGAAAACAAAAATTACCCAAACCAAAGTTGATGCGTTGCTCCCGTCACATGTTTAAATTGTGTTCAGTTCGTTTTTTTTTTTAGTTTTGCGTTCCTAAGTAAAATTATTATCAAGTACAATAATGTCATCAGTATCAAGAGAGAGAAAAAATTAATAGCGTAATAAAAAAATTAAAAGCAAACAGAACTCCGAGATAAGAAAAAAAATTAGATATGTAACAGAAGGTAATGAGAGAATGCGTGAGAGAAAGACGCGTAGAAAAAGGAAAGGAAGAGAGAGAGAGAGAGAGAGAGAGAGAGAGAAGAGGCCATCCTCAGTGACAAAGTTTGCCGCCATAGCATCGCTTCCACCTTCTGTTTGTTTCGGCGCTGCGTTTAAATATGACAAAATCGTTTTTCTGTCAGTCGCGCGAGAGAGAGATGAGGATGGCCGGCGGGCGGCGTCCGAAAGAAACAGCTATAATTTACTAATGACGTGTCCATCATAAATGATATATGTAGTGACTCGTTGGTGTATCATTTCGTTTCTTTAATACGATCGTCATTTTGTTAGCAGCAATAACAATAACAACAACAACAGCAATAATTATGTGTATTATATTTATGATTTATTTATGACAGAAATTGTACAACTTAATTATAAACCGGATCACATCAGCAAACACACACACGCACACAGCGTCGGTCGAACGCCTATGAAATTGGATAATGACACTACTTTCCACCAACAACTGTCTCCCTCTCCAAGGTTATTGTGTGCCACTGCATCCAACAACCAGCCGGCAATCCAATCCTTCTTTCTCGTCTTCCCATCTCTATTAATTAGTTTAATGTCCGTGCCTGTTGTTTTCATTTAACTCTACTTTATCTTTCAACGTTAGAGAAGGTAGCGTGTTTTGTCAGAATTTGAAAAGCGTACGTTGCTCGTCTTCATTTAGACGTTACCAGTCTAATTTTTAACGCAACGTTTCGCTGCGCCTAAATCTGGAACCATCTTCAGTAAAATAATTCTTAAAAATAAAAGTCACAGAATAAAGTAAACATTGTACTATTACACCTGTGATATACAGTCACTTAAACAACTTTTGAAACGAACGAATTATGCCTCATTGGTTTAATAATCCTGCAATGCAACCTAACTTAATATCCGTTAGTATCTAAAAAAGCTAGTATATTTACGTGATTCTCTATCACTGCAACGGCAGGATACTGTTTACGTCATTTTAATAGTCTAATATGGTTTTATAATTACTTCCCCGAAGACGAGTATCCATTTCCAGTGTTGTGAAATGTCGTTTGAGATTTTAAATCAGTGATGGTTGAAGTCCCCTTTTCACATTTTTATCACACCCTTTTTTATGAGTCTGAGAATTGAGCTTCAATAAAATCCCAGGCCGATTGTATTCAAGCGGCTGAAATGAGATTTTTCAGGGGCGTGGTAGGATATACTCTTCGATATGGCAAAACTAATATCGATGTTCGGCAAGAGGTGAATATTATGAGTATACTTTGTAGGATTTCCCAGTATCGGTAGCTATTTTGTACACAATATGTACATATAGTATAATATAATACATACAAACAATATGTGTATGTAGTTACTCTCCACTCCTCCCCTCGCCCGGCCGTCTCCACCGTTCCTGCTATTTCTCCCTCGTCGTCGTCATCGTCCTTCTCCTCCTCCTCCTTCTTCTTCGCCCTCTTCTCATTATCATCATCTTTCTCCTCCACCTCCTCATTCTTCTTCTTCTTCTTCTTCTTCTTCTTCTTCTTCTTCTTCTTCTTCTTCTTCTTCTTCTTCTTCTTCTTCCCCTCCTATTCCTCCTCCCCAACAATGTCACAACGTTCATCCAACCTATTCGAAACACTGTGACATTAGATTGATGACGATTTTATCTTATACCCGAAAGTAAGTTTTTTTTGGTTGCTTTTATCCCAAAAAAGTGTCGGGTATCGTTTGGTCTACAATCTGACGTACCTGTTTTTGTAACACCCTGTCGCTTTTTGCGGCCTGAAGAAGATCCCCGAGGGTGGGATACAAAACGCTGCCGACGATGTCGAGAATTTACAGCAACCGACCAAGTCCTAACAGACCGGTATTTAATAATTTTGAGAATCATAATATACCATAATATTACCTGGAATTTATGGGACTTCGCTAGTAGCGTCTACCCCGTGATCTCGGTGTTCAGTTGATGTCCGACGACTTTTTAATTTACAATTATTTTCTTCAATGCGTTAAGCGTACGTATATGCGTATTACACACATAGACTTCAATTTTGTTTTATATAATAACTTCAGCATTTTCACTGCGGCCATACATTTAATTACACTGTAATTTAAGGTTTTATTGAAAATTAAATGTAAGCTTTTATTCCCTTACACATGATTTTGTGTAATTCACATTTATGTAAGATGACACTAAGTGCTCCATGTCCCGGACTGCCAGTGAAGGTCGAATATGTGATGTGAGTGCAATCGACACTATAATCACACACACACACACACACACACACACACTCACTCACTCACTCACGTGTTTATTAAGATATAGTATACCAGTGTATTATTTATGAAAGCCTGAAGTAATCCGAGATGGCGGGTACAGATGTCAAGGTCTAGCGATTGCTTTATTATAAAAGTGAGTAATTTGTGTGTGTGTGTGTGTGTGTGTGTTTTATCGGAAAATAGTAACAGGTGCGTCTCACAATGAGAACGTCAACAATTCCAAGGACACGCAATCGTTTGGTCTTCAGTACTGCAAACTTGACAATGTTACGTTAAATCGATTTCCTTTGCTGTTATGTCGTATATTTGAAATTTTGGAAACGAAGTAATTCTAAACAATATTTTTCATTTCTTGCGTGTATTACTTGTGGAGTCGTTTTGATCAGCGTTTCCCAAACTTTTTTAGCACACGCCATACTACAAATAAATAGTCAGAAGCCGCGGCACACTATCCCCCTCTACATAGCGACCCCCTCCTCACAATCAGTAACTTTCCACGATATCTTTAAAATCACGCTTCAGGGTAATATGCCATAACAATGAATGTTACTTACTTACCTCAGTACTACTTGTGGTTTCCCAGTTATGTCAGTGGACTTTTCCAACTGTAACGCGAATTAATCAACAAACTTAGATTTTTGTAACTTACAAAATTACAAAAAGCTATTGAAATACATTTTTTCACAAAATTTGTATTTGCACTTTGTTCAATTACAAAATAATGAAAAACAGAAAATATTACAAGATTAACGTTTGTTCTGTATTAAGTAGGTTTTGCACACACACACACACACACACACACACACACACACACACACACACACACACACACACACACACACACACACACACACACACACACACACACACACACACACACACACACACACACACACACACACACACACACACACACACACAGTAAACTATATACATATACGTATATTATGAATATTTCTTCAAATTATAAATACTTCTGCAAGTAAAATGTTATTGAATTATATTATTGGCATAAAATGTACAGAATAGCCTAATTCTGTGAAACTTGCGTCATGTGAAAACACAATAATAAAATTTTACTTTCAGAAGTATTTATAATTTGAAAAAATATTCACCACCTTCATCATCATCATCATCATCATCATCATCATCAATCTTCACGGATTAAACCAAGGATGGTTTGTACCGGTCTTAAATAGACAAAGATTAGAGCTGGTCACTCCAGCGCTTCCTCGGACGTCCCACACCTCTCCGTCTCCTCGGCTTATAGTTCCAGAGTTGTTTGGGGATGCGGCAGTCACCCATTCGGCAAAGATGTTCCCACCAATTCAGCCGATACTGGGCAATCTTGTCGAGTATACTCGTAATATTCAGGTCCTGCCGTATGTCTGTGTTTCTTCTACGATCATGGATAGTATACCCTGTCACGTGCCTGAGAAATCTCCACATGTTTGGATGCGACTGGCCTGGCCTTTCGTTAGAGTCCACTTCTCAGACCCATAAAGAAGTGTGGTAAGGGCCATCACCTTGTTGAATTTTAGGTGTGTTCCTTTACTTGCTGACTTAAGGGTTCGCCTAATGGTCCCACATATAACTTTGAACTTATGCAACTTATTCACAACGTCGTTGCACGCATTATAAGACACACTGTAGCCCAGGTATTCAAAATCGTTAAGAAATATTTGTAACACAGAAAACCTGCAAGAAATATTGAAGAATCACGTATAAAGTAAAGATGGATATACATATATGCATATGGCGTGTAATCCCATTTTGCTTTGTACCCCGCCTGGACTTTTCATTCTGACCTTTGTAGACGAATGTTTTTAGCAAAGGTTTCAGAAAATTCACCTCTACCATGTGCAGAACTTGCAGAACAACAATATACCATAAGACATCCATAAAATAACTGATTATTTCCTTTAGGCTTCATCTGTACATTTATTAATAAGGTCAAGTATTGAAACGACAAAAGTGTAATAGACTACTTACAGAAGAAACTATATGGAATATTTTCATAATACTGTATATCAGTAAATGAAACACACTCTACATAACCTCGCATCACTATAGCGTGATGCGTAAAAGTTCTGGCTTAACTTAACTTTATTAAGTTTTCCTGGTACTTGTCAATCTCCTCCCACTGAATATTTCCGCTCTGGACCGCTAATTTAGTTTGTCTTACGAAGTTTTCTTTGTCTGCACCTTTTCTTCGTTTCTTGTTCTCTTTCTTAATACATTCTACTGCTGAGTATCCTTTCAAGGAATCTATGAATGTTATATTATCACAATTTTCCGGGTTGTAGGCCGCGGTCTAAGTTGTTCATAATCTCCACCAGACGTTTCGTCTATACCTACCGACGACGGAGATCTTCAGTGGCGCGGTAACACAGAACATGTTCGAACACGGGAAGACGCGACTGTTGGTATTCGTTCGCGGGCGGTTGTGATCTGTGTTCCCGCGCCACTGAAGATCTCCGTCGTCGGCAGGTATAGACGAAACGTCTGGTGGAGATTACGAACAACTTAGACCGCGGCCTAGCAACCCGGAAACTTGTGATAATGTAAACAACTGCTATGAAAACTTATGTTCATTTATTATCGGTCTATGTAAGTGTTATAAACAACGCTATTATTTTTCTCGTTTCTTTGCTACCTCAGTGTTTACCTTCAACTTTGCATCACTTTGTAAATCTTCATAACTTGCCTTAACAATTTTATTTATCTTAAATTGACTTTCCTAAATTCCTTGGAGTCACTACCTTTTTATTTCAGCTTTTATTTTTTTTAGTTTTCTAAATCAGTGTTTATTTTACATTTCGAACAGATAATTTCGAAATATACATATAGAGCTATAAAATAACGAGACTGATGCTGTAAAACTGTTTATTTTAAATTTATACATATTTAATTATTATCCCCTTCAATATACACCCCTCCTCTATCCCTACACCGCTCCATCCGAATTTTCCATTGTTCAAAACAGTGCTGGAAGTCTTCGTCTGTGAGCTCGTTCATGAAGCGTGGCGCTTTTTCTTTCACGGCTTCAACGGTCTGAAATCTTGTTCCTTTTAATGCAGATTTGATCTTGGGGAACAGATAAAAGTTACATGGTGCCAGGTCAGGCGAATAAGGCGGATGGTCTAACACTGGGATGTTATGCTTGGCTAGAAACTTCTTGACAGACAATGCAGTTTGAGCCGGTGCGTTGTCACGATGAAAAACCCATGACTTGTTTTTCCACAATTCGGGTCTTTTTTCTGATTTTTTCACGGAGTTGAGCAAGAACCTCAAGGTAGTAATACTGATTAACAGTTTGATCTTCAGGAACCCAGTTAAGGTGCACAATCCCATGGACATCGAAAAAACCAATCATCATTGCTTTGAATTTTGATTTGATCTTCAACGTCTTCTCGGCCATCTTGGAAACGCTTAAACCACTCAAAAACTCGCGCACGTGATAAACATTCATTGCCATATACTTCTTTTAATAAAAGATAAGTTTCAGTAGCGGTTTTTCCAAGTTTCATGTGAAATTTCACGACAATTCGTTGCTCTACTAAAACACTTACCATTTTTCCGGCAAAACACAAAAACAGATGTTATACAAACAAAGACCACGGCCAAACTGATATAACTACAGACACGGGTGGGGCGTCAACCGATAGAAAACGCTTCACGCTAAACAGCTGTCGGTCGTATGACTTTGGCGCATGCGTAGTTCGTTTGTAGTCTCGTTATTTTATAGCCAATGCTAATGTTTAGGTCGGTCGGGCACGTTCTTATGAGTTGATTTCCGTATGTTTCCCATGTACCAGTTTTCGTTTTGTCCAGTTTACAGTGGTCTATTTAGGATTTGGCCTTTTATGTGGTATGTGGTCACTAAGAGGGTGCCTTCCGAGAAAATGTGGGGTACAAGCCCGCTAACCTTTGGGTTGAGGAGAAGTAGAAAAACAAGAGATTTTATGATTTCCGTGTTCACACGATACAATATCCCTTTTGATGTTGTTTAGTTTGCACTAATCTAATTCACAACCAATCAATTTTTCTTACTATACGTCTACTGTCAGCTCTCTGTAGATGAAATATAGTACTTCGTACTTAGGTCTATAAACCTATACTTACTGCTTTCTGTAACACAGAGCATATCTAGAATTTGGCCTTGCGAGGGGGGGGTCCGGAGTCGGTTCGACTTCATACAAAAGAAAAAAACAAGTAACAAATAATGAACATTACAATCTTTACAGTGGCTGAAATCAGTCCCATTAAAGTAAACGGTAATAACACAATAAAAATACGCGTTATTAAAACGTTGTTTACAAGATACTTATTGACTGAATTGTTTTTCCTATATTTCATATTTCAAACTGATGCGCTAACGCTGTGTAATAAACCTGTTTGTATATTTTAAAAAAGGGGTTACTATTATATTAGCGTACACAGCTGGAAAAAATAATAAAATATTAAATTAAAAATTAAGAGATTAACACTTTTTCGACCGTCTGTTGGGGGGGGGGGGGTCCGGTCTTGTACGTAATTAGTGTACTTTAGAAACAAATCTTTTGTGGGACATAACAAAACCAATAAGGAAAAAACCCAACCCAAAATCAGTGATGGATTATAACTTTTTAAATACATTAGAATTCAAATCCAAATCTAGAATCTTATAACGAAAATGATATTCTTCAAGAGTAAATCTATTGTAGACAATTCTAACATAGCGTAAAGCAAAATAATCAATAAATTGTGAAAATAGTCAATAATTGTTAGTTATTAAGAATGTAAATATACTAGTATAATTAACTAGTATACCACTATAGTTTGGAATTTTTTTTGTACGTAACTCTATTCTTGAATGATATTGTATATTATCAAATTATAATTATTTCTGCAAATCGTTGATATTATTTTTTAATTGATCTGACGCACGTTTCACTGATAGAATCGGTGTCTTCAGAGGTTTATAATTAATTAATGGATATAGGATTGTTTATTGTTGGTTGATTTCATTATATAAGATACTGATTCTATCAGTGAAACCTAAGTCAAGTCAATTAAAAAAATAATATCAACGACTTTGCTAACTAATTATAATTTGATAATGTACTATTTCATTCACTGTGTATTTAAAATATCTACTGGGCTGTTTGGCCGTGGTCTAAGGTTCACATTCAAACCAAACGTTTCATCAGCACCACTGGCTGCCATCATCAGTGAATATTCGAGTCAACCAAACGCGGGTTGTTGTACGTCAGGCCCACAGTACTGTGGTTAAGGCTAGCCAGTGGTGCTGCTGAAACGTTTAGTTTGAATGTGAACCTTAGACCAAGGCCGAACAACCCGGTAGATATTTTAAATACATCTGACACCGGCCGTGAAAGCCTTGGAACAATATTATTCACTATAGTTTGTGTATGTTGAACATCTCTTGCAATTCAAGATCGACATTACTATTCTATTCAACATAACGTTGACCTCATCGTTTAAAATATTGTAAGCATAACTATTGTAATGTCTTTTCATGTGTATAACATGTGATTGCATAGTGTATTATTAACTAGAGGAAGAAAACATTGTTATTTACAATAAAAAAACATACGCGTTTGTATGCACTCCTTGAAAACGACTTTTTGTAAATAAAATATCAGATATTGTGTATTTTTGTATGTATGTTAAGCCAAAAACTGTATGAAAATCTATTTATTTTGTATCCATAAAATAAAGTAAATAAATAATTTGTACATAGATGTGTTTTACGTTGACAGTCAGTTCTGTGTTCTGTGATTAGAAGTTGTCTGTAATCTGAATGTGTGTGTGCGTTTTTGTTTGCCTGTCTGTCTTACTGCGGGACGTGAATGGCCAGTGTATTTTAATAATGTTTGTATTAATGTAATTATTAGCGAAATATATATATGAATGCTTGTAAACAGTACAAAGTGTCTCATTTATTGTTGTCCCTATGTGATACGCGTGGACAGTTTCCTCACGTTATTGTTGTCCCTATGTGATACGCGTGGACAGTTTCCTCACGTTATTGTTGTCCCTATGTGATACGCGTGGACAGTTTCCTCACGTTATTGTTGTCCCTATGTGATACGCGTGGACAGTTTCCTCACGTTTTTGCGTTCCACATACAGAGTTCCAAGAGTCTGAGTGAGAGGAACGTAACGGTTCTTATGAGACGCGTTGTTCAATTGTCCACTCTTGTACTACCAAGTTTTAACTTTACAGGACGGTTTATTAATGATCCGTTCTAACGGTCGTCATCGGCATCCTTTACGGCTTAGGCTAGCAACCTGTTCCACTCTCAATGGAAGTCATCCAACCATCGCTTACGGGGTCTTGCCACACTTTTCATCCCCCTTGGATGATATCCACGGGCTCTTCTTAAAAATCTAGTTGGATCCATTATCTAACTGCCATTCCGTTTTGTACCGAGAGACTTTCTCATTCAAGCTTTCAGCTATGCCTAGCTCCATCCTAATATGATCGTTTCTGAACAGATCTCTCCTGGTACAACCCTTTACGTCCCTCTAGAACCTCATTTCCGCTCCTTGTATTCAAGATAGGCTACCTTTGGCCTTTCTAATCCAAGTCTCACTACCGTACAGTAGATAAGGTATGGACAGTACATTATAATATTTCAATTGCGTCTCTTTCCTTGTTTTCTTCTTTAAATGTTTAACGATACAGCCACAAAGCGACTGGAAGAGACTAATTTTGCTTTCAACCTCCTTATCATCCTGATATGTAATGCTGCACCCTAAATACTTGAATCTGGCACCTGTTCCATTGGCGAGTCCTTTATGACAATCTTTGTTCTAATATGATTTGCCCCAGAAAAATCCTTAACCTTTGTTTTGGATAAGAAAATGGTAAGATTGTAATCTGCCAAAATGTCAGTAAGATAAAATAACGATCTTTGGATGTCATTTTCATTCTCTTGGATGATCACAAGATCGTCTGTATACATTAAAATAACTAAAAAAATTCTTTCCCCAAGTAAAATCCTTTTAGGGCGTCCAATTCCATTACCTTATGGCATCATCTATAGAATATGGATATTAAGTAAAACAGGAGAAAGACTGCAACGCTGCCGATTTCAATGGGCTCTGACAACCTTTTAGTGTTTATCCGTATCTGCGTTCCATTATATAAACTTTTAATCACCTTTATTAAATGAATAGGGTATCCTCTTCTCTGCATTATTCTCCATAATATTGTTCTATTCAACCTGTCAAATGCTTTTTCGAGGTCCACAAACCTGTCAAATGTTTTTTTCTCTGTGTCAAACGGCATTTCAAGAAATTTTAAAATTGTAAAACACATTGTTACGACGGTCTACTTGCTCGTCGTAGGTACAGTGGAAACAAAATACGTACAAGACACCAATTAAGTCACTAATCACCGGCTTAATTTTTACAGTTAAACAGTTCGTAATTAACAACATAGTCTCTTATAACAAATCAAATGAAAATTGTTCACACGCAAATAAAATGTCACTAATATTAAACACAACGGTATTACAATATACCGTCCGATATAAAAACACATCACTTAACTAATAACCACTACAACGCCCACAGTAATCTCGCCCGATAATAACTCGAACCGCTCTATAAATATATCGCCACCATACTGAAACTTAAGGCCGCTGTCGCCATGTATTTATACCTGCGCTCACAGACCAGAATGTTCCTAATTCCGTCTTAGCGCTCGTGTGAACTACGTAATTAACTGCGGCCTTGACACATTCCGCGCGGTTGGCGCCTTCGAGAAACCTTTCGAAAATGCGTCGACAAGCACGTATGCCACACGCCTTACATTGAGATTCTTCTGGCACATTCGACAAACACGTAGATTGTTCGGTGATGTCGTAACACTGCCCCCTTCTTAAGCCTGTTCGTCGCGAACTGGCAAACCGTCTCTGAAGTAATACTCGACCAGGCGATCTAGGTGGACGTCCTTGCGAAAGATAGTTCTCCCGTTCTTCGAATTCAATCTCGTGTGATCCGAACATGACGTTCCCCGGAATGCGAGTCTTCCGCTCAACCACTAGTTTTGCTGGAACCACTCCCGTTGCGCCATGTACTGATGACCTAAACACCACTCGCTGATCCAATTTTGTTTGGTTCTCGTCAACAACCTCTTGCGTAACCTCATCTTCAGCCACTTTGCCCTCGGGCGCGTCTATCAGCTCAGGAAAACGAGCAAGAGTTTTGTCTCGACATCCATAGTTGGCTTTCCAATCACTTCTTTTGTCGTTACACTTATTTTTATTTCCTCTGCTAGTTCTTCATCCATTTCCGCTTGCAACAGTGAGGGTTCCTCTTGCCCAGACCTGTTGACTTTTTCTTCGACTAATGTCACTCGCTTAATCGAATGGTTGGTAGACTCTGTCATTTTAGCCATGCAAAGCTTTATCTTCTCCTGGCCAACCTTCAGGACATTCTCTCTTAAGTTCACAACGAATCCGTAGGCATAATGTCCGTGCCAAGAATCACTTCATCGATAATGTCTGCAACGAGCATTTGGTTGCTGTACTCGAGAAGACCCAGGCATACACGTACGTCTACCTTTCGTAGCATGTTGACGGGGCTTCCAGTCACAGTCTGTATTGTACAAGAGGTAATTAGAGGCTGGCGGTTGCTGACTAAGTCAGGGCGCACAATGGACACTGTTGCGCCCGTGTCAACTGTAAATGATGTTGGTTTACCTTCCGCAAATACATTAACAATCAAGTTTCCACTGGTTTTACGTAGCGTGGAAACTGTGTGCTGTTCTGGGGCTTTACTTCTCCAATTGATGCGGTCACTCTCTTCTCTCGGTATCTTCTTCTCCCAACAGTCTACCTGTAGATGACCACGTTTTTCACAGTTGTAACATTTTGGCCTTCTGTCTGCTTTAAATCGTTGCGACTCTCTTGAACTTTTGAATTGTTTGTCCGACAACATTGTTTTTCTGCACCCATCGTAACAGCAATATGATACAGGGATCTTCTGACTGCAACGTGATGGCACAAACGCATTAATGTAGCGGGACGCTGACTTGGCAGCTACAAACTCTAGGGCGTGAACAAGAGCTTCTAAACTATTTCGGGCCTTGCCATTCGTAACACTTGCTGAAATTCACAATCTCCGATGCCATCAACGGAAATTCACAATCTCCGATGTCTGCACCGCAAACCTTATTCGAAAATCTTCTGGTGCTTCAGGATAGGGCAATCTCATCAATCTCTCGATACTTGCTTCAAACTCTTGAAGACTCTCAAAGGTTGGGGCCTTGACATGAACTGTCCCAACCGCAGGCGAGGACTAAGGCTAGTAACAAAAATAATTTATGTTATTTATATTATTAGATTAAAACCCGAAAGGATACCCGATCAAAATTTTACAAAACTGTGGTAGTCCCCACATTCCTGTATGCTAGTGAGACATGAACTCTTGGTAAAAGGGGCGTACAGAGGATTCAGGCAGCTGAAATTATATTTCTAAGAGGCACGTACGGTTGTTCTCTTCTGGATCGGAAAAAAGGAATGAGGGTATTAGACGTGAATTAAAGATTGTATCGTTGCACCAAAAGATTGAAGACCACAGAAGGAGATGGTGTGAACAGTTGAACCGCATGCCTGATATCCGTTTACCCGTGGCTGCTTTGGATTATCACCCTACTGGGAAGAGAGATGTCGGTAGACCGAGGAGGAGATGGGTTCCGGAACAGGTCTACAGCCTAATTCTTGAAGTGGTGATGATGATGACGATTATGTTATTATTAGATAGACTAATATAAACTTATACAAGCAAGAAAGAGCATTTTCACACACGCGCGCGTCCACAAACAAACACATATACACGCCCACTAACTCGTCCAAGTATACAATAAAATAAGAAACTGTTTCGGGACGTGGTTTTACAGCTAAAAACGAAAAAAACAATAATAAACAATATCATAAAAACATAGGTCATAACATGCAATATTAACGAGGTACGGCCGGTTAGAAATATTTCCCAAATTTTTTCTTCTTTCTAATGTAAAATAATGCACCACGAAAATACCTAGAACACAGACTGAGAGGCAAAATTAGAGTTTCCTTGTGTTTCTTGACCTGAAATAAACAGAAAACAAGAAATCTTTAGTAGATTTTAAAAAGATGTTGAAAAGTGCAAACAAAAATGTAGTTGAAAAATATTATTTTAAGTTTGACTTACAATAACTTTTAAAATCACTAACAAAAAAAGAAAACTTACTAATAAAACCTGTATAGAATTTAATTCTTATAAAATTTATGTAGGCGAACCCTTAAGTCAGCAAGTACAGAAACATGCCTAAAATTCTACAAGGTGATGGCTCTTCCTACACTTCTTTATGGGTCTGAGAATTGGACTTTAACGAAAAGTCAGCCCAGTCGCATCCAAGCGGCTGAAATGAGATTTCTCAGGCACGTGGCAGGGTATACTCTCCATGATCGTAGAAGAAACACAGATATACGGCAGGAACTGAATATTATGAGTATACTCGACAGAATCGCCCACTATCGGCTGAATTGGTGAGAACGTCTTTGCCGAATGGATGACTGCGCATTCCCAAACAATTATGGAACTCTAAACCGATATGACGAACAGAGGTGTGGGACGTCCGAGGAAGCGCTGCGTATTTGACCAGCTCTAATCTTTGCGTATTTGAGACCGGAGCAAACCATCCTTGGTTTAATCCTTGAAGATGATGATGCTGTTGATGATGATAAAATTTATGTAAACAAAGTTTGTTAAAAGCAAGCCAAGTTTGAGAAATTTAATTTTAATTTAAAACAAAACGAGGCAGATATTGTGATTTCAAACAAAATGTTGTGTATGATTTGTTTTATTTACTAAAATGTCGATGATTAAGAGACTTTTATTTTTTTCAAATTTACTCTTTTGGATAACTTGTCGGTTATAGAAGGATTCGTATACACACAAATCGATTGAAATTAATAGGAATATCCTCAAATCTGTATATGTAGAATAAGAATATATTCTCAATTATCAAATAATATGATATCCTCAGACAATGTTATACTCGAAGTTGTTGGGCTGCATGAATAGCTATTATTTGTATTTAAAACATAAATTTAAATGTTTCCTTGTTTTCACTTTAAATTTCGTTTAAATTTACGTGGCTTAAAATCTTAATTTTATCTCTGCATAAAAGAGCTAGAATTATGCTCCATTTGTGTCAAATATTTTTCTGTTTCAAATATACTTAAACCATCTCAGCATATTCTGTATGAGTAAGTTTGTGAGTCATTTTAAAAATATAATTTAAACAGATTTGTAATTCTCATAAACACAAATTAAATTTTAATTTTAAGCACAATAATTAAATCCAATTTTTAATATTTGAGACAATAATTTGACACAATAATTTATAAATCTAATTTGTAAGGTCTCGATGTAACCCGAATAGTATGTTTTTGTAAGGGAGATTCTTTAAGAACGTTAGTCACAGATTTGTGATTTAATGGCGTACGACAAAGGATCTCTGTTGCAATTACGAAAGCCAGTTATGTTTGGGAGGACTTAGTTGAGAGGAGATCGATCATCTAACACACAAGTGGATCACAAATAAACATTTGCTGCCCCAATTTACAAAAAAATGTTGTTATTGGAAGACACATTGAAAACATTTTCATTCAAATATTTTATCGGTGATTGCAAATGCGCGTTTCTGAAATAATGGTACATTATTTCAGTATCAGTAATGGTACTTATGAAGTATGGTGATCGCGAAAAAAATCGTGTTCTGATGAGGGCTGATTCTGATTGTACTACCCTCAAAACATGAAGAAAATCATTTTCCGAAAAGTGTCTGTATGTGTGTCTGGGTGTCTGTGTATCTATGTGCAGAATTTTTTTTATTGCGAACGATAACTGCCGCAAATTCAAACAGAATCAAATGATTTTTTGCATATGTACCCTAGTTGTACTCAAGGCGTATTGATTTTGGTGAAGATCGGTTAAGGGTGAGGGGTAGTTGCCTGCAACGTTTTACGTTTTAACTTAAATATTTATTTAAACTTTTTCAAACAATGGTAATTGTTAAAAATAAAATAATTTTGTTTCAAAGCAACCAGTTGTTCGTTAAGGAGGGAGGGGTAGTTTACCTGCATTGTTTTGTGTTTTAACAAGATTAAAGTACTTACTTTTAATAAATAAGCACCCCGAAAATAAAGTCATATTAATCCACTGTAAAATGGTAAATGAGATAATGATAAATGGAGTGGGTAGTTGGGGGGAGGGGATGATTTTTTGTTTGTTTAAATTGTTGTGCTGAAATCAAATAAAGTACGAATATTCAATTTTGAAGGATAAGATATCTTAGAAATTACATATGATAAAACTATTACTCTATGAAAGTGTAAATATCATTAATGGTGGGGATCAGTTCAGGGGGAGGGATGATTATCTGCGTAGTTCAGTTTCTTTTAAGAATAAAGTACCTAATATTTATAGATAAAGAGTCTTGAAAATAACATTATATTAAACGACTACCCCATCAGAAAAAAATTCTATAAATAGTGAAAATAGTTTGAGGGGTGGGGGATATTTTTTTAGAAAGTATTGAACCGAATTCAAGTAAATGATTTTGAATGTAAATCTTAGAACATGGAAGTCATGTATGGCTCTCCATACTGATATTTCGAGTCACTACACTTGAAATCAGATTATTTAAGTGTTGTGAACTTTCCTGTATGTGTGTTTGTGGTAGTGGCTATAATTGCTCATCTTTCTTATATTCCTATCGGCATTCACAAACACCTCACCGCACACTCACACACACACACACACACATTCTCACCGTTTTGACGGCTTTTTAGACTTTCTAGAAGAGAGGTAACTTTATTACCATGAATATTGATTACTTTCCGCACAGTGATGTGGGGGACTTTCAACGCGACACGTTCCTTGTCAAGCGTTGGCAAATTTTTTTGCATAAATAATAATATAATTTAATAAGATTTGTGCGCGCTTGCTCGTGCGCCGACATGAGGAGTTAATAAATAATAATCGAAAACCGGCGAACACAACGGTTAATGGGAATCGCAGAACGGCGAAAGAACAGCGTTTCTATTTATTTAACAAAATAACGTCTCGTCTGCGTAATAAGGAACCGACTTCACTGAAGGATAAAAATTTATTTCCTTCGACCGTTAATCAATCTTTAAGGCTCTGCGGATCTTCGTTTCCGAAGCTTATGAATACGTTTACGTGTGTGTGGTCAGCTTGTTACGGGTTTCTTCGAACTCTGTGGTCGATTTACACTGCCAGATTTCTGGCGTCACAGCCGGCTGAATCTTGTTCGGTGTCATAAAATTTGTTGATTTAAGCGGGACGACGTAGGGCGCCCGAAGTCTTGTAACGGTATTGTTTTTACGTTGATTTAGACTCATAATAGAGGTTCACAGTTGTGTCACACAACAGACATATTAAAAGAACTCGTAACCGGCAAATCAACGACAAAATTGTTTTTTGGTTTTTGTATTAAAAAATCTTTAATATTATCTGAGTAATTTGATACCAAATTTATGTAAACACGCCTAATAATACATTTGTATGATTAAAAAAAACATTTTAGGTCATAGAAAATCTCTGTCAAAAGTGCTAATAGTTTTCCCACTTTTACCCTAAAAATGAAGACTCTCGGTGCAAATATAACCAGGCCATCCTAACTGGTGACACTTATTCACTTGAACATTTATTACCAATTTTTGTAATACCTATCATAAAGCCAATATTTGCTGATCTGATTCATCTTAATTTGTTAAAAAAATCTCTTCATGGTAGTACACTGAATGCAAACGAGTCGCTGAACCATTTAGTTTAGAATAGATTGAAAAAAAATATATATTTGTTGGACTGGATACTTAGTTTTGGATGGACATGATGCCCCAATGGAATGTTTTTGTTGACCTTCAATGGAAGTAATAGAAGTAAATGTCAAGTCTTACAAACAGTAGGGATAAAACTAGGATCAAATATAGCTAAGGTAATGAAAAACAAATTCTTCCAACGAATCCTTGAGGCACAGACAGCAGCAGATGAATTTGACGAAAACGGTTAGGCATTCAGTGAATAGAAAACTATACGACCAAATGGATATAACTGAAGACCCCGAGTATGGAGCTGGACATTTTTTGAATCAGGCAAAACAATAAAAATCAGTTTTAAAAACTTGAAATGTGGTTTTCTGAAAATCTATTTTTTTTTAATAAATGACGCATTATTTCAGAAACTAAGTGAACTATTAAGGCTGAACTTTTTGGTGGCTACTGGGTTAATGGAAATATAACTACACTACTAGAACTATATACCAAGCTGGATTCCGACCTGGAAGGTCTACAATCGACCAACTCTTCTCGGTAAAACAGATACTAAGATGCGGAAGGGAACGTGATATTGATGTGTAACAGATCTTTGTGGACTTCAGGCAAGCGTATGACTCTATTAATAGAGACAAACTCTACACCATAATGCATGAATTTGGAATACCAGGCAAGCTGGTAAGATTAACGCAAGTTACTATGCTGCAGACTGAAGCCCAAGTAAAGGTAGATAGCCAACTAACTGAACCCATAAATATTACACGAGGACTAAAGCAAGGAGATGGGTTAGCCCCAACACTATTGCATTGGAATATGTAATTAGAGGCTTATCAATAAATAGCTCCAATCTGTTAACAAATAAAACTGTACAGATAGCTGCATATGCAGATGACATTAACATCATGTCAAGACGGATCACGGCAGCTAAAGAAATATTTATAGAGCTTAAAAACAAAGCCAAGGAAGTTGGGCTAGCCATAAATACGGATAAAACAAAAATGCTTATCCAAACAAGAAGGGTTCATAACAACATCGAGATAGAGAAGGACACAATTGAAGTGGTGGACTATTTCACGTATCTGGGAGTGAATCTAGCAAAGACTGGATCAGAGGAGCCGGAGATCCAAAGACGGACCACCATGGCTAACAAGGCGTACTTCGCATTGCTGCCATCATTTAGGTCTGGGGATGTGCACATGGAAACAAAAATGAAAATATATAGGACTGTCATCAGACCAGTGCTATGCTACGGGTGTGAGGCATGGACAATCACACAGAAAACAGTCGACATAGTAGACACCTTTGAAAGGAAAATCCTCAGATGCATTATAGGCCCAATACAAGAAAATGGCTCATGGAGACTGAGATACAGCAATGAACTGTATCAAATATATAAAGAGATACTAGTCTCAAAATTTATAAGAATGCAAAGATTGCGTTGGGCCGGACATGTTATGAGAATGGAGGATGGCAGGATGGCAGGAACCCTAAGAGGGCTTTGCTGGGTACATGGGAGGGAACGAGACCTAGAGGTAGACCGAGGAAGAGGTGGGAAGATGGCGTTGCAGAGGACGCGAGAGACATGGGGATAAGAAACTGGAGGAGGGTTGCAGTGGATAGAGTGGATTGGAGGCGGAGATTGGTGGAGGCCGGGGCCCGACTTGGGCTGTAGCGCCATAGGAGAGAGAACTAGAACTATAGACTACAGTTTCGCTGAAAAATGTAAGCGTAAAAAATAATAATTATGCTTTTTGTATGAAAATCTTTAGAGCAAAATATATAAAATTTATAAAATACCGAAAATTGAAGTATTCATATAATTATAGCAGCGTTTGTAGTGTATAACGTGCTTTACTGCGTGCTGAAATTTCAGACTTTTGTCTTTCAAATGTTCTGAGATAATGGGTCTCAAAGTTGATGAATTTAACAAGGTAAGCATAGCCGGTTACGAGTGCCCTTAAAGGAACTCGATTTTCATCATTTACCGCTAAAAAGGCTAAGTTTTGCATTTTATAGAAATATATTCCTTTATCATGTACAGTATATTCAACTTCTTGCTGAATAGCTATCCCGAGTTACTTGTATATCGTATTCAGAAACGAAATTTTTATAAAGGTTTTTTTTTAATACTATGTCGGGAGTTTGAATACCCGTACGGTCGTAATAAAATCCACCAATTAAATTAACACAAACTGCTACTCAACGTGCACTCGAGAGTTTAAAATTAGTGTCAGGTGGCTTCACTATAAAGTAAACAATTAATAAAGTTGTGTCATGTGTTAAACATATTTGAGTGTATTTGCATTTCCAGTTAAAATCAGTATTCCTTTTCGAATTTTCGTCAGTGTATTATGAATTTGTATCATATCCTTGGGAGGTGAAAAAGAATGGTGCCTAGATACCACACCCCAGGGAAACCTTAAATCTGGAGAGCATTATAATGCGAGGAAAGCACTATAATACAGTGCTTTTGACAGGCCATAAATCAAAGCAAGGCTTGCTGCTTGAAGGAGTTGAGGGACGACATTAACGGGGACTTGGAAAATCTGGGGGCTTGGATACAAGCTGTTTATTAAAAAAACACACTGGGTAGCATGAACCAAACCAGCCCGAAGGACGCCCAATGTCCAGACACGTAGAGAATAGTGTCGGCTCCCTCCACCAATCATGCGGTCCGAGCCGCAGTCTTCCGATGTAGTCCGCGCCTCTAGCTTGGCGTGTGGCCTACAACGCTTGCCTGACTTAGGGTGTCTTTCCTACCCCCTCTAAAGTTGGGCGTCAACTGGCTCTCAGCTTCCCTCGTCCTATGGCCTCACATCCGGGCGAGAGTCATGGCAGCGTTACAGGCGTCCAGTGATCGTCCACGAGGGCAGAATGGCTTTAGATCGGTTTACTGCCAAACTGGGGCGGTTTATGATCGATGCGGGTGGTTTTATTGGAGAAACGAAGTAGTTAAGGCAACGTAGAGGGAATAATTCTGACCTGTTGACAGAAGAAATAAAAGGGGAATCAAATAAACGGTCGAGAGAAAAGCACAGAACCATCAAAGATTTAGTAATCATTTTATATACATACATGTTTGTGTGGATATCCGCACGCGTGCGCGTGTGTTCAACTTTAAGAAGCTACGCTAGATTACTGCCAACGATAGTCACATGGCAGTTCTTATTGCTGCCTCACTTTCAGTAATACAGAAGAATGAGTTATCTACGATACCGATGCTCGAAACCGCGGAAAATCAATTTAATCGACGCAAACGATTACTTTCTATTCAGTTTCACTGCCATTTGTACAGACGCGATCATAACGTCTCCAATAATAACAAGAAGGTTAACAGCTACGCCAACAAATCATTACGTTTATAAAATAACAACGTTATTGGCGTTGCTATTTTTATCAGCACAGTATTATCGCGCACTCGACGATATTATCACCGTCGTCGACGATAAAATATGTCCGCGCTGATTTAATGAGAAAGTGGCATGCCAATACGGACAGACAGACAGACAGACAAATAGGTATTCTCGCGCTGTAAACAAAGTGGTCATTTCGCGGGTAATCAGGTCAGCTGTTTGCATAGAACCACGCATGCGCCGTGGCGCATCTCTCACCTCGCGGGCTAGATTGCTTGTCATATATCAGATTTCACCAGTCACTGCCCATCAATAACGTATTATATTGTCGATAACTTGCATCAGCGGAGAGAAATAAAGAAAAAATATTCAGTCTCTCTACGAATGGAAACTTGTTAGGTGTTATCTATCTCTATAAACTAAACGACTCGCCGTTATAATTGTTTGCCGTATTCTTTATTAGGAAGTCGAATAATTAAGAGAAATTACATAATATATGGCTGTGGCTGGCGTCGGCTTTGAAAAGAAGAGAAACGGAGGAATAGGTTTCCTCAGAGGTTCTGAGTATGATGTTCGCGTTGAAAACGATTTCATCGCGACTACGAAAGATTAATATGGCAGCGGTCGCTTCGCTTGTTAATCAATTAAAGTGGTTGCAACAGTTGAAATCTGCTGCTAGCGGTAACCTTCCTGCTGGAACTGAATACGTCAATTTCCGTCTGCAAGTATTGATTAGTTTGCCTCAGCTGTATAGAGAAGTACAGTAGTTAAAAATTATCTTTTATCCTACTAAACTTAAGGAGAACAAGTAGTAGGATGCAGGAAGTAGTGGATATTACGCACGCGCGTGTGTGTGTGTGTGTATGTGTGTGTCCGTCTGTTCGTGCTATTAGTGTCATAAAATGTTCTCTGTTACAACAACCTTGGCGACGCGATATCTTGCTGGTAATTTATAAAGATTAGGATACATTTGACTACGAAGTTACGGACTCAGTTGAATTCACACTAGTAATTCCTTTACCTAAATAACTTTTGGCTTACAAAAATCTGATCACTAGGGTAATAAATTAACTTCTTTTTCTTCTTTTCAAGGGTTAGGTTACCTGAAATTGTGCAGGAAGTTAAAACTAAACCGACGCTTTGAGAGCGCGGAGTGTGTGTTAATCTGTTTTATAGATGCGATGATCTATTAAAAATTATATAGATCTTGTACTTCTCTTGATAATGATTTATTTAAAACCCGTGCGAATCTAGTATTCAATCAAAATTTACAACTTTTAAAGTGTAAACGGTTCTACATTAAATACTTCTTCTCGTCTTACAATAAACTTCTTCTTCTTCTTTTTATTCACTTCAAGGGTTAGGTTATATAAACCTGTTCCGGCACTCATCTCATCCTCGAACGGCCCACGTCTATTCTACCAATGGTTTTATAGTTTATTGTCGCTTTCGGCAATCGATCCTCCGTTGTCCCTTACACATGATCCCACCATTGTCTTTTTTAAATTGAAATAATTTCACTTGTGTCATCTACTTCGAGTTCTGCTCTGATATCCTTATTCCTTATTCCGTCTTGCGATGTATGGTTAATGTACTTCGAAGAAACTGTATTTCAATACTCTGAATCTTGCCGCATTCCTTTTTTGTCATGACCCACGCCTCACTCGTATATATAAATGTGGGTATTCCAATTGTCTTATAATATTTAATCCTTGTGCCATGTCTTGTTTTATTTAGTAAATTAAACTTCTTCTTCTGCACATCACGGAGTAGGCACTTTTCCTTTTCCGTCTTCACAGAGTACCTCTCTGCATCTCACTCTCGGTCTTCCTACATCTCTTGTAACAAAGGGTCTACATCGAAACGCAACCGTAGGCAGTCGTCCATCTTCCATTCTGTCCAGATGCTGTAATCATTCCCTGCGATAAGTCTGGATTTTATCATTTATGGAGAATACCTGTAGCTCTTCTCCAATATCCTCATTGCGCAAACGATCCTGTCTCGTGCAACCATTTGTTCTTTTCAGAAACTTTTGAATCTGATATTTGATATTTTATATTCTAATTTTTGAAGTTTGAATCTGATTTTGAAGCTTCTTTGTAGGAATCCGTGTTTTACATCCATTAGTAAATTAACAAGCTAACTAATTATATCAAGGACACTTTATCTCTTGGACCCTACCGTGGAATCGTTTATCACACTGCTTCAGACTAAGTCGTTTCTCTGGTGCCAGCAGTCTAATTTTTATTAGTTTTACATGTCCGCCTTTTCACCCGAAGGCTTGCCTCTGTGTATCGTGCTACACTGTTCCACGCGTCCATCCCTCCGATGATGATGTTGTTGGAGCTATCCTGTCCTACTGATAAGATTCTTTAAGAAAGCAATAGTTTTACGCCACTGCTAGTAAATTATACGGCGTTCTAAGTCGCATGGCACCTGAGGGATTAGGAGTCCTTTACTAACACACACACACACAAACGCAGCTGGCCCCGCACACATGGGGTATGAATCATCTACTGGGGCGTCTACTACGTAACTGCAACTTTTATTATATGAATTTTTTTAACCATCGAGCTAAGCACATTTGTAATTCTCCACAAAATTGTAAAGAAAATGACACCAAACACGACGTGGCTGTGATATATTTTAGATGTACAACTAAGTCTAATTTAATATTCATTTTGGCTAGAAATTAGTATTTTGCAAATGTTATTTAATTTGAAAAACGGTCATATTTATCGTAATTATCTGTTGATTGAAATCATTTTTCTCACAATTTCACGGTGATTACGAAAATTGTAGTTTAATTTCGATTAAAAGCTAAATTAAAAGTTTTTAGTTATGAATTGGCCCGTATGCGCGGGTCGTGCCTGGCCGGTGTGAGTGCGCGTACGTGAGTAAGGGTCTTAGGTGCCATCCGGTTTGGAATACCGTACGATTGATTGTTATTTATTATGATTGTTTTTATAAACGAGTCGCTGATTCATCATAACATTAACAACTTTCACAGCCTGAGTTATCATTAATAAAATTATTTTCCGGACTGTTGGGCGTGGTCTTTGTTTTGTAGAGCCAAACGTTTGGACTTCAGCTGCTGCAGTCACCCTCAGTCGTCTTCTGTTTTGCTGTTCTGGGGACTAAATGACGGACGGCTATAGAAGTGCGACGGTTTGGGGTGCTTGGTCATTTAGTCGCCAGAGAAGCAGGACGGAAGTCCACTGAGGATGACGGCTACAGCTGCGGTCGAAACGTTTGGATCTACAACAAGAGAACCACAGCCCAACAGCCCGGAAAATAATTTTACTGAAGAGTCGGTAATTCTCGTATCTTGATGTGGTAATATCTTAGGCTGTGGTAAATATTTGTTGTTGCTGAGGCAGGGATGTTAACAGGAAGCTGGATCAGTGGAAGCTGCACTCGAAGACACAAGAAGAATGTGGTGGAAGAAGACTTTAAAGTATTGCAGTTAATGTTTTGTAATTCATTGGAAATTTTAAACTTTTTATATGACCATGAAGTCTGATGTTAAGAATCGAGAGCTATACCTATACCTATACGTAGATCGCTCAGATGGATTTTTTGTCAAGTATGAGAAACACATTCATAAAATTAATATGTTTTAAACAAAAAAGACATGATGCTGTTCTACTTCTCTGTCTTAAATAGAACCGATGAGTGAACAAAAAATTATCAGCCTTATGTTAATCACTTGATTGTTACACCTGTTGTGGAGCTGAAGACGTCACAACTTGATGATACAGAAAAGATGGCGTAATTTGTGGAACTGAACACTGGCGACAGCGTCCAATTCCTAGAATTTGATGACGTCAAATCGTAACTAAAATTATTAGCTGTTAGGTATAATTATTATAATCTGTTAGGTATAACAGGTATAATTATTTTAATTCAATAACGGTCCCATTTGGTTTGTGTTACACGACAAAAAAATGTTTAGACAATATAAACTGAAAGGGAAAATAAAAGTTTACTCCCGTACGATATGGAGAAATAAGCTGTTACAGATGTGCACGTTGGGTTGTTATTGCCAACATAACAGACGCACATTGCCCAACAATGGCTCGTGTATCATAACCGCGGACAGTTACGAGCGCAAAGAGGTATAAATCATACGTTTATACAGACGCGCTGCGGAATTAGTAGCTTTTCTCTCTGTCTTTCTGCCTTTCTCTCTCTTTCTGTATGTTGCTTTAATTTCTTCTTCATGAAGAAACTATACAGGTACTTACCATTAGCTCAGAGCTGGAACCATATAATACGAAGGGGAACTAATAAAAGAGAAGTACAACAATATTTGTACGACGTTTAATACGGTTATTACTACTATTATTAATTTTTTGTGTTAAATTGCAGACCTTTCCATAAACAAATGGAACATATGTTACTTATAAAATATACGTAAAGGTTATGTGCGCGTACGTTTGTCTTTGTCATAAATAGGAATTTCAACTCTTAGTCTATATACACTTGTATTGTACGTATCGTACCTCTTATTTTTAAAGATTTAGACATATTATGAATTGCAACGTCAAGTACTGGGTGGGTCATATGTCGCTTGAAGAAAATGGATTTTTTTAATAACTTCCACGGGCGTATTAACGGGGTGGGTGAACAGACTCCAGCCTCTTATATAATTTTGAACGCAACAAATAATCAAGGTACAAATGCCTTCAAAATATTACATAATTAAAAATTTTTTATATATATTACAACACTTTTAACGAGTTCAATGTGTTAACCCTATGTTTTTGGAAGCCATTTTACAACACTACAAACGATTTTATTCATTTATAGTGCGACAAATCTTTACATAACACTTGAACACATTAATTTCGTGTGTGTATTTGATGAAAGGTGTAATCGGAATAATAATAACGCTATGTAATCTGGTTAAAAATCATTTCAATATTTATTAATAAAATTTCTTATTTGTGTTACGAATCAAAATCATTATTATTTGCACGTCTAATTATTACACATAATTAATACTCTTATATTACACATAGACATGTTATACAACATTATACTCTAATACATCGTTATAATTATTATATTGCTCTCAGCTAGCTCATTATTAATTATACTGATTAGATTATCTAAATTTCTAATCATCTAATCTCCTTTTAAATTACTGCATATGCATTGCTTTCTAATAAAATTCTCTAATGACTTTATCAATTGAATTACCAAAAATGATAGATTTCAATTTGTATCTTCTACGTTACAGATAAAAATTATCGTTAAACATTCTTAAATATTACATTAATTATTATACAAACAAATATTTACAGTTATACAATTTATTAATTCATATTTAAATTGAATTGTCTCTTTTTTTCTTTGTTAATTATTGTCTTTTGATTAAGTCTCGGTTTTCAAGTGCATGGTTGTTTGGCACCTTATTGTTGTGGTACATCAGCAATGTGTCCTCTTTGGTCCTTGATACTGGATGCTCCTTTGTCATCCTGGATCCCTGGAGTCCTGGAGTCTTGGAGTCCTGGTCCTTCGTCCGTCGGATTCTCGTACTCTGGATTACTGCATGTACTTGGCTGCTCCCTCGTCTCCCGTCATGGTCTCAGGTTGCAAGTGCTCACACGAACTGATGAGTAGTCGTGAAGTTCCTGACTGCTGCTGTGTTTGAGATGTAACTGTTGTTGTCTCTACGCAGAGTCTCTGGCTGCCATAATAGTCGATCAAGAAAAGAGTTGTACTCGTCAAGCAGAGCCTCCGGCCGCTACGAATGTTGATTGAGGAAGAGAATGATGTTAGCGCGTCTCCTGTATTTATACCCAGGGCGCCAAAATCATGTCTCGACAGTATTCTGCATGTATGAGATTGTCGAGAGCGTCACTTCTAACCCACGATTATCGTCACACTTAATTCGCTCGTCTTCGCGAATTGCGAAGTCTTTTTGCACATTACCCGATATTCATTCTGTCGGTAATGTATATGTGTTCATCATGCACAAACCGTTTTTCTTTATCTTAATTACATAAGTACTATTTATTTTTATTCTCCTATAATTACACTTTTTATCCGTTTTTCATTATTTTTTATACACACATTCGTCTTATTTTTATACACATTTTGGTGTATTTGGTTTTGTGCTATTGTGCACACAAGTATTACAAATTACATAAATACAAATAATTGATAGCGTTTCTTAAGGGTTGACGCTTTTCACGAAACGGGCAGGTCGCGCACACACACACACACACACACACACACACACACACACACACACACACACACACACACACACACACACACACACACACACACACACACACACACACACACACACACACACACACACACACACACACACACACACACACACACACACACACACACACACACACACACACACACACACACACACACACACACACACACACACACACACACACACACACACACACACACACACACACACACACACACACACACACACTCACACACACACACACACACACACACACACACACACACACACACACACGCGCGCGCGCGCACACACACGCACGCACGCACGCACGCACGCACACGCACGCACGTAACATACGTGTGTACACAGAGACAGAGCAGCTGGCGTGTTTCACCTGTTCCAACCTGCACGTTTGGTCGTTCATATTGCAAACTGAACGATTATTATTAACAAAATGAATTATTTATTTATTCTAATTAATTATTTTAATTACTTTGTGCAATGCACAGTAACCTATACATTGTACTGTTGCAATATACTGTACATATATATCCATTCAAGTGAGATAATTATTTACTGCACGTATAGGCCTATATTGTGAGCTGAAAATAAAGTTTTCCGCCTTCGTTCAGTCTATTTATTTCTTGCAAATGAGAACAATAAACATTGTTTTCTGATTCCTGAGTATAAAAATTTGCGTTAACTAAAATACAAACATACAGTATAGTGTCTTCTGCAAGTAGGCCTAGTGTATTAAGTTTTTGTCGTTTCAATACCTGACGCACGTTTTACTGAAACACCTCAGCATCATCAGAAATTTGTAAATGAGTAACGAATTATCGATTTAATTAACGATTGTTTTTAATGGTTATTTACTTAAGAAGCTATTTTTCGGTTATATTGAAAATATTTAATGGTCATATTTTATTTATTTTATTAAATTTATAATTTTAAACAAATCATCTTGTTTTGTTTTTCTTTGAGTTTGCTCTTTCATTAATAAATTACTGTTATTGTGTTTGTAAATATTAAGATTTTCCCAAATATTCATTTTTTACACAGTATCGTAACAGAAACTGCATTCTCCCACATGGAACATTGAGAGAATGGCTGACGCTAAGTTCGCAGAGATTCGTAAGGAGGAGCAACCGATGAATGGAAGAGCTTCAGATGAGGCAGTTGTTGCCTCTACGTGTCGTTAAATACAGCAGCCATCGAACCCTCTAAGCCGCAAAAGAAAGATGCATCCATTGATAGCCTCCAGCCCATCTTTATAAGATGTACCGCAAGCATCTGTACCATGTGCTGAGGCTGGGTTATCATCTGCTTACGCCACTGTCTCTGAGCCATCTGACTTTGCTGATCGCTAGGTTCATCTCCCCCCCCACTCTCTCAATTGGCGCTACAGCACTTGGAGAAAATTGGCTCCAGTATCCGTAACTTGAGTGTTTTTCCGGGGCAATATTGTTAGTCTCACGTCCAATCCCCAACCTGGAGGACCAGGTATTTTGTTTTCGGGGTGTTCTTCCGCCCTAGACAGGCTGCCTTCACTTTGGCTGTAAAATCTTGTCCAGCCTCGCAGTTCACCTGAGGTACCACTGCCCAGGTGATGTTCAGCTATAGGCCTAGCTGACCACTACCGTCTTCGGTCCCATGACAATACTGGTGGGTGCTGCTACCCTTTTCACCAGGGACGTTTCTCGACTTCCCAGTCTAGATCCGCACTGTTCTGCAAAACAGGGTCATCTAGTGTAGGATGTGGCGCTTCAGCACGCAGTACGGTCTTACCCGGATAGAATCATTGGAGCGCCATCGGTTCCTGAGGACCACTGTCCAGCCAACCCAAAGCAGAGGTGCTACCTCTTCGAGTTCCGTCGACCCCGGTTCATTTTCCAGCATATACATTTTCCTGGCGAGGATCGGACAGCTGTTTACCTTAGAAATGGCGAGGTAAACAAGGAGACTGCTAGCCAAGAAAATAGATTATGCACTCTCTAGAGGTGGCAAAGAACTTGGGGGGCGAGAAGACGAAAGGATGGTGGATGACTGCGCTACACATCGGGCATTTGAAGACGAAAATCAAGAGAAAGCATGAGGTCGTCGGTGTCTACACGACCGTGTTTCTGAGGGGTCACGTATATTCTCGATCGTATATCCACAAGATGGGGATTGCCTATACTGTGCCGGAGTCTTGTATGAGGTGGAGCCATCGATGTATATCGGTTACTCTGAGAGAAATATCCGTCAACGTGTCCGCGAAAACGAAAAACGAATTGGCAGTAGCAAAACAAGAAGACAACACATCCCTAACGAAACACGCCAAAGAAACATGACACACTTTCGATTTCAAAAACATAAAAATCTTAGCACGAAGTAACTATAAGAAAATCAGGCAGTACAGAGAAGGATAGAAATTTACCAGACGAGAGAGGGAGCGGTCAACGACAGAAATGAATACACTAAATTAGCGACTACTTGGAAATTTCTAACTGACAGTTCACAAATTAACAAACAACATATGACCACAACTCATCCCCACGCTCCAACCCTTCCACGGCAAAAAATCACAAGGGAAGCAAGATGTAAAACGTGCGCCGTAGTTAAATCAACATCAGTACGCCTTTAAAATGTTCCGGGATTACAGAACGAAACGTCGGCAATATAAATATCACATACACGGATGTAACCAAAACTTGCTACAATATATATATATATATATATATATATATATATATATATATATATATAGTCAATCACTTTCTGCTACAGTCACTAACTGCTGCAGTTATATATAATTCATTATAAATATTAAATGTAATATATGTGTGTGTGTGTGTGTGTGTGTGTGTGTGTTTTTTATACATCGATGTTGGGAGGAGCACACCTTCTTTACCTGTTACACGAAGAACATCCATGGTGGCCGGGAACCGTACCTGAACTCCGAGACAAGGACGCCTTTAACAGAAAACAGTAATCACAACAATTTTACCGATCTCCTGCCGTCTTCAAGGTAATCCATAACACTAAACAGTACAACAATATGTCTATCATTAAACAAAGGTGTCGTTAAAATAGTTAACATAAAATGAATTAAGTTAAACACGATTATAACCCATCTACGTTTCAAGACGTTCGTCAGACTGAGTGGGAGCGATTTACACAGGATCTTCAACCTTGAAAAAACGGTGGTATGTGTCTCACCCTCTTACATTACGTCCTTTTTCTTATCCTTAAAGATATCCTTGAATCTAACCTAACTGTAAGAGATAGTTTGATCTCGACCATCGCGATCACCCTAAGATCGCCGTAATATACCAATACCTTTTAGCTTAAAAAGTATGATCTTGCGCATGCTTAAAAACATCTTATTAATGTAGAAAAGTTTAATATCCTCCTGTATTTATCTACGTCACAGGTTGTTCTATATAACATAGTTTAGACAACACACACACTAACAAAGTGTATAACAAAGTGTTTCTTATTTTTGCGGACAAGTTATAGTATTTCCGTTTTTAGTTTAATCCTGACGCAAACAAACAGGCGTGTCACATCTGAAACGCCATTTGCTGTTTGAATTAGAGGCGTGTCACTCTGACAGAAGGAGTACAGACAGGGTACATATAATATTGTTACTGTATAAACATACATCAATTGTAAATTGTCCTGACAAAATCAAAATCTGTGTGACGGTGTGAGATCGACAGTAAAATTTTTTATAACAGCAGTTAATGACTTTTTTTATTAACCGTTTAAAAATCGCAACGAATCGTAAAGCTTATTTAAAACGAAAATAGAAGCTGTCATAATTACCAGTGTACTGTATATTCCAACTTCAAAACAATACACATCCGCGCGTGACATGTTTGAAATGTATTACATTACAATTAAATGAAATACAATACACATTACAATGAAATGTTGATTGCTTTCAACGCTACAAATGCATAACGGATTGCAAGATCAGCTTATTTGAAGAGTGTTTGTTGTCGTCATCCTTTACGGCTTACGCCAATAGCCTTTTCCACTCTCAATAGAAGTCATCCAACCATCGCTTACGCGGTTTTCCCACACTTCTTTTCCCTCTTGGATAATAGTCAAGGGCTCTTCTTGAAAATCTAGTTGGATCCATTCTATACACCTGTAACCGCAACACCCTTTTGTACCGGGAGATTTTCTCATTTAAGCTTTCAGCTATGGGTTGAAGTTGATAAGATCTCTCCTAGTACAACCCTTTGCAACCTTCAAGAACCTCCTTTCCGTTCCTTCTATTCTAGGCACATCTTTGGCCTTTCTAATCCAAGTCTTACTACCATACAGTAGTTGAGGCATGGCCATTACATTATAATATTTCAATTGCTTCTCTTTCCTTGTTTTCTTCTTTAAGTGTTTAATGGTACGTCTACAAAGCGACTGGAAGAGACTAATTTTGCTTTCAACCTCTTTATCATCCTGATATGTAATGCTGCATCCTAGATACTTGAAATCTGACACCTGTTGTATTGGCGATTCTTGTGTAACAGTCTTTGTTCTGATATGATTTGCCCCAGAAAAAGCCATAGCTTTTATTTTGGATAAGGAAGTTGTTTGATTTTAATCTGTTAAAATGTTAGTAAGATATAAGAATAACCTTTGAAGGTCATTTTCATTCACTTGGATGATCACAAGATCATCTGCGTACATTAAAATATTTTAATAAAATCCTTTCCCTAAGTATAATCCTTTGGGGGCGTACAGTTTCCATTTCCTTATGGCGTCATCTATATAGACATAAAATAAAACAGAGGAAAGACTGCTGGTCTGTAGAACGCCTTTGGTTATTCGAATGGGCTCTGATAATCTGTTAGTTTTTAATTTTTAGTCTCTTTCCTTGTTTTCTTCTTTAAGTGTTTAACGATACACCCACAAAGCGACTGGAAGAGACTAATTTTGCTTTCAACCTCCTTATCATCCTGATATGTAATGCTGCACCCTAGATACTTGAAATCTGGCACCTGTTCTAGTATTGGCGAGTCCTGTATGACAGTCTAAGAGTGTTTGTACTATATATATAATTAAAATTCGTATCCGAGATTTTCTTCGTCCAATTGAAATGCACCGGAGACGTGAAGATTGATAAATATATTACGTGGAATCTTACAGAGCGCATGACGGTAAATATTGTGATACGATTAATATATATATATATATATATATATATATATATATATATATATTGTAACGCAACAGAAATGCTAGCATTCATGTTACATAAAAATAAGGTTCACAGAATAATAAACAAGTCAATGTCTAACCCCATAATAGAGCAAAGATCCAATAATTACAATTATAATCATAGATAGAATTAAATAAGGATGCAAGGTAGTGTTAACAAGAATAAACGAACCTGTAAGTTAGATAATAGCTGATGATATATGTTTAGTGAAAAGCAAACAAAAAAATGAAACAATGATTTACTTTATAGTAATAACAAATAAGAATTTTGAGTTAAGATGTATTATTTTGTGACAGCAAATGTTATGATAAAGTTTATGTTATGTTATACCAAATATGTGTTGAGTTAATGAAAGATAATGAAACAAGTTGTATTATTCAATAACTATTGTAGAATGAAGTATGAGGCAGCTAATCAATGTTCATAGATTTGAATTTTGTTATATGTGATCAATAGGTCAAGATAAAATTGTTATTAGATATAGAAAAATAATTGTTTATGTAAATGTTAATAGTTAAGATTTGATTGTATGTATGAATTTATGTAAAGGGGGCTATAGATGTTTACCAGTTATAAACACAGGTAGATCCGTTTACAATAAAAGGCCTAACAGCCAAAACTACTATATAAACACTCATAACATAAAGGTTAGGTACATCAATTAATAATAATTAATGAATACGATTTGAAGAGCTAGAAAAAACATTAAATTAATAATGATATATAATAAAATTTATACAAATTATGATAATACCATAATGCCATGATATCGATTAATAACATATAATATCGAAAGTGGATTAAATATAAAAAAGGAAAAAACCGGCTTATATAAAAAAACCAGCAGAATATGTGTAGAAAATAAGAAACCAACTATCGGTAAAGTTACATTCCGATAGGATAGCAAATTGATAAAAAATAGACAAAAAATATATGAAATAAACACTATATATTCAAAACATGTGGAAGGAAGAAATTATGTGTTGCTAGGGACGACAGAAGAAGAGGAAGTTGTTGATTTGACAAGAATTGCTTTGATGAACTGAATGTGATGAGATTAAAAAACCCAAGAATAGTCTATTTAATCGTAATATTCTAAATTATCAGATACGATTATAAAATACAAAATTCTAATGACAATATTTACGTCTATCACCAATACAGTTTAACCAAATAACACTACAATATGAAATCATAATAGAGAATGAATAACTGGATTCTACAAGAAAGAACTTGAACTGTCCCATATCCGAAGGGAATTGATGAGATATTAAATCAAATAGAAAGAATTAACAGTATCACAATTAATAATATTCACTACACCAGAAATTATAACCTTTCAAATACACGGAACAACACTAATTGCTTCAACCGAAAGAAGAACTTATTTGGATCCTGGTGTTCCAGAAGAAACATCAATCGGGTTGTAAATCAATCCAGAGAGCTGTATTTCCGAAGTGAACAGGACAAGAATTCCTTTTTATTAAACCGAAGAAGGAAAATCGTACGGCATAATCATCCAGAACAGTAAATTTAGCGATCAACCGCCTACACGATTTGCTTCGTTCTAGTCTGGTAAATTATATTATATTAATCATACTAACTACACAACACTTCAAATTTGTAAATCTTGCATTCTTATCTATGTATTTTTAATCTTCCCCACAGTTACAAGAACCTTCACACCCTGAATTAAATTAATTACAAATCAAAACACACTATATAACTAAATTTAAATAAAGGATTAGAATAATCAACAATCGATTCATGAAGTCTATAGCCCAAGCATATGTTAATTAGAACATATCTTATTCAATGTGAATTAAGTAAACAAATAAAGAACCTTTATATATTTGTAAAATCTTGTTATTTGGAGTATGGTTTAATGAGCTGGCAACAAAAAAGTAACTGAATAAGTATAGAATAATTGGTTAATATAAACATCGAAATAACCTATAAGTTTCGTTGAGCCGATACTACAGCGCTTATAGCGGAATTATCTGACACCAAAGAGGGAGCGTAAAAATACAAAATTAGACATAACTCTCTTCAAGGTATAATAGGGTTGGATGAAATTGTAGAATAACGCTTAAGTTGTTTAAGTTTTAGGCACACTAACACTGATATTTATTAAAGACCTAAGTTAATATTAATTAATTACATCAATATATCCCAAAACTCCAAATATCTCCGAGATTAACATAATTAAAGTAATTCAAAACAAATTGACAAACCCAACAGTGGGGTTTAAACCGAACGTACTCGTTTACTTACAAATTGACGCTCATAACGTGGGACCTAATTAGGTGACGCGAGTGAGTACTTACAAATTGGCGCTCAACCAGTGTAGGGCTTAAGTTAAGTAATTATAACTATATTAATATTACTTAACCAGAGCAGGCAACTGTGGGAGAATAAACATGCATACCAGAGGTAGATCAAGGATTAGGGCAGGAGAAACGGAGAAGGAAATAGATGAACAAGAACAGGAGATAGAACTAATAACAGACAGTGAATTGGAACAACAGACAGACGAAATAACGGAAACTGAAATAATTGCGGACAAGGAAAAGGAAGTAATGGAAGAAGTTGCCCAAGGGGACCAACCAGATAAATCCAACAAAAAGGAAGACATGAGTATGCAGGAGCTGTTGAGGATTATAATGGAAAGCAATAGACAAATGAATGAGGAACATAAGGAAGACTCAAGAGAACAATTTAGGAAAATGGAAGAGGAAATTAAGGAAAAATTAGATAAAACAAATGAGGAAATTAAAGAAACCTCAAAACAAATGAACGAAAGGTTAGATAGGAATGACGAGGGTTTAAAACAAATGAAGGAAGACATCTTACAAATACATGAAGAAAATTTAAGACAAATTAATGAAAAAATTGAGAATATTCATGTAACAATTAACCAAAGGGTAGACCAAAATAATGAGGAAAGAAAATTAGAAATAGCCAAAACAAATGAAGTGTTAGAAAAAACTAACGAAACAATAATACAGGTTCGCGAAGAACTTCAAAATAAAATTAATGACGTAAAAATTGAGAGTAAAACATTGGTTGAAGAAATCCAACAGGAAACTGTCGGAAAATATGAGCAAATTAAAAACGAAGTACATCAGGTACGGGAGGAAAATAAGGAAGGGATTACGCAAATACAGACAGACATGGGTGAACGACTCGAAAGAGTCTATGGCAATTTAAACAGTATGGAAGGTCAAATTAATACCAGTAAAAATAAAATAGAGGAAATTAGTAGACGTGAATTACAATTACAAGAAGAAGTAGATTCATGGGGGGATAGGACATGCCAGCATAGTCATACAAATAACCACGAGAACCGCGAATCGATTAATTTTCGTAATTACAAGCGCAATCCTATGGAATTTTTAAAGAGATTAGAAGAGGTGATCACAAGAAATAGAGAGAATCGCTGGAGTATTATACGCAGCATGATTGATGAAACGTTTAAAGATACTTATGATAATTGGTGGACAGCGGTGCGCCCGGATATACTGGACATGACTGAGTTCAAAAAACAGTTTAAGGAGAATTATTGGTCTGAATCGACCCAGAACATGATTAGGAATAATTTGAGTAACGGTCGATACGAAACAAATATAGGCCAGTCTCCTACTTCATACTTTTTAGGAAAAGTATGTATGGCGCGGAACTTAGAGCCCAGAATTCCCGAAGAATGTTTGGTGATACAACTATCCTACCATTACGAGGAAGGGATAAAGAATGCGCGTATGTGTAGTCAAATCAAAACGATTCCAGCCATGGCCAAATTCTTGGAGAATTATGAGCACGAGAACCAATACCAAAGAAATAGAATGCTAAATTATAAATATCAGAAGTATGATAATAACGCGCCACCAACCAATTCTCATAATAACGATCACAATCGACCTGCGCAGAACGTTAACGCCAATAGAACACAAAATGAACACGCGAATAATAATTCCAGGAACTATAATTATCGCGGCAATAATAATTATAATTATCGTGATAGTCACAATAATAGAGGAGATGGGGACAGACGACCCAATAATTATAGACATAACGTCAATTATATCTACTCCAGACCTAAAGGTAATCAGCGACGATATTACCCAAGGAGTCACCGATATGACAACCATTATGACCAGTCCCGGCGTGAAGTCAACTACCCACCTGAAGGAAATTATAGGATAGCAGAACCTAATACGGAGGATCGCACTGAAACAGTACAAAATCAACACAGTAACCAAAATGAAAATAGGGAAGAGGGGGTAAGCCCTCATTTAAACTAATAGAGGCAGTGAAAATTAATGAATACCCTTCACTGAACCGTAATCTTGGGGAACAACGACTTATAAACAAAATTAAGAGTAATCGTACAATAACCATAATTAATAACCACTAAATTCTAAAATACAATAAGAACAACTTATTATCGATTACAGAAGAAAACGAGAATTATTATTAAATGTTTATAAAGAAATAGTGTGAATAATGAATAACAAATCCCAAGATTACAGAAGAAAACGAGAATTACTATTAAATGTTTATAAAGAAATAGTGTGAATAATGAATAACAAATCCCAAGATTACAGAAGAAAACGAGAATTATTATTAAATGTTTATAAAGAAATAGTGTGAATAATGAATAACAAATCCCAAGATTACAGAAGAAAACGAGAATTATTATTAAATGTTTATAAAGAAATAGTGTGAATAATGAATAACAAATCCCAAGATTACAGAAGAAAACGAGAATTATTATTAAATGTTTATAAAGAAATAGTGTGAATAATGAATAATGAAACCCCAAGATTACAGAAGAAAGCGAGAATTATTATTAAATGTTTATAAAGAAATAGTGTGAATAATGAATAATGAAACACCAAGATTACAGAAGAAAGCGAGAATTATTATTAAATGTTTATAAAGAAATAGTGTGAATAATGAATAATGAAACCCCAAGATAAAAGTTTTTACCTCAAATCTACCTATGCAAAATAAAGAAAGAGAAAAATCATATGACCTAAAATACATACCACATTGCCAAATGAAGGAAACAACTTTAGTAAACGATTGAATGTAACCAATGTAATGTTAAAGAAGACCAGAAAGAAAGAGTATTTATGAACATAAGTCATTGAAAAAATAAACAGCCAAAATAGTGAAATACGATAAGAAGAAGAATAGTTGGGGCTAAGGAATGTATTTAGTCAGAAATACAGTTATAATGATCATCACACAACAACTATTTAGAAAATATTGAGATCAGAGAAAAAACGAATGAAGAAGATACTTAGCATTACAATCACAACAAAAATGATTACAAATGATAACTGTCAAATTTAATATCAAAGAATGTTTAAGGAACTAAAATGGAATCACAAAATATGAAGGATAATAATGAAGAAATATAAAAGCAACAAAGAAAAAAAAATTTTTCCCAAATATTTATTATTAAATAATTAAAGAGATTATTAAGAGATTATTGTATTTTATAGCTGACTGTAGATGAATTCCAGCAGTACTATATTAAGATGTGGTGTGGGCAGCAGAGTATGAAGACAAACAGTGCCTCTCTGAACTGTACCAACGCATGTATTAGGGATTGTTAGGGAAATTAAATATTTAAGGAATATTAGAATAGTTGCAAGAATAACTTCAGTTTCCAAAAGAGTAGGACGAAGAAAACAGAAAGAAATGAGTTGACAGAAGAATAATTGAGAAATACAGTGATTATAGTAATTATAAGTAGAAGAGATGTAAAACTAATGTATTATTGAATAGTGTAGCCAACTACCAACAAATAATGTTTACAGAAATAAAAATGATCAAGAATGTTAATTAAAATGATGAAATGTTATTAAATAAAAAAAAAAGTATTAATACTAGTCTAATGAAGTTACATTGAAAATCCCAACATCAACCATTAACAATGAAATGAAGAAAGGGCATGTGAAAAAGACAAGTTTATTTGACCTAAAACTTCATTCAGGTAAACTAAACTTTTTTAGGAGGGGGAGCATATGTAACGCAACAGAAATGCTAGCATTCATGTTACATAAAAATAAGGTTCACAGAATAATAAACAAGTCAATGTCTAACCCCATAATAGAGCAAAGATCCAATAATTACAATTATAATCATAGATAGAATTAAATAAGGATGCAAGGTAGTGTTAACAAGAATAAACGAACCTGTAAGTTAGATAATAGCTGATGATATATGTTTAGTGAAAAGCAAACAAAAAAATGAAACAATGATTTACTTTATAGTAATAACAAATAAGAATTTTGAGTTAAGAGGTATTATTTTGTGACAACAAATGTTATGATAAAGTTTATGTTATGTTATACCAAATATGTGTTGAGTTAATGAAAGATAATGAAACAAGTTGTATTATTCAATAACTATTGTAGAATGAAGTATGAGGCAGCTAATCAATGTTCATAGATTTGAATTTTGTTATATGTGATCAATAGGTCAAGATAAAATTGTTATTAGATATAGAAAAATAATTGTTTATGTAAATGTTAATAGTTAAGATTTGATTGTATGTATGAATTTATGTAAAGGGGGCTATAGATGTTTACCAGTTATAAACACAGGTAGATCCGTTTACAATAAAAGGCCTAACAGCCAAAACTACTATATAAACACTCATAACATAAAGGTTAGGTACATCAATTAATAATAATTAATGAATACGATTTGAAGAGCTAGAAAAAAACATTAAATTAATAATGATATATAATAAAATTTATACAAATTATGATAATACCATAATGCCATGATATCGATTAATAACATATAATATCGAAAGTGGATTAAATATAAAAAAGGAAAAAAACCGGCTTATATAAAAAAACCAGCAGAATATGTGTAGAAAATAATAAACCAACTATCGGTAAAGTTACATTCCGATAGGATAGCAAATTGATAAAAAATAGACAAAAAATATATGAAATAAACACTATATATTCAAAACATGTGGAAGGAAGAAATTATGTGTTGCTAGGGACGACAGAAGAAGAGGAAGTTGTTGATTTGACAAGAATTGCTTTGATGAACTGAATGTGATGAGATTAAAAAACCCAAGAATAGTCTATTTAATCGTAATATTCTAAATTATCAGATACGATTATAAAATACAAAATTCTAATGACAATATTTACGTCTATCACCAATACAGTTTAACCAAATAACACTACAATATGAAATCATAATAGAGAATGAATAACTGGATTCTACAAGAAAGAACTTGAACTGTCCCATATCCGAAGGGAATTGATGAGATATTAAATCAAATAGAAAGAATTAACAGTATCACAATTAATAATATTCACTACACCAGAAATTATAACCTTTCAAATACACGGAACAACACTAATTGCTTCAACCGAAAGAAGAACTTATTTGGATCCTGGTGTTCCAGAAGAAACATCAATCGGGTTGTAAATCAATCCAGAGAGCTGTATTTCCGAAGTGAACAGGACAAGAATTCCTTTTTATTAAACCGAAGAAGGAAAATCGTAAGGCATAATCATCCAGAACAGTAAATTTAGCGATCAACCGCCTACACGATTTGCTTCGTTCTAGTCTGGTAAATTATATTATATTAATCATACTAACTACACAACACTTCAAATTTGTAAATCTTGCATTCTTATCTATGTATTTTTAATCTTCCCCACAGTTACAAGAACCTTCACACCCTGAATTAAATTAATTACAAATCAAAACACACTATATAACTAAATTTAAATAAAGGATTAGAATAATCAACAATCGATTCATGAAGTCTATAGCCCAAGCATATGTTAATTAGAACATATCTTATTCAATGTGAATTAAGTAAACAAATAAAGAACCTTTATATATTTGTAAAATCTTGTTATTTGGAGTATGGTTTAATGAGCTGGCAACAAAAAAGTAACTGAATAAGTATAGAATAATTGGTTAATATAAACATCGAAATAACCTATAAGTTTCGTTGAGCCGATACTACAGCGCTTATAGCGGAATTATCTGACACCAAAGAGGGAGCGTAAAAATACAAAATTAGACATAACTCTCTTCAAGGTATAATAGGGTTGGATGAAATTGTAGAATAACGCTTAAGTTGTTTAAGTTTTAGGCACACTAACACTGATATTTATTAAAGAGCTAAGTTAATATTAATTAATTACATCAATATATCCCACAACTCCAAATATCTCCGAGATTTACATAATTAAAGTAATTCAAAACAAATTGACAAACCCAACAGTGGGTGTCTTGATTATTCATCTCTTCTTTCACAGCACTACACTTAACTAAAAATGAACTTTTTTCATGTGAAAAACTTACTATTTTATCGGACGCGTTTCGGCTTAGTATCCGCCTTCTTCAGCTTTGGTAACAGACTGCCAGCATTTTGTAACGGTTGTGTGGGAGGTGAAGTGGGGGTGGTGTGTGGTGGAAGGGGATTGACGCGGGGATTCAATTTATTGTTTGTTTTCTGTATAATTGTGTCAAAAAGTGTATGTGATTTATATTGTAATTGATCGTTGAGTATGTTGTTTGGTTGTGTTGTGTGGTGTTTATATATTTCATATTGTTCAGTTGTGTTGAGTTTTTGACCTTTGGGTATGTAATGTAGAATTTCAAGATTAGTGTCTATGTTGGTGTAGCTGTGGTTTTCTGTGTGTATGTGTGTGGCAAATGCAGAGTGTATATTGTTGTTGGTTAAAGCTTTTAAGTGTTCAGAATAACGGGATGAAAAAGATCTTCCCGTCTGGCCTATGTAGAAACTATTGCAGTCATTACAATTTAATTTGTAAACACCTGTTTTGTTATATTTGTCTATGTCTGTGTTTGTATTACTGATGTGTTTTTTGATGGTATTGGTTGTTCTGAATGCTATTTTGTATTTGTGTTTTCTGAATGTATTGGCGATTTTGTGTGTGTATGAGTTGTGGTATGTGAGTGTGATGTACTTATTGTGTTGTGTGTTGATGGTATTTAGTGTTTTGTTGTTTTTGTTTTTGATGCGTTTGTGTAGTATGTTTATTAAATTGGGGTTATAACCGTTTTTTATTGCTATGTATTTTATTGTGTTGAGTTCGTCGGTGTAATCTTGTTTATTTAAGGGTATTTTAGTTAGTCTATGGAGCATATGGTTGAAGGCCGCATATTTATGTTGTGTTGGGTGGTTTGATGTGTTGTGTATACCATGTCGGTTGTGGTTGGTTTCCTGTATATTTTGTACGTGTGTGTATTGTTAGTTTTGTTAATTGTTAGGTCTAGAAAATTTATACTATTGTTTTGTTCAGTTTCCAGTGTAAATTTTAATTTGTGGTGTATAGTGTTTATGTATTTGTGGAAGTTTTCAACTTGTCTTGTGTTGCCTTTGAATAAAAGTAATATATCATCTACATACCTGTGCCAGTATATAATTTTGTTAGTGTATTTGTTGTTGTTTATTATGTGGTTCTGTTCAATGTTGTGTATATATATTTCTGCTAGTATTCCTGATATGGGGGAGCCCATCGGGAGTCCTTCTGTTTGTGTGTATATTTTGTTATTGTATGTAAAGTAATTTTGTTCAGTTATTATTTTGGTAAGTGTGATGATTTCTTGTATGTGTGTTTCAGGTGTGTTGTTTTGTCTGAGTAGTTGTTCTAGTGTTTGTATGGTTTCTTTGATGGGGACATTAGTGTATAAATTGGTTATATCAAAAGATGCCAGAGTTGAGTTATGTGGGATGTGTATGTGTTCAGTTTTTCTGACTAGGTCAATGTTGTTTTTGATAGAGGTGCTGTTGCTGAGTTTTATGTTTTCTCTGATTATTTTGTCTAGTTGTTTTGCTATTTTGTGGGAGGGGGCCTGTGTGTTGTTTATTAATGGTCTGATTGGAATGTTAGGTTTATGTATTTTTGGTAATGCATTTAGTTTAGGGGGGTTAGGTTTTATTTGTTTAAGGTATTTGGCGTTTTCTGGTTTGATTATATGTTTGGTGTTGTTTATAAATTTATTAATCTGTTTATGAAATTTTAGTGTGGGGTCTTTATTTATTTCCGTTATATTATTTTCGTTGAAGAAACTTTCGATTTTAGTGTTTAATTGGTGTTTGTCCATTATGACGCTAATGTTACCTTTGTCGGCTTTTAGGATTGTTGTGTTGTGTTCGAGTAACTTGTGTTTTACACTATTGAGTGTTTTTATTTCATTGTTGTGTGTTTTTGGTTTTGTATGTGTGTTTTGAAGTTTTCTTTTTATGTCGTGACGTGCATACACAACACATCAAACCACCCAACACAACATAAATATGCGGCCTTCAACCATATGCTCCATAGACTAACTAAAATACCCTTAAATAAACAAGATTACACCGACGAACTCAACACAATAAAATACATAGCAATAAAAAACGGTTATAACCCCAATTTAATAAACATACTACACAAACGCATCAAAAACAAAAACAACAAAACACTAAATACCATCAACACACAACACAATAAGTACATCACACTCACATACCACAACTCATACACACACAAAATCGCCAATACATTCAGAAAACACAAATACAAAATAGCATTCAGAACAACCAATACCATCAAAAAACACATCAGTAATACAAACACAGACATAGACAAATATAACAAAACAGGTGTTTACAAATTAAATTGTAATGACTGCAATAGTTTCTACATAGGCCAGACGGGAAGATCTTTTTCATCCCGTTATTCTGAACACTTAAAAGCTTTAACCAACAACAATATACACTCTGCATTTGCCACACACATACACACAGAAAACCACAGCTACACCAACATAGACACTAATCTTGAAATTCTACATTACATACCCAAAGGTCAAAAACTCAACACAACTGAACAATATGAAATATATAAACACCACACAACACATAGTCCAGTCGCCAGAGATTTTGACTTGATAAAAAATTGGGGCAAAGCAATATTTGGTGCACGTGTTAAATAAACGTTAATAATTAATATAAAAAAATCTTTGCATGTTTACCTTTCTAGGGTTTTCTGAAAATGGTCTGGAAAAATCGTAAAGACAGATTTTCTTAAAGCACTCCGTAAATATGTACAGTTGGAAGAAATAAAAAGGTGTATATTGAAGAGCAAACAATTTCCTTCAGAAAGTCTCCTTACATATTTTTACGTTAATGGAACTGTTTTCCTGAAAATTGGTAATGATGAGCGCTGCGTTTTAAAAAGAGCGTTTGCCCCCGATCTTGCGTAATTCGCTAAATTAGCCAGGCGCGTCTATTCAAAAATATCATAACTTTCTTTAATCTAAGCATAGCCAGTTAAATAAAGGCTAGTTTTGAAGGGGAACAGTATAGCTTTCAAAATTTGTTGATTTTTACATAAATATTTTATTTGAACATAAAGACTATAGTGTATAAATATTTACTGTAGATACAAAAAGAAGTGAAACCACAAAATTACAAGTACTATACAATAAAATTTTAAAAAATAGTAGTTCTTTACTAATTTACCTTTAAAAGAGATAAACTTTTTATTTTATAATAATGAAAAATACTTTTGAAGTTGTTATTTAAAAAAAAACACCTTTTCAAAAGTGAGTATTTCGACGTATTTTAAATTTACTCGAAAATTCAGAGTTTATCTGCCTTTATTAATCTTAAAAATAGAGATATCGAAATACAAAAAATTGTATTTGAAAGCTGCAAGTGTTCTGCATCAAAAACTATACTCATGAAAATTAAAATCATTTTCGAAATTAAAAAAAATAAATAAAAATTGTGTATACTAAAAAAAGGTGCCTCCTTTGCGTTACATACATGTATCTTTTAAGTGGGTTTATTTGAGTACTTGAAATTAACGTTACAGCTACTACAATACTAAATCTATCTATTCATGTTATTTCTCTTACCTGATTATACCTATACTCTAAAAACAAGACCCTAGAAAACAGGTAAAATTTTTAAACGGCGCGGCGTTCTATTCCCCTCGAGTGTGAACTGTAAATGTAGCTGCGCGCGCAACACCCATTGTTGTGGTGTGCCATACAAACATCTGCTATACAAGAACGGAGCAGTAACGCAGTTGATATTTCTTCAAAGGTTATAATCAAAACATTACAAACATTTTTGTTTTTATCATATAAAACAGGTAAAAAAATTGCAGTTTAAAGTTTTTATTTACACTTTTTATACATGCTAATATTTATTTATTTGTGAGCACGTGTAGTGGAGTCAAAATAAAAATCAAATGTGAATTGTTTTGGGAGTCGATTTTTTGTGTGCTAAATTGGTTAATGGGATCAAGTTGAGCTAATAGTTAAGTTTTGTGTAAAAACAACCCGTTTATTTTTTTATTAACAATTTAAGTTGCAAAATAGCGTTTTTATAAATATCTTTGGACCTAACAAACCGATTTTAATGTGATTTTTTTTCAGTATTCTATAATAAATTAAGAACATTTCTAGCCTTAATACGGAAGTCGATGTTATTATTATTGTTAATAAATAAATAAAGTGGCGATGGCGTTTATAAACAAATTGCTGTTGTTTTAACGCAAATTAATGAAAGTTGATAAAACTTGAGGGAAAGGTAAACTTTGTGGAGTACTATAAACCCCAAAAATTTCATATTGAAATGTCGAATATTACCTCAAAAAAATTGCAATTCACAAAAAAACTTTGAGTGTTCATAAAGTACGGCAAGATTGTGGCACAAAGGTGTACGACGGCTTAAATTAAAGCTTATTAAAAATACTTTCGGGTGGTTAATTAACAAAATTTTTTGGCCTTTCTGACACCATTTTTTGACCATTAAAAAAAAAACATAGACATGGATAGCCTCAAAAAAAGATGAAAATGAAGAAAAAAGAAAAATCTTAAAATCTGCAGCAGCAATTATTCGAAACGATGTTAATCTGAAGAAAAGTAATACAGAATTTTATCCTCCAAGTGATAATATATTCCAAAATATTAATGAGAATATCCCAGAATCCCTTCAGTTTCTGATAGAAGAAATAATTTAAAAAAATAAAAAAGGTGATATTAGTTCATATGAAACAAAATGCACAGCAATTACTCATTCAATTATGAGTTGCATAAGACCTAGAACCTTTCTATCACCATTGCAAGTTGGTCTGTCTGTAATGTTGCACAGGAAATTTGCTTCAAAACGAATTATAGATATATTGTCGCATCTGGGAGTGTGTTCATCATACACTTTATGAGGATAGTGTATTGCTTAGTCCACGTTCTCCATTTAGATCTGGTTGTTTTGCACAATTGGCATTTGACAATTCAGATATTAACATCAATACTATAGACGGGAAAAATACTTTTCATAGTATGGGAGGTATTATGATTGTAAGTCCCAGAGATTTTTATTATAACAAAGTTCCCTTAAAACGATTGACAGTTAAGCCTACTGCAAAAGAAATTAGCAAAATTGACAAAATACCATTCCAAATTTTCGAAAATATTAATACACATGCACTCCAAAACTTGTTTTTGAAAAAGTAGATAACCCGAGTTTTAATAATATAGATTTTTCTAATGCTGACTTGCTTTGGATTTATGGAGTGACCAAACCAGGCATTACTGGCTGGAATGCCTTTATGTCCAAGATTTTGGAAAATATGACGTATACATTATCTAGAATTGTTTGCTTGCCTTTTGTACACTCTCCTCCAACTGACAAAAATACAATATACACCGTTTTAAAATACGCTGTAAAACTAGTGAAAACTTAAATCTATTTAATTGTTTTGTTACTTTCGATCAACCTTTGTATCAGAAAGCGTTTAAAATGGTCCAATCCTCACCTGATGATGATATACATAATGTAATTGTTCGACTTGGAGGATTTCATCTGCTTATGTCTTTTCTTGGTTTAATCGGTTATGTGATGGCAGGAAGCGGTTTAAAAGAAGCATTAAGCTGTTACTATGCGCCAGGAACTGTAGATAAGATGTTAGATGGCCATGCTTATGCTAGAGCAGTACGAGGCCACACATTAATTTGGATAGTTTTGTGTAAAAAGATTATTGAGGAAATGAATCTTTCAGAAGTTGAATATTCAAATATGAAATTTTTACTACAAGAATTTTTAGATGACAATCTTACTTACAAAGAAGTACAAGATCATAATTTTTTTAACATCTTAAATGGTAAATTTCTAGAAAAAATTATTGAAATTGAGGAATGCGGTAAAACTGCAAAATTATGGATACAGTACATACGAATGATCTCTATTGCAAAAGCATTTGCGCGCTCTGAAAAAATGGGTAACATAAAAATTCAATTACAAGTTATTCAGCAAATGTTGCCATAGTTTTATGCGACTGGACATTTTAATTATACGAAATCAGCCTTATTATATGTACAATATATGAATCAATTTATAAAAGAATCTGAAAAACTTTTCACCTCAATGCAAAACCAAAATGTAATTCCAGAAACTACCGCTTTAAAAATTAAAGAACTTCAAAATTTTATAAATAACAGATTTTGTACTGTAAGACGAACTGAGAAATTCTGGTCAGGAACTCATACTGATATGACAATCGAACAGGACTTAATGAGAGTCATGAAAGTTGATGGTGGTATGATTGGACGGGGAGTAACTACCAGTACTGCAAATAAATGGATTTTAGCGATGCCATATACACATGATATCTGCGAAGAAGTAGAAAATTTTTGTGGTATACAATTTTCTACTTCCGATAGCATGTAGATGCTAGAGATTCTCGAATAAAACGAGATACTGAAGATATTCTCAAAATAAAATCCTGGTTTGATTGTCACGAGACATTTCCTTATCAAGATTCAATAATGTCTATATCTACTGGCGTTACTGGCGGTAATAATATTAACTGTCATAATGCTTTTGAGGTTGGAAAAGCAGGGTTAGAAGAAATTGCTGGTACAAACTTCCATAAAGTTTCGTTTAAACGAAAAAATAGAGTACTGTCATTAAAAAGTGTTAATAGTAGTCTGAAAATTCAAGAGGAAATTGTCCCTATAGATCCAATGTTTATATTTCAACGCATTTGTGTAGCAAGAAAAAGTGACGACGAATTAAAAGATTACATGCGTTATGAACTTGCACCGTACCCAACATCTATGTTTTACGAAGGTGTATTTCGGAAAACAGATAAGTCTAAACTATATGATATGTTTGAAGTGGACCGCGCTGAGATTAACCTTGAAGATTGCATTTACGTCATTGATGGTGGTATGTTACTGCATAGAGTAGTATGGTCAAAAAATGACAAGTTCAAATGTATTTTTCAAAGATACGTAAATTATGTCAAGAGACACTTTGGATCAAAAGTTACTGTAGTTTTTGATGGCTATACAAACAATTCTAACAGCATCAAAGCTATGGAGCGTTATCGCCGTACCAATCAAAATTCCTCTTTAGATATTTTATTCTATGAAGATATGTGTGTCACAGTGACCCAAGAACAATTTCTTTCGAATAAAACTAATAAAACTCGATTTATTGAAATTCTAACGAGATATTTGGAAGAAGAAAGCTAACGTTAAACAAGCTGACGATGATGCAGACTTATTAATTGTGAAAACAGCCTTAGAATTATATGATAAATTATATGCACGTCAAATTGTTACTTACATTGAAATTCCCTTTAATTTGATACCCCACGTGCGGTATTTTCATATTTTCCATTTTTGACATCACCCCTCCGCCAATTCCACTAATTTATTGAGCCCAAAATTTTTAAAAACCAAAATTTTTAATAGTGCGTATATGCATGTCACATATGATATTTCATATTTTCCATTTTTTACACCCCTCCATTACAACCCATTTATTGAGCCCCAGGGCCCAAATGTATTCAATAGTACGTATATGCATGTAAAATTGTTACTTGCATTGAAATTCCCTTTAATTTGATACCCCACAGTATTTTCATATTTCATATTTTTCATTTTTGACATCCCCCCGGGCCCAAAACACCTATCTTATGTTGGTTCTCCCATTGCGTAAAAAATTTGTGCCAAGTTTGGTGGAAATCGGTCCAGTTTCATATTTTCCATTTTTGACCTCCCCCAAAACCACCCATTTATTGAGCCCCAGGGCCCAAGAATTTTCAATAGTGCTTATATGCATGAAAAATTGTTACTTGCATTGAAATCCCCTTTAATTTGATACCCTACATGCGGTATTTTCATATTTTCCATTTTTGACATCCCCCAGGGCCCAAAACACCTATCTTATGTTGGTTCTCCCGTTGCATAAAATATTTGTGCTAAGTTTTGTTGAAATCGGTCCAGTGGTTTAGTAGGAGGTGTGAAATATAAATACACACAATGACTTTTATGTATATTAAGATACACATATTTAATAATATTATTCAACAGAGGAAGATTTGTTAAAATTGACCATTCCGTCTATCGATTTAATACTCCTAACGATGAAATAATAACAAAATCGTTATTTTGATTTTATTACTATTAATATTTGAACTATTTTAAACAAAAAGAATGAAGACTTTATCATGATCCAATGGTTTATTTAGTAGTAAGAAAAGAAATTCACGGAATGTAAACGTTTTTATCGATTTTACCGCGCGCTGCCCTTAAATAAGGTTTTTTTTTAAAGCCTGACCTTATAAACATGCAAAGATGATTTTAAACCGATATTTAGACCTTTTTCAATAACTATACCAAATATCACTTTGCCTCAATTTTTTACGAAATTTTACCATTATTTTTACTCTGGCGACTGGACTAACAACCAAACAACATACTCAACGATCAATTACAATATAAATCACATACACTTTTTGACACAATTATACAGAAAACAAACAATAAATTGAATCCCCGCGCCAATCCCCTTCCACCACACACCACCCCCACTTCACCTCCCACACAACCGTTACAAAATGCTGGCAGTCTGTTACCAAAGCTGAAGAAGGCGGATACTAAGCCGAAACGCGTCCGATAAAATAGTAAGTTTTTCACATGAAAAAAGTTCATTTTTAGTTAAGCCAACAGTGGGGTTTAAACCGAACGTACTCGTTTACTTACAAATTGACGCTCATAACGTGGGACCTAATTAGGTGACGCGAGTGAGTACTTACAATATTTGTGCAAGTGGATACGCGGGAAATGATTTAAATCAAGTAGTAGGATAAATGGTGCGCGCGTCCAGCTATGTAAGTAGTGTGTACTTATGTCGGGTAGTCTGTGAAAGCGCGTCCGATGACGATGAATATAATCTTTAATAACAGCTGAAATATTGTTTAATCCTACGATACAGTCTCCGCACACACAAACATTTGTTTAATGGGTGCAGAAGAGAAGGGGAATCTCTTTTAGCTTTGTAGCGGGCGTTATTTATAACGCCTAACGTCCAGTGAACATGTCTCGGCTCTGCGCGGCCGTGCATTATTCTACTTTATAAATTGCTGCGTGTGCAATATGTTTTGTAAATATAGTTCTAAACACCACAACACACAACACTACCGACCGGACGGGAAGGACTGCGCGGCGCTCAAGTGAATCTAATGATCATGTTAGACTCTCGGCTTCCTCATCGCTGAATCGTGAGCGCTCCATACTGGCAGCAGCTATTTCACATCCCTACAAACGTGTGCATAATTTATTGTAATCTGTTAATTACGGCCCGCGCTCACTGCGACGCTCCGCAACACCTGTTCGTGCGTCTGTGTGTGTAATATCTAATGTCGTAATGAACGATATTTATTGATATTTGAGTGTTTAATATTTCTCTACGTGAAGTCATTAGGCGCACACTTGCGATTTTTGTCGCACGACAGATTAAGCGCAAAAATGGAACACATAGTTTTAAATACCAGTGCACTCACGTGCGACTGAGAAATCGCAGCGATTAAAAAATAACAACATGTTCTATTTTATCAGCGACGCGATTGTCGCTGACTCGAATGAATCACACAGACATGTACAGACCTGCACCCACTTGCAATTCTGTAGCCGCGATTGCTTGGCTGTTAGTCTTGAGAGGAGTGTCTGGGTATGGCTGAGTAGACTACCACCCCGTGTCTGGCACCGAATCTGATGATACTGTAAATTGTGCCCTAGACCCACAGCTAATTATCATTGAAGTTGAAAAACGACCAGCTCTGTTCGATAAGCGGTTAAAAGAATACAGCGGCCGTAATGTAAAAGAAAAACTGTGGGGCGAGCTGTGCATAAATGTAATACGAAATTTGAGTGAATTACCTGCGAAGGATAAGAAATCTGTAGTCATATACTCGTTGTGTAACTGTTAGGTATCTCCTGAGACAAGGCTTAAGGATATGTTGTGACAATGCAAATGCCTTATCTCCTACGAAAACAAATGGCATAGGTTTCCCTTGGTTATCGTACGGTAACGTTTGTGCGTTAGGAATGTTTTTAATTTGTTGGTTTGTAGTCTTCGACCAAAATTGGAATTTTTGAATACATTAGAATCGCCAATTGAACCGCATGATCCTACATCAATTGCTGTGAAACAGTAGTCAGCGTCAACTACGCCGAGAAGTATCGTGGAGAAAAATTTCTTATAATAATAAAACTGTGACCGGAGTTTTCGGGTTTCTTTAGTCTTATGTGCTTACCATCCACAGCACCGATACAGTTAGGAAAGTCCGTTCGGTTGAAAAATTCTTTGGGGTGTAATCGTAAATCCGCATGAATTTTATAAAATTGTAAACTATAAAAAAGGACAGGACAGCACGAAACAAACTGTGCGGCACAGTTGTCCACGTATATTGGATAGCAGTTTTCTGCGGCAGTTTGACAAAGCCGTGTTGTAACCAAAATTTTGTGCGTGTAACCAAAAACATGTTGGCGGAATACCTTGATTTGAGCTCTGAGTCAGATTCGGATGCCGAGTTAGAAATATTATTACTGTATCAGAAATCAAGGAAGGTAAAGCTGTGGAAAAGTGGAAAGCTGCAGAAAGAAAGAGGAACTCACGGGAAATTCGCACTAACAAGAGAATTCTCTAGTGAACGATTTGTGAACTATTCTATTTCCGTCTGAATGGAGCGGACTTTGAAGAAGTTCAACACGTGTCACACGTTTTCTCTGTCAGGTCCACAAGCGTGGTATTGGCCACGTCTGGCGCAGTGCTGCCCTGCCATGCTCTGCGTCTCAATTCGCATGACTCCCCTTCAAAGATGGAGTCACAGAAACTGACCTACCCTGCCTACGTCACCTGCGCGTCAATGTGCGCCCGGCCTATCAGTTTTACTGCGCAGTTTTTCACGTGTGACGTCATGTCTGACCGATGAACTGTGTAAACTGCGCTCAGTTTAGGCAGGTGTTTACGCGGTTTGCAGGCCTGTGCTACTGGACCCTCTTTTGCTCATCAACGATAAACTGTACAGTTCGCTCAGTTGACATATGGTCAACACTCAGCTATCACCATGGCCTCCCCACATTCATCGAAGCCTACCGGTCGCTTCCCGAGCTGTGGGATATCGAAATCCCCTCATATTCCAACCGTGTCAAAAATTAAAGCACTGGGAATCCGGCAGACATTACGGTCCTCGGCAGGGCCATCCATCTGTGCTACAGCCAGATCCCACCTGCGCCTACGGAACGCCAGCATGACGCGACGTAACTTGCCGGTCGCTTTGTTAAACGCAGCCTTGTCAACCGGGTCACGGGTCCTCTGCCAGAATCCCCGGAGGCGATTACTCTCGCTAGCGCGCTGAAACACCTCTTGGGGGATCCGCTGATAGTCGGCTGTGAGCCCCGGCTTCATCCGGGAGGACACGTCCATCGCCGAGACTACGGCTGTGTCGAACAAGGCAACCGCCTCATCGACATGCTGGATAGTGTCGAGTGGTGTATGCTTACGTAGGCGGCGACTAAACGCCGGGCCGTTCCCACTCGATCGCCTTCTGCTCGTCTCGAACGGTGGGGTGCTGGGTAGCTGGATGCACGTTGATGGGGCAGTGATCTGAGGGCAGTTCCGAAACACGATGCATTGATAAAAAAAGTGAAAGTGTTGTGAAAAAAATTAATAACCTGCGATCCGCCTTGAGGAAAGAGCTAAAGAAAATTAGTGTTAACCGGGAGCTCCAACTGACGATGTGTGTGTCCCGACCCGACGGAACTGACGAAACTGAAGAAAAAACTGGGAATAAAAACTGACATGCCTCTACATTTTCAGTTCAGTTCATTGTACAGTTTTTACCCAGTCAGTTAACTGCACAGTAAAACTGAGAACGTGTCAAGACTATTACGGCTTCGCTTCTTTATGTTACTGCTATCAAGTACAGACAAATGTACATCTGAAACGTGACGGATTACATATTCTGTAACAGGGAGATTTTAACGAACGGTACAGTCCATAATGTTGCAGTGATTTCAATGGGGAAATGATCTGAGGTCAGTGGCGGATTTATGCTTAGGCAAAGTAAAGCGACAAATTTTGGAAAGGTGAATTTTGACGGCCTTTATGTTGTTTTTATACCGAAGAGATGTTTCAAATGCTGCTCCATTTCGTCCCAATATGATAAGAAACTTTTCAAAACATATATTGTTTAGTAACTAAGCTTATTACATAAAGTGAACATATTTACTTGCATTATCTATGTGGTACTTCCATTGTATTAATTAATTATTTAACTATTAATTTGTTTACGTTCAAATTTCGAACATCCTTTACCGACTTTGTAATTTGACGTGAGTGAATGTCGATAGATGCCACTATAAAAGAGGCATAATTTCATGACTGTAAAAGTCATATACTGTGAGCGTAGCATAATTTCGTACCCAACTCTGACCGGCATCGCGTGATTTTTTGGCGTGGTGTGTGCTTCTGCGTAAGGTGTAAATCGTGTGATCACTTTGTCTTTACCCCACCACAAACACCACCACCACCACCACCACTCTTGAGTTTGTTTAGTTATTAATATATTTTCCTCTAGTTATTATTCTTTAGTTCGTTGGTTCAGACTTCAGTTAAAATGTTTTGGAAAAAACACGGCTACACTAATTTAATGTCTTATCGTACTCTTCCTAGTACGTTATGTGAATTGTTCTGTAGGAATGTATAAAAATATTGGGAAGAAAATATATAAAGAACAAATTTTAGGGTAACTGAAAACATGAAGGATTGAATTAAACCCGTAAACGCACCCCCCTCAACAGAGATTTGTGGGAGGGTGGCAAATTTATACTGCCTACGGGCGGCAAAATGGTAAATCCGCCCCTGTCTGAAGTCTTGGAACTGTGTCCAAACTGTATCTAAGACATAGATTTTATTTTCCCTGTGTCACTTTACCCTTTGTCGTTTTATTAGTAACAGAGTGCTTATGTATTCACAAATCCCTATCGAAATTTAAAATCAGCTTTAAGATTTTCTATATGTATAACCATTAGTGTCGGTTAGAGTACAATAATTCTATAATTACATTCTATTAACTGGGAAGAAACATCTATTATCAACTGTGTGCAAATGCCGATGATGGGAAAATTTTACAAGAATAGAGATTATAACGCGTGAGTATAAATGAAGCTCTATAAGACTTGTACAGATAGTTGGAAGTTAATTTTGTGAGAAAATTTCATTTCTTACATATGGTAACCTGGTCGTCTGTTTGCCCTGGCGGCCAGCCTCGATAATGCACTTCACGAGTCTCATCACTTGATGAGTCGAGAAGTGCATCTCAAGAAAGCCGAGCTGTTTGGGGATCAGCCCGTCTAGTCTTTCTAGTCTTTCGCTGATCCTACGCTGGACCAGTCGCTTGAAAACCTTTGACGTCGCGGACAAGAGGCTAATAGGTCTGAGGTTTACCGCGCGAGAATTCTTTCCCGACTTGGGTATCACTATCACGGTAGCCGTTTTCCATTTCGTCTGAAAGTAGGTCAGCCTGAGACCACTTCAGATAGAAAGCGTATTCCTCGCTGCGGGAGGCGTTGAATGCCGAGTTTCTAACTCCGTCTGGGCCTGGCGCCTTCCAGGGTTTGAGCTGCACGATCTTCTCAGTGACCTCCTCCGGCGATATTGGCTCCGGCTGAACTGTGATACCTGCCGAAAGAAAGCGCTCTACCTGGTGGCAGATTTACTCAATCCAGACCAGGTTCTTGGACGCGTTGGGGGCGAACTGTCGCTCGAAAAAGTCAACCAGGATCTCTGCCTTCTCAGAGCTGACCGCCGAGTCCTCCTAGTGTGGAGGGGTGCGCCCGTCTTCGCTTTCCCGTTAGAGCACTGGGAATCCGGCACCATTAAGGTCCTCGGCAGGGCCATCCATCTGCGCTACAGCCAGCTCCCACCTGGGCCTACAGAACGCCAGCATGTCGCGACCCAAATTGCCGGTCGCTCAGTTAAACGCGGCCTTGTCTGCCGGGTCACAGGTCCTCTGCCAGCGTCTCCGCAGGCGATTCCTCTCGCTAGCGAGCTGAGACATCTCTTAGAGGATGCGGTGGTAGTCAGGCGTGAGCCCTGGCTTCATCCGGGAGGACACATCCACCGCCGAGACTACGGCTGTGTCGAACAAGGTAACTGTCTCGTCGACATGCTGAATAGTGTCGAGTGGTACATGCTCGGGCAGGCGGCGACTAAACGCAGGGCCAAACCGTTCCTACTCGAATACTCGTCGCTCGTCTTGATCGGTGGGGTCCTGGGTAGCTAGATGCACGCTGATGAGGCAGTGGTCCTAGGACAGTTCCGAAATGACGAAGACATGGGTCGGGGAATAAACGCATTGCATTGCATTAACTAGTGGGGCGTCTTTGCACCCATGGCTGTATTACAGCTTCCGGAACGTGCCCGATGGCTGTCAGACGAAAACAGTGCTGGACTTTCACAATACAGGTGGCCTAAAAATCAGGAGGGACACGCCAACAAGTTAACTGAGAAGGCGGCGGAAATTTTACAAACAGCTGTATTTTATATAGGTACCGGGTCATGGTAACACTGCCACCGGTGACGGGGCGAACGGCAGATGCCGCACGCGCCCGGCCCGGCAGGCAGACGCCTTGTGGGGCCGGTCGTTCCCCGCGAGGCAGGAAACCTCCGTGTCGGTGGCAAACGGTAGCAGCGCCAAGCAGTGTGCCAACATACTTGGGGAGGGAGAAGACTTAAAAGGAAGGTAACAAGGAAGTCAAGTTTCTGGGGAACCTAAATTACAGCAAACAGAATTATGGGGGGTCGTCTAAAATCGCCCGAGGTCGTTTGACTCGTATAGGTCGAGGTGGTGCTGACGTGCTAATATTACGTAGGTAGGGAAAGGACGAGGTCGCTGCAGAAGCAAAGAGAGTTTCGGCAAGCGGCCGGACAAAATCGGCGATGGTAGGAACTCGAAGGTCTCCACGAATAACATTATTCCTCACAAACCATGGAGACCCCGACAAGGATCGGAGGGTACGGGACTGGAAGGCTTCCAGCCTACACTTGTTAGTGGTCGACAAAAGCGACCACCATGCGGGAACAGCATAGGTCAACACTGACCGGAGAAACAAGAGATAGATGGTTAGTTTAGTGCTCAAAGCCAGGCGGTTCCGGCACGAGAGCATGGGAAATATTTTGGCTCGGACGCCTCGAGCTTTATTGATGGTATCAGTCACGTGGGCGTTGAAGCTAAGGCACCGGTCAAGCCGAACGCCCAAATACTTGACCGACTTCTGCCAGGCGATAGGCCTCCCTTCTAGGGAGAGGGACAGGCACCGGGAAGTGGACTTATGGGTGAAGCAGATCGCCTCGGATTTCTCCGCGTTGATCATCACCCGCCACTTCCGTAACCAGTCCGGAAGCTGATTCAACTGACGCTGAAGCTTTGTACTCGCAAAACGCTGGGGCAGGGAGCTGCAGTGATACATTGCATCGTTACCGAATAAAGATAACGTGACTCCAGGAATAACAGGCAGGTCGTTCGTGTACACTAGGTACAGAACGGGGCCGAGGACAGATCACTGCGGAACGCCAGCGGCGACGGGTCGAACTGATGAACAGGACTCGTCGACGCTAACCCTGAAGGTGCGATCTCTGAGGTAGGACCGCAAGAAATGCACAATGGACGGTGGTACGGGGGAGTGAGCGAGTTTATAGAGAAGGCCTTCGTGCCAGACTCTGTCGAAGGCCTTACTCACGTCCAACAAGACAGCGCCCGTAGACTCTTTCTTGTTGGCGGAGTCGGACAATTCTGTGACAACTCCGACGAGTTGTAAAGTTGTCGAGTGCTCTCTACGGAACCCGAACTTTTCGCTCTGAATAAAATTATCCAACAGCGGCCAGATGCGGGCTAGTAGGAGAGGCTCAAACACCTTTGAGATGACTGGCAACAACGATATGGGACGATAGCTGTCTGCAAGCATTCTAGGCTTGCCGGGCTTGGGAATCATGCAGATGTTGGCATTTTTCCACAGACGGGGGAAGTAGTGCAGCAGGAGACTATAGATGAACAGATCCAGGACCAGTTCAACGCCCGAGGCCGGGAGATACTGCAAAGCTGCGGCCCCGATCCGATCAGGACCAGGGGCGCGACGGCGGTTCAGACGACAGATAGACGAAACTAGTTCGTCCCTATCGAAGAGAGCGGGAGGGTCAAGTGGAGGGCGGGAAAAATAACCAGATAGGTAGAATGTTATACGCATTACATAGAATATATAGCCTACTGAACGAGCCTATTGTGACGCGACCAGGTCGAGCCCCTGTGATTGGCTGATTATCGTACCTATAGTAAGGTCATATTACCGGCCGCCTGTTGATCTTACCCGAAAAAATTTGTCGTGTTTCGTTCGGCCAAGATCCGCCTTAACTGTTTGTTAACAATCTGTCGCTTTTTTGCGGCCTGAAGAAGATCCCCGAGGGTGGGATACGAAACGTTGCCGACGATGTCGAGATTATACAGCAACCGACCACGGGCCTAACAGCCTCGTATTTAATAATTTTGAATTGGTTTTTAAGTAATTGTATGACTGCAACAATTCTTATTGATCGAAGTCTAATAGTTTTCCAAGAATATGTGTAAAAAAGATCTTAAAAATGTATAAATAGATCTTAACTGTATGTGTGTATCTACGAGCGACTCAACTTGACAGAGAGACACAAGCGCTTCGATTACTTTTACAACTCTACATTGCCGATCGTATGACCTTCAACACTATTATCGTACGCATAATTGAAACTACGACGTCTCGTTCAATTGTTTTTACCTTTTAGTTCCTTCGTTCTGTTGCATACATTGTCATTTACCTTGTAGCAATGCTGGCACTCTACATTATTACAGATAATCGTCACGTTATCGTATACATTATCGCTACATTGTTATGCGTAGTTTCAGTTTCGAAACGTGTCAACAGCTCGGTAGAAGCACGACTACACAGCGTCAAGGTAGTCTCTATATAGGCCTACGTTAACGTAAATATCACCTTATTTGTAACTCGCGCGTGTAATACAAAAAATAACAATAACGAAAATATTTAAAAAAATACAGAATGAAACCTAATACAAGTAGTAATTCAATTCATAATTTAAATGGCCAACGTATATAAATTTGAATGAGGTACCTGTAATAAATTTTATGTAGGCCAAACTAAGAAACGTTTAAGAGATAGGTTTATTCAGCATCGTTACTCATATGTGTAACCATTAGGGTCCGTTAGAGTAGAATAATTCTATAATTACATTCTACTAATTGGGAAACATCTATTATCAACTGTGTACAAGTGCCGAAGATGGGAAAACTTTATAAGGATAGAGATTTTAACGCGTGAGTTGGATTGAAGCTTTATCAAACTTGTACAAATTTGAAGTTGAAGTTAATTTTGTGAAAAAACTGCATTTCTTACATGTGGTAACTTGGAAGTCGCAGAGTCCCTACGACACATAGGAAATCCGACTAGACCGAGTTCTGTAATTATTGAAACTTTCGATAATATCATCATCATCATCTGCAAGGATTAAACCAAGGATGGTTTGTTCTGGTCTCAAACAGGCAAAGTCCAAAGCTCGTCACTCTAGCGCTTCCTCGGACGTCCCACACCTCTCCGTCCCCTTGGCTTATAGTTCCATAGTTGTTTGGGGATGCGGTAGTCATCCATTCGGCAAAGATGTTCCCACCAATTCAGCCGATACTGGGCAACTCTGTTGAGTATACTAAAAATATTAAGTTCCTGCCATATATCTATGTTTCTTCTATGATCATGGAGAGTATACCCTGCCACGTGCCTGAGAAATCTCACTTCAGCCGCTTGGATACGACTGGCCTGGCCGTTCGTTAAAGTCCAGTTCTCATGCCCATAAAGAAGTGTGGGAAGGGCCATCACCTTGTAGAATTTTAGGCGTGTTTCTTTACTGTCTGGCTTAAGAGTTCGCCTGATGGTCCTGCACAACGGTTGAAATTATACAACTTATTCACAACGCCGTTGGTTGTATTATAAGACACAATGTAGCCCAGATATTCAAAATTTCTGACTTGTTCCAGGACAGTACCATTTATAACAATTTTTGCCCGTATGGGATCAGTTCCACTCATATTTAAAACCGGAAATTTGGAAATCAAATTTACCTTCACACTAAATTAAAAATAATCGCGAATTTAAATAATATTACTTTATTAAAACACATTTCCAAAGGTACAAAAAATGACGATGTGGGAAAATCTGAAAACATTTAAACTTAAAGTAAAGAATTAAATAAACTTGAACACATGAAAATTAATACCAAAAATTAATATTTGCATTATACTTCTATATTAATTTATATAATATACTTTATATACGTACTTAATTTATAACAGTGTAACATTGCGCAATCAAAGTTTTGTAACAATCCAGTCGATTGGACGTGTCTCTCGATGCGTAGACACGTCTCCTAACCTGTAAATATATTACATAAGAGTTGTATATAATCTCAATAAACACACCGAAAAACATATATTAAACAGGCAGTGGCATCTTATTATGTATTACCGATGTCGCTCATCCGATAAATAATGGCTTATATAAATATTAAGATTTAATATTTACAAACATACTATAAACATTTTGTTTAATAGTAGCAAACTAAAACAAAAAATATGCGTGTCTCTGTATAGTATAACTGAATGTAACAAAACTCTGGCCTTAGGGCGGAAATTTTTATCTTTACAACCATCATTATCATCATCATCATCATCATCATCATCTTCTTAACGGTTTTAGACTTTAGCGGCCTGTTCCTACTCCACAGACCACCTTTTCTCAGGTCTACCAACGTTTCTTCTCCCTCTAGGGTTGTAATCATTCGCCTTCGCCATCTTCGGTGTTCTACTTTCTTCCATTCTATTGATGTGTTGAATCCATTTCCTTCTCTATTCTTTAATCCTTTCGTTAACTACAAAAATATCTAAATCACTTCTCATCTCTTCATTTCTTATATGTTCTCGTCTATTACACCTTTTAAATGATCTCAGAAATATCATTTCTGCTGTTAGTATCTTCTGTTCATCTTTTCTCTTTATGACCCAAAGAACCATGCAGTAGTGTTTGTATTACCATTGATTAAAAAAAAATGTATTTGAGTTTATCTTCACAACCAACGTCTAAAATCATCCTGCATTATAAAGAGAAACTGTGTATATATAATAAGTAACAGATTCTCTGCGTTATGAGATACGGCATTCGTAGTAATCAACATATACCGTAAATTAGAAATGGAGTAACTGAATATGATCTGATGTCTAGGAGAATCATTGCACACTGGCATCCAGAATTGAATACTAGAATTAAGCAAGCGAAAATCGCACTAATAACTAATTCATGTCAACTAATGGGGGTGCAGAAGAAGAAGAAAAGCAAAACTTTTAAGGACAACTTAACATAGCATACAAGGAAATACCCATGTACGAACAGTAGTTATCATTTCTATATAAATAACTCGAAAGTTTCTTCCAGTAATTGTTGTATAATATTATTTATATTATCAAATATAATTTCTTGGCCAGACCAGTTGCATCCAAGCGGCTGAAATGAGATTTCTCAGGCACGTGGCAGGGTATACTGTCCATGATAGTAGAAGAAACACAGACTGTGACTTCTAAAAACAAAATTATAATGTAGTGCGTGGAGCAACATGTAAAGAATAAAAAAAAAAAGAAAAAGGAAACTTAGCCGACACATCTCTTAGCAAACTGTAAATAGTGAAAAATGTTACTTACCAGAGTTTAGTGCTGATAAAATAAGAACTGTAACTACAAGTAAAATGTAAGCTACCGACTCCGAAAGAAGAAAACACAAACAGCAACCGGATGAACTTCTAGTACCAAAATCTAATCGTCTATGAAGAGACTACCAGAAATAATCAACATCATGGAACGTCAAGAGGAACCGTGGATCAGACACTAGAAGAGGACTGAAGATGACCATCATGGACCCCACAGCATACACATGTTATATTCAGGTGATATCAAAACATAATATTTGTAACACAAATTCATTGTAAAACAACAAGACCAGTAACAAAAGAACAGTAAAGAACTTTTAATAATTTAAAGTTTAATATAAATATTTTTGTAATCACTGTAATGAAGTAGTAATGACATTACGATGTTTAGATTTAAATTAATTTTAAAATTTACAACCAAAATTATTCTTCTAATAATTTGGTTGAAGTTGTAATTAAAACATAACAAACTTGAAACCCGGATCCGTGGTACTTAAAACAATATCTTGCTGAATGATTTTGATATAAAAGAATAAGAAGTAAATTTTCAAAATATTTAATGCAGAATTTTTTAGAATCTAAGTTTTAAAAGTAAAGTAAAGTATGAGAGATAAATATGTTAATAAAGAGATGTTTTTGCTAACTCCCAACGAGTGAATAAATTTATACAATCCTTGCTTAATTCCTGAATAATAAAGTGTTATAATTTGTTAGTGATTTAGGTTTACTAACAACGGCAGCTAGTTCAATTAACTGGTAACAAATTGAACTGGTTCCCGACATTTGTGATATCTTAACAAGGGAGACGTCACAAGACACGGCAGGACCTGAATATTATGAACTCGACAGGATTCCCCCATATCGGCAGAATTGGTAGCAACATCTTTGTCGAATGGATGACTGCTGCATCCCCAAACAACTATAGAACTATAAGCTGATGGGACGGAGAGGTGTGGGACGTCCGAGGAAGTGCTGGAGTGACCAGCTCTAATCTTTGCCTGTTTGAGACAGGAACAAACCATCCTTGGTTTGACCCTTAAAGATGATGATGAAATATAATTTCTTTTTCAAGTAGTTGTATTATATTTTTATCGTTTCAATTCAAGTGATGTGCGTTTCACTAAATATATCGGTATCTTCAAAATCTTGTAAATGAATTAACTAATAATCGAAATACAGTGTAATTCGATTTTAAGACGGAAGCAACGAACTCAAATTTGTTTCGATTACAGTGTAAAATAACAAATACTTGATTTAATTATCGATTTTTTTAATGTTTATTTACTTAAACAGCTGTTTTGACGGTTATACGGGAAATCTTTAACGTTTATATTTTATTTATTTTAATAAATTTATAATTTTCAGTGGATCACCATGTTTTGTTTTTATTTGAGTTTGTTTTTTAATTAGTAAATTATTAAACTGAAATGATGAAAATATAATACAACTACTTGGAGAAGAAATTATACTTTATAATATAAATATTGTTATAGAACAGTAATTATTAGAGGAGTGATTTTATTGAAAAAATTATCAATCAAAATTATCTGGTATAATTTGTAGGAACACGTAATATTCGTAAAGGGACGAATGACGATGAAGTAATATTATGCAATCCAGCAATGATCACTGACATGATCAATGACAAGCACAAAATTTAACCGTTTAAGAGAATATACAATGAGCACATGATTTAAAAAAGAACAAAGTTAGCTGAAAAAAAAAAGAAACACAAAATTATGTGACAACACTCTGAGAAATTAAACTGACCATGATTTTATAGACAGGAAGTGAGGAGTATGGTGCAGAACGTAAGTTCGTATAAGGAAACAAGTGAAATAGAAACTGAAAATGTAAAGCAATAAAGCAATATGAGGAGTGGACTAAAAAGCCACAAATATAAGTCTTGAATTAAAACACAGGTATACAACAGATAGAAAGAGAAAATACCGGTAGCAGTTATCAAAAACCTAGTTAGTAAGCAGAAACATGAAGTTTTAGATCTTCTTCTTCTTCTTCTTCTTCTTCTTCTTCTTCTTCTTCTTCTTCTTCTTCTTCTTCTTCTTCTTCTTCTTCTTCTTCTTCTTCTTCTTCTTCTTCTTCTTCTTCTTCTTCTTCAGCCAACTTGAGCCCTGAATTCCAACACCAATCTTCTCCAAAGTCTCAATATAACCCCTAAAATCCATTCTTCTGAGATGTTTTAGCACAGTGGTTCCTAACCTTTCCGGACCCGAGTACCACTTTGGTCTTCCGCGTTCATGTCGAGTGCCACCGGACCTTAAATAAAGGTTATTGGGTTTCCTCAATAACAAGTTGATACAACATGAATAGTATATCTTATTACTCTTAGTTATGTAGCCTATAATTATTTATATCTAATACACAGAATTTACAATACGGGAACTGATTTTTAAAATTAATTTCGAGTTGGTTCTATCCTAAAATAAAGTATAAAGTATTTTCAAAAGACAGTTGACTACTTTCATAACAGATTTTCTTGTTAGTACTGAAAAACAACAACATATTAAAATGAAAATAATTAATGTTGAACTTGTTGCTGTTTCGTTTTAAATCATGTCCGTTGAAAATTTATTTTTGTTTTGAACATACATTTTTATTTATTTATTTAAGTAAATACTTTTCCCTAGCTAGGTCATCTTGCGTACCACCGGTTGGGAATGCCTGTTCTAGCACATTAACCAACCATCTTATCCTAGGTCGGCTCTTCTTTCTGCTTTTGTAGACCTACGGCATCAGGATTTTCTTTGGCATACGCTAATCATCCATCCGCTTTCGGTGATCTAACCATTGTATTCGTTGAGCCTTACAATGTCCTCATGATTCAATAGCTCATCTATCGCCTTATTATTGTTTATTCTCCATTCGTCATCTTTTTAACCGGGCCATAAACACGCCTTATGATTTTCTTTAAAACCTCCTTAGTGCTTCTTGTTCCTAACTGTACCTAACTGATAAGTGCCACACCATTTAATTAACATGGGATAGGCCTTCACGAAGAAACCGAGTCTTGAATAAAACAGTCAGGGGCTTAGTGGGAACTTCAACCCAAAAGCTGACCGACGACAAATATAGAAAGTAGACAGATGGGCGAGGAACTTTCACCAAATAATTTTATACTGATTCGTTTAGGAGAAGGATTCAAGTGGTATTAATGCAGAACTGGAGAAAAGAGGATTAGAAGTAATCCATTAACTGGATATGAATTGCAGAGAGTTTAGGATTCGGAAGACGCCGAAGCACACCCCCCCCACACACACACCAGTAATAGGAACACGTAAAAAATGACATTAAAGCGTTGTCGTAAGAGTTATAGTTCAATATTATATGTATTTATTTATAGTAATATAAAACACCACTTCAAAAAATTTCCTTCTACTATTTGCTGGAGTAAGAAATTCGACGTACCATGCAAACAAAGCAAAATTGCGCACATACTTTCCGTTTCCAGTTCAAATAAATAATATTGTTTTGTAATTCACAAGCGTAGGCTACGGAAAACGCTCACGTCGTCGTTTCGCCTGTGAAATTGTAAAAACACGTTTTGTTTTAAATTTTTACAGTTCAGCTAATTGGCCAAGAGTTGTTGTGTGTGGTTGCTTTGTTAATTGACCTCCAAACAGTGGGACGAGTGTCGGTGCCACGGCCCCGACAAAGGAACGAACAACACCCATAAGTAGTTTTGTAAACCGAAAACAAACTCTCGCACGCATATATCTCTGTGTACACTGTACATACAATTAGATCTCTATGCAGTGTGGTTCGGTATTAGTAGCAAGAAGCAGTCAGAACAGACAATATACTCGCTCGCTGGCTCGGAGGTGAAATACACCACACCTTTGTTTAGTCAACACAATGCGAACGAACGAGTTTCAGTCAGTTGTTGGTCTGCGCGAAAAGAAAAGAGGATCACGGCACTGACACCGACCACATACATATGTGGCATGGGATGGGCAATGTTGATTTTGGAACTCGCCTCTGTGGACTTAGCACATGCTAATCAACACACACACACACACACACGCACACACACAGAGCATCTGTACAAATAGTGAACAACGCTCTCGGTTCGTTGTTCGTGTCAAACGCTTAATGGATTCCATTAACATTTTACTCTTCTTCTTCGCACTCATTATGCTTCTTTCCGTCTCGCTCGCTCGTTCTTTCGCACTTTCTTTTCTCGGTTCCTCTTATTTCTTCGTCGAAGAACGCACGACCTTGTTTCACACATAAGCGTCGATGTTGTTTAGTATTATTCGATAAAAATATAGGCCTACTTGTGTGAAAAATGGAATCCAGTCTTTTGCGCACATGCGCGCGCGCGCGCGTGTGAGTAAAGGAGGAAAGTGATAGTAAGGAAAAATAACATAATTTAACCGGATGTATTAGACTTAGATACAATAAAGAGTATTTAATGTTTTGAAAATTAAAATATTTAGAAACAGGATTATCACTGTTGTACACCACTATAGAAAAATTATTCCAATTAGCGCTTTCAAGGTTCACAGCTCATCGGAAATTTTGCTGGAGGCTCGTCTAGATTGTGTGACTCAGACAACTTTCTTAATTAAATTAATTAAAATATTTAGGCTACCCTTAAATATACCCTTAAATCAAAATAGTATTTAGTTATAAGAAATTCATAAAATTACGTGTTCATATACATATACATACACATCTAGACCGTGTGCTTGCGTGGGCGTGTGTGTGTGTGTGTGTGTGTGTGTGTGTGTGTGTGTGTGTGTGTGTGTGTGTGTGTAAAGGATGAGAGTGACAGGAAGGAAGAATAACAAAATTTAACCAAATGTATTAGACTAAGATACATTAAAGAAGAGTATCTAATTTTTGAAAATTAAAAATATTTAATGTTAAATCTTCGGACATTTAAATTAAAAGAATTATATAATTATAAAACAATTCATAAAATGTACGTGTGCATATACATATAGATATAGACGCGCGCGGTCTAGATGTGTGCGTATCTGTGCGCGCGCGCAAATATACACAAATATAAATATTTTGCTATAGCCAAAGAAGATATCTAGTGAAGACGAAATGTACCACACCAACTGTGGTAGAAAAGATCTTGAATCTTTAAATTACGTGTTTGGAAAAAATTGAAAAAACATTTACAGAATTGTATAAGCTAGTACATCCAAATGTGATATGGAGACTGGAATGTGATCTGGAGTCGCAAAGAAAAATTGGCAAAAGAACTGAGAACTTTCTCAGTTGTGCTTGCAAGCACGACTCCAGAGTAGGCCTACAGTACAAAAGAAATGAATACATTAGTATTCCTCACAGGAAAGTTTGACACGGATTAAAGATGTTCCCAACAATTTTTAACGTCATGTGGAAAGACAATTAACAAGGAAGGTAAAAACTAACATGGGTCGAAGGAATTCAAAGAAAAATGAATAAAAGAAGCATAAATCCAGAAAACGCTCATGAAAAACCGTAGATTCCTGCTGTGTCATAGAAAGTATCTCTGTGATGTACTGAGGGAACGATGGTAGCTAGGGGATGATGAATGTCATCAACCACCACCCTGTGTTGTGGTAGTGGGTGTATTTATTGCCTAGACCGTCGTATTCCGTGGCATAATAACAAACGATTATGTGTGAAGAATGAAATCTGTATGCAAAATATTGTTGCGACGGTCTCGCGGATCGTCGTTTGTACAGTGGAGCAAAAGTACAGACACCATTGAAGTCACTAATTACCACCTGTAATTAGTCTCAAGTAACAATTTGTAATCAACAAGGTACTATCATACAATAATTCCATTTAAATTTGTCCACATGCAATAACAATGTCAACTAATCGAGTTCCGCAATAAACATAACACAATAATCACTTTCCACTAATCACCAACAATCACTTGATCGGCACTCAACAATCTCCCCAGGTGTAACTAACTTCTAAGCCAACCGCTGTTGCTTATACAGGCTCCGCAGGCGTTCCAGAATAATTTTCCATTATTTTGGCGTCGTGCCAGCATAATTTGCGTAGTTAAGAGAACTTGAACAGCTTGGAAGGTACACGTGTACACGGCCTTGACTGCACGTGTTCTGCTAGCAGGGAAACGTGTACAACGTTTACGTAACTGCACCTGCCGACTTAACGTAATTGACGTAAACACTCATTCATATAATGTTCTATGAGTAGCCTATTAACTTGTAAAATACTTATTAGGTGTATTAAACGTTAAGTGACCTTTATGATTTTAGTGTCCTGTATTATGAGTTTTTTTTTTGAGTTTGGTTTAAGCTGGAAAGTGATTTCCTGTAACGTGTCAAAGAACACTTGGGAAACATTCGTTCATCAATCAACGACCAGGAAATTGACGGCCGCTGTCAGCCTCCTTGACCAATTCCTGGCTGAAGCGGTCGCTCAGGTCTTGAGTTCAGTTACATTCCTAATCATTTACACATTTCAGTTGTGCTTTAATTGCTGTTATTTTGTTAGTTGTAGTAGTAGTCACTTGTTTCAATACTTCTTAGTGAAATGCGTCATTAACGCTAAAGTACTTTTATTTTTACAGGTGTTAAACAAGGGCGGAGTATATCACCTACTGTTTTTCACATTTTATTGACGTTCTGGTAAGGAAATGGAAACATCTAGTGAACCCTGGCATTAAGTTATCACGAGACAGATGTTTGAGTGTGCTGTTGTTTGCTGACGTCTTGTTTGTACTTCAAAATACAGAATCTGATTTGCTAAAATCTGTTTTTTTTTAGCTTCATCAAGTTTGCAAACTATACAATATGAAAATATTTACTATAAAATCTCTCTCTCTCTCTCTCTCTCCCTCTCGCCCTCTCTCTATTTATGCACCTAAGCATTCAAAGAATTTCAACGAAACCGAAACATCGAAGCATGATAATGTTTTTAGGCTTTTGAAACGTATAATGTGGATTCCGTTTGGTGGATTACGTAAATCGTTTCCAAACCATAGACGATCACAAACAGAGCATGTAAAACCAAATTTATTCTCACCAAAACGTTTGCTAAACTCAACGTCAGCAGCGATTATTTCTGTCTTGATGCGTTTACATATTAAATTTCTAGACTGTGGGGAATCGAAAGTGTGGAAGCGCCACGTTTTTCGATGACGTTACATTTTTGTGGAATGACCCCCAGCCTAAAAACATTATCATGTTAAAATAAAGGTAATAGCATTTCCAGGGACGGACCCAATAAGAATAAAAATAATGATTAGTGATCGCATTCTAGATCAGGTGAGCCACTTTAATTATTTGGGAAATGATTTTGGCTATGATAGGAATTATGATATTGATGTTAAGTTTGAAAGTTTGAAAAGAATGTCAGGTTACAGACTGACCAAACAAGTCTGGCAATACAAACCTGTTGGACACAGGTGTGCAGGTAGATCCAGGAAGAGATGGCTGGAGGTTTTTTGAAGGCGGAAGGGGCAGCACCTTGTCTATATCGTGTTATGAAGATGATGATGATGATGATTTTTACAGGTGTGTGTCTAATGACAGTCAACTGCTTAAACACAGCGGTCGCCCTCGTATCGTCATGTTGCAGTATTCATTCTATCAGACTACTGGCTTTTCTGAAATCAAGTTCGTGAACTAATTATGATTCCAAGGAAATTTTGCAAGAGGAAAGGACAACAGCGGACCATTTTTATCATCAACAAAATGCTCGGTGTTCTGCTACAGAAATTTAAATAAAGAAAAAAGAAAATCACTAAGAGAGGACGGATAAAATTTAAAACAAAATCTTGCGGCAAAACGTGTGGAAAACCTGACACTTCAAGCTGAGGCAGCTGTCTGAGAGTTATGTCTATAAAAGATATTAGCAAAGAAAGATAATCTAAGTTTTCAATTTAAGAATTAATTAAATATTGAAATAAATAATACCAATAAAATAAAGTAATACAAATTTTAGTTTTACATTAACAATTACTTGAACACTCTAGCGCAACTTTGATTTTTTATACCGTATCACTATTTGAACGAATATAGGGTTTCTGCGACGAACAGAAAAGTAATCGTCAGAAAAGGCACTAGATCTATAAATAAGTAGCCCTAACAGTAAATTCATAAATCAAAATAAAATTTGTAGTTGTCTACATATTTTTCACTGCAAAACTGATCAAAAAACAAAACTTTCCTCGCTTACTACTATTTATCGTGTCTGGGGTTTGGGTATAGAAATGAAAATATTAATTTCAATTAGCCTGGTTGAAAACCGGGCTGTCAGGTCGTGGTCTAATGTTTACGCTATAAATAGTCTCTATCTCATCACTGGGCTGAGTTGGCGGACACCGTGCCAAATATTACCGACGCTGACGATGGCCTCCTACGGTGAGTCCGAAACGTCTGTCAGGATAAACCGTAGACCACGGCCAAACAGGCCGGCTAGTAATGTCTCCAACTGCGTGGACGCCGGCCGTGATATCCTTAGGAATTAGCCTGGCATTTATACCGTAACACTCGCGTTTCCTGAACATTCCTCTTTAAAATTATGTGAATATTATATGCGAGGATCGTGTAAAGGACGTTTGAGCATAGCGAACGTTCATGTTACTTCGCCAATCGCAAGAACTTGTTTAATTCGTGTTGTCTGTGTCAGGTTTCTTCAGTGTTGGCAGCAATTGTAACGTGTCGAGGTAGAGGTAGAGAACTTTTTTTTTTTTTTTTTTTCCGCTCTGGGCTGTGCGGTTGTGCGTCGCAGAGACGAACCGCTCGGGATCTGAGTTCCGAGCTGCCTTTATACACCGAGGGCGTTTCCACGAATCACCTGGACGTATACGGTACCTTCCCAGCCCAGCCACTAGAGGATTGTCTGGGAACCTCGCCGCACGTGCATAAAATTTGCGTGCAAGCCGCCTGAAAGTGTCGTCTAAGGAGCGGACGCCAAGTCCTCTCCTTAGAAGGCGTGATGAAAAGCGACGGGGGACTTTGGCCGCTAGCCGAAGACCCCTGTCGAGGACGCTCTGCAACTTCTTTTTATGCATTGCGGCGAGGTAACCCCAGACCGGACAGGCGTAGGTAATGACCGGCAGCAGATACGCGCCGACGATCATCCTGCCCAATCATCCTGGTCATGGCTGAGCTGATCAGGAGTGGAAACAGTGCGCAGAGACGAGCGGATGCTCAGAACTGTTCTTTACTAAGAAGGCCCACTTATATAGACTTTACTGCAAGCAAGATCTGAGCTGGAAAGCAGCATCATCAACAAGTGATATCTGATTGGTTTGGGAGCACAGCATGCCAAATTCTATTCAATAGGAGGCTTTCTGCACTTCTATTCATATCGGCGGAACCATGTTTGACGATCTCTACGGACTCCGTGTGCAGCCGAGGGCAGTAGGCACTCTCCGAGGACACTCTTGGAGACCAAGACCTTGTCCTCACCGTGGTGGCAGGAACATCTATGTAAGTAGGCCTTCTTAGGCAAAAACAGTTCTCTACCTCATCACTGTGATGAATTGGCAGACACCGTGCCACTTTCTTCCAACACTGAAGATGGCCCCCGATGGTGGTACCGAAACGACTGTAAACACAAACTGCGGACCACTGTCTAACAACTATTGTTTCCAACTAAGAACTAAGCACCGAAATCGTCACAACCTACACCTGCCTTCTTCCAGGCATGTTAGATTTATCGTCGTTGCGATTGAAGAACTGTCAGATCGCCTTGAATTTTCATCAATCAACCAGTGTCCTGCGGTACGCAAACTTGTGTTGATCGGAAACAGGATTGGGATCAGACTGTTCTGATCGGAGAATCACGAACGATCACCGCAGTGGGTTACTTTAACGACTAGGCTACTCTCCATCAAATCTAATAAATAATAAACTGAAACACAACTTCAACAATCGTTCTTGTCGTTCTACATGAAGACTATAACACAGACTATTAAAAACATGCTGTGGTTTTATAACAGCTAGAATCGTTATCATTCCCTGTATAATACAGTATAGTAGGATATTATAAACACAAGCATGCTCGCGTGGGATATATATATATATATATATATAAAATGGAGCATTAAATAGAATTAGTCGTTGTCGTCAGCACTAATCAAAGCTGAACATCGACGACGACGGAGAGCAATAACAGTTTCTTAGTGATTATCGTGCACTTTACTGTTATTGCGTTTTCGTCTTGTCCCTTTCTCTCTGTCTTCACTTATTTCTTACGTGCTATCTTTGCCTCATTCCAAAAGCAAATCAGAGTATGGTGGTGGTCAATAAACACACGACGCAATTGAACGTTTCTTATTAGCGACTTTTTTAGGACTCTGTTCTGGTTCTTTCTCTGCTCTCTCTCACTCTCTCTCTCTCTGTGTTTCTCTCTCCCCCCTCTTGCGTTAACTGATTCTTCATCATCATCAACATCTTCAAGGATTAAACCAAGGATGGTTTGGTCCGGTCTCGAATATGCAAAGATTAGACCTGGTCACTCCAGCGCTTCCTCGGGCATCCCACACCTCTCCGTCCACACTTAGAACAAACCTCTCCCAAGGATGGTTTGTTCCGGTCTTAAACAGGCAAAGATTAGAGTTGGTCACTCCAACGCTTACTCGGACGTCCCACACCTATCCGTCCCCTCGTCATATAGGCCTAGGTTCATAGTTGTTTTGGGGATGCGGGATTCATCCATTCGGCAAAGATGTTCCCACCAATTCAGCCGATACTGAGCGATCCTGTCGAGTATACTCATAATATTCAGTTCCTGGCATATATTTGTGTTTCTTCTATGATCATGGAGAGTATACCCTGCCTGAGAAATCTCATTTCAGCCGCCTGGATGCGACTGGCCTGACCTTTCGTTAAAGTCCAATTCTCAGACCCGTAAAGAAGTGTGGGAAGAGCCATCACCTTGTAGAAGTTTATTGCGTGTTCCTTTACTTGCTGACTTAAGGTTCGCCTAATGGTCCCGCACATAAGGTTGAACTTATACAACTTGTTCACAACGTCGTTGCATGCATTATAAGACACACTGTAGCCAGGTATTCGATATTGCTAATTTGTTCCAGGACAGTACCTTCTATAACAATTTTTGCCCGTACGGGATCAGTTCCACGAAAAGCCATCACCTCGGTCTTAAGTGTGGATACTTGCAATCCAGTGTCCTTACAGATTCAGTTTTGTATACCCATCTGCAATCTGTTTTCAGAGTCCGACAGAATAGCCTGATTGTCCGCAAACAACAAAGTCTCAATTGTTGAGACAAACACACACACAGACGCACTCAGAGTATTAGTTGACGCCAGTATATAAAACATGAAATGAACGTATCAAGTAAACAGGCTACTTGTAGGCAGTTAGTAGCCAAGTAAAATGAGAGAGAGAAGAAGAAACAGACAGACATAGACACCACCGTCCTTGATTTGTTCAGTACACGCGCGCGCTTATACGTTCGCTGTGTAGCTGCTTCTGCTTCTGCTGTTGTTGTTGTTGGTGGCTGCAATTTAGTCTGGGGGAACAAGTGTGTGACACTGGCGCGGCCGACTGTAAATATCCCCCCGGTTACAAGTAGAGTTCTGAATGAGCGAGAGTCGCGTCGTATTTAGCGTGCGTCTTGCATCTGATAAGCGGCGAGAGGCCTCGTGGATCACAAGGTAGTGGTGGTGGCTTTCTGGAATTTACTACGGCAGGAAAGCATAAGTCAGTTGACACCCTCGCTTGCTCCCTCACCCCCTCCTCGCACTCTCTCTCTCTCTCACTCTTTGACTGCTGGTTGGTGCTCTCTCGTCGACAATTTGTGCTTCTGCTGTTGTATCAGCAGTACACTGTCTCTCTCTCTCTCTCTCTCCCTGTCTTTTTTCACTAAATCCGATTTGATTCCATATTAAATAACAACAACAACAACAACAACACAACACAACCAGCCAGCGGACGACGACGACGGTACTGAGACCGCTGTTCTGACCTTGCACTTGAGGATGCAATATTTTGTAGTCACCTCAGTGGCCCCGCCGGATCGACATAATTTTCCCCGTGTACGAGCTCGTCGTCCGTCGCGCGGACGGGGAGTCTTCTCCAGCGCCAGGTTTATTACTATCAGTTTTTATGGTATTCACCTCACTACCGCGTAAACTTGCTGGATTTATGCTAAAAAATGGCATTCTGTCATACGTAACGGTTTTTATGTGAATGCACTTGTATTATATGTGTTCATGCGTTAATACCAGGTCTGTAAATTAAGTAATGAGACTAATTCAGTAAAATCTTCTATTTACAATCAAACTGCACCTAGCCTCTAGCGCCTTCAAAATAGTTCCCTTGGGAAGCCCCACAGCGCTTTAGACGGGTTTTCCACTCTCCACAGCAGAGGTAGAGCTGAGCAACTGGAATCTCCTTTAAATGAACGGTTACACTTTTTTAAAAGTAGGTTACTACTTTTTAAAGTAGGCCTGTCATCCCAAAATGGTGTCCTTTGAGATGTTTTTTTTTCAATCTCGGGAAAAAAGTAGTCACAGAGACTCAAGTAAGGTGAACAAGGGGGCTGAGGAAAAACAGGAATATTTTTCTTTGCCAGAAACTCATTAACAGACAGTGCTGTGTGACAAGAGGCTTTGTCATGATGCAACATCTAGGTGTTCACGATGGCTGGTCTCACCCGGACAACTCTTCTGCAGCATTTCAAGAATTTCTCTGTAAATATGTTGATTGACACTCTGTCCTGTAGGCAAAAACTCCTTATGGATAATGCAACTACTATCAAAGAAACAAATGCACATGGTTTTGATTTTGGATTTGCTCATTTTTGTTTTTTGGGGACTTGGTGAGATTGGTGTGCGCCACTACTCGCTTTGCCGTTTTATTTCTGGAGCGTACTCAAAGAGCCATGGTTCATCATCAGTAATGCAATTTTTTTTAGAAAATCAGGATCATTTTCAATTCGTCCTCGAAAATCACGGCACACTTCCATCCTGTTGTCTTTCTGTTCAAGAGTGAGGTTTTTTGGGATCAAATTCGCCCAAACTTTTTCCATTCCCAATTTGTTTGTCAAAATTTAAATAAACTGTAGTTTGGTTCAAATTTAATTGTTCTGCGATGATTCTGCCGGTTAATCGACGGCCAGACCGCACAATGTTTGATCAACATTGTCGTCAGTTCTTGACGTTGTCCGTCTTCCGTAGCGTGTATCCATCCTTACTTGTTTCCCGGCAATCTGAAAATGGTTTAAATCATCTGTAAGCCTGTGCTCTTGACAAAGCTTCATCTCCGTACGCCTTTGTCAATTTTGTAAAAGTCTCAGCAGCATTGGGCCCGAGTTTAACGCAAAACTTCATTTCAGAACGTTGCTCGTAATTGATGTCACTCATTTTTATAACGCACAACAAAAACTCACTTCACGAAAAGCTTGTTTACTTTTCACGTGGCAACAATAGACAATAAATATTAATACTCTGTATAAATCAGCTATTTATCTAACCATCTGTGTTAATGGAAACCTTACAGTGTTGCCACATTGACTGCTACATGATTAGTGTCATTACTTAATTTACAGACCTCGTATATAAGTTCACACACACAAACACACACGTTAAATGCTTAGGTACATGCCATTGTTTTAGGGATCCGAGTAGCGCAGTTATAAGCTCACCCGCTTCCAGTGCGGGGTTCTAATCAGGGGATGAGGGCTCATCGTTTATACGAAGCATAGGGCCATTCGTAAGGAACTCACAAGCGGTGCAGACGAATCGCTAGCTAAGTTGGATTCTTCTGACTTCTATGCAGTTCTTTTATGTGAGACGCTGTTCTAAGGGAAGTCACTAGGTTTCCTTCAGACCTAACCGTTATTAGACTACCGTTCGTTCGAGGTAACTTGTGCACATCTTCATAACTTGGTGGAAAATTTATATTTACGGATTTATTATTATTCTATTTGATTTTCTAATTTGTAATCTAGTCTTGACGGAGATTCACTTTTGGATCAGTGTCGGTATTTTAAGTGTTATCGGCGTTTCTGACAGATAACAAATTTTCCCTCACCTCGATGTCCACAGTGTCGACGAGCTTGCCATACTTCACAGAGTTCTGCAGTGTATGCACTCGCTGCTTTGGGCAGTGCCCTTGAGTGAGAAGCACCCTTGACGACAAACCTACTACCCACTCTCCGTCTTCGAGCTATTAGTATATATAGTGGTAATGGTCTTCAACGTATTCCTCCAGGACTGATGTGAAAGGGGTTTACATGCAAACTACAACTACACATAGGACCCAATATGCCTTTAAAATCATACTCGCTTTTTGTGAAATCCACGTAAAAGAAACCAACTCGCAGTAAGGCGGGGTGGCCCAAAAGCCAATCCTTGCTTCTTACTAAACATGTCTCCCTTTTTATGGCTGAACTCGTTTTCCACTAATACAGTACTCGTTTTTTTCACTAATATTCGGTTTTTGTGCAGACCACTGGAAAAGCAACCAACTCCAAGGAAGGCGGGATGGTATATGTCCCCATTTGTTTTGTGTTTCGCACAAAATTTGCATCCAGTGAATTTTTCAAGATTTTATTGACTAACATAAAATAAACTGACCACCTAAGAAATAACAAACCTTGTTTTTATTTGTTAACACTTGTTTCGTTTGTTTGTTTAATCTTACTATTTAGAAATAATTTTAATTTTCACTTTTTCTGCTTTTTTTTGTTAAAAAAAATACGTTTTTATTTTTAAATCTTTATCTCTTTCAATCACTGTGTGAACAAATTAAATTTTGTTTCCCCCCCCCCAGAAATGGCATTTATTTCTTTAAACAGTAAGCTAAAAACCAAAAACCATTATTACCCATCATCACAAATAAAAACAACACGTATTTTTGCTGTATATTAAGAAATAGAGTTCCTTAGATGTATCTTGTCTTATGTTGGTTAAGATAGAAGTAGGGAAAAAAAAAAAAAATAGAGAAGTTTAATCACATGTGTGGAACGATAAGAAGAACACTGAACGGAAAGGTCAGAAGAAATTTTGAATTTTTGAAATTTTATAAAATGATGGCACTGCTTTATGGCAGTTCAGTTACTTGGACACCAAAACTGGATACAGCCTAGTGAAATGAGATTTTTACGAACAGTACTAGGAGTATCACGGAGGGACCGGCTAAGAAGTGATGATATAAGGAAGATCCTTGGAATATACAACCTGAACAAAAGGATAAAGCAATGCAGACAGGATTGGACAGACCATGTTGAAGGGATGCATAAGAACAGCATACCAAAACAAATTATGGTTTATAATCCGAAAGGACGGCGGAATATTGGAAGACCAAAGAAACGATAGTCGAACCAAGGAGTGCGCAACGGATCGTAAGGCCCACAGCCTGAAGAAGAAGAAGAAATAGAACAATTAACAATTAGTACACTTCTTCTCCACATCGTAGTATATTGATACAATTTCAAAACGTCGAAAATATAATGCGCTTGTGGATATTGGGACAGTTCCGTTAATTTATATATACAGGCATCGAACTAAAGGTTGGTAAGAGTAGCGTTCTACTCGTTAACCGCTATCCGTCTCTCCTGCTACCACAACAACACCGATAAATAAATATCATTATCACCATTGTTGTCCCTTTAACGACAGTCCGTATTAATTTCTTAACGGTACATCGAACGTTAACCGCGCGTATGTGTGTATGTGTGCACACGTATATATCATTGCCATTCGAAACGACATTATGCAGCTAATTACACCACATAAAAGTGATTTATACAGGCGTATAAATACGTACGCACACACAGTGTCGTTAGTTGTGTGTGTGAGCTCTAGAAAATAAATGTTGCCTCGTTAAGAACGAACCAGCGAGCCGGGCGTTCGCCATATACGTACTACACGACTAATTAATAGATTTTTAAATGTCAATATTGCCAAAGTGCGAGTGTGCCAGTATAATCCTATGTATGGTGAATACAGTTTGGCTAATTGTATTGGATGTAAGGGTAGACGTAACGGTGGAAACGTGATCAGGCTGCCGGCCAACACGCACGCACGAGCGCAGACGACAATATTTCTCATGCTAATTGGGTTTTTAATTTGTGTGTGTATGTAGTGCGCGCACACGTCTCTGGCATTGAACTTCTTCTTGCTCTACATCAGTTGTTAATTGTAAACTTAAGGACACTCGTAACCGGCAAGTCGACGAAAAAATTGATTTTCGTTTTTTGTCTTAAAAAAAAGGGGCTCATAACCTATAAACCCGTATTGTATTTATCGATTTAACTAAAGGATATTACAGCGTGCCGCTTGCAATATTATGGAGAGCTGTGCAGAATCAAGGAATAAGTAGTAAGTACAATATATAAAAGCAACTAAACAACTACATAAAGATATGACAGCTCAAGTTAAAATAGGGAAAAGGATATCCAGCAAGATAAGTATTATTAAGGGCTTGAAACAGGGTTGTTGCATAGCCCCGACTTTGTTTAAGATCATCTAAATGAAGCCATATAACATCATGGAGGAAAAAATTCCGTAATATGAATGTGCCAGTTGGAAGTGACAAGATGTTTACAATACACTTTGCAGACGATCAGGCTGTAATTGCAGAAGACGAAATTGATATAGGTTGTATGCTAAGGAAACTAGCAGAAGAATATGCGAAATGGGGTCTCGAAATACTGTAAATACCTCAAAAACTGAGTACCTTATAGTAGGCGGTGAAGGTCAAGACCTAAGACTAAGAACAAAAGTGATAAAAATATTAAAAACTTGAAGTATTTGGGTGCAACAATGACATCGGATGGTGACAGCAACCAAGAAATAAAAGTAAGAATAGGACAACCTAAGACAGCAACAAAACAATTAAACAGTCTGGTTTGGAGTCCACGAATAACAAAAAACAATAAAATCGAAATATATAAAACTATAGTCGAAATATAGGCCGATATTTAGCAGAACTGTGGGAAATTAATAAAAGAAATAAATCCATAATAAGAGCTATGGAGATGGATTACTAGCGGAGGTACTATAGACTAACAAGTGTAGATAGAGTGAGAAATGTGATGAGAATCGACCTTGACATTATAGAAACAATAGAAGCAAGAAGAGTGAATTGGTTTGGACACCTAAAAAGAATGTCGGATGAGAGATGGCCAAGGAACGTATGTGAATGGACTCCACCCTCTAGAAGAAAAAAAGGAAGACCTAAACATTCATGGAAAATGAACGTCGAAGATGCAATGAATGCAAGAGGCCTTACAGAAAAGGACTGTTTAGACCGGCGCCAGTGGAAGCTAGTATGCGAGAGGCGGCGCCAGCCGTAATTAAATCGCCTAAAAAAAGGGGGGGGCAACGTTTGTACATCAAGCGGCTAACAAACAAACACAGGGACCGAATATCAGCCGGGATAAGGTGATCTCCTCTATTAAGTGCCAATGGCCTCCTTAGAGGGCAGATGAGCGGATAGAAGACAGGGCACCCTATTGTCCTAGGGGTGAGAAATCACTTCCAAAGGCGGAGAAACGGGTATACGTCAACGGCGTAGGATGCAGAAGGCAAGGTGAAACCACACTGCATTAAAGATCTGTTTAAGATATCCCTAGTATCAGTAGCTCTATGATGGAACAGAAAAACCTTTTCACTTCAAACACTATCAGCCTAAAAGTAAGGAAGACTAGTAAAGATATGCATGTGGAGTGTGCCCTATACGGGAGTGAATCTTAGACAATTGGAGAAAGTGACAAGAAAAGACTTCAAGCATTTGAGGCCTGGTGCTACAGAAGAATATTCAAGATAAGCTGGAGGGAGGAGATAACGAATGAGGAAGTCTTTAGAAGAGCTCAGGAGGAGAAAAGCTTTCTACGAAATTTAAAAGGCAGAAGAGCTAAGTTTATAGGGCATATACTACGACACAATGAGTTGGTTAAGTGAATAATAGAAGGAACAATTGAAGGGAAGAATCACAGTGGACGACCCCATTTAGACTACATGAAACAGCTTATGGTCGATATGAACTGCACACCATACTGTGAGTTGAAAAGAAAAGCAGAGAAGAGTGAAGAATGGCGAGCTGCTGCCAACCAGCATATGAGCTGCTAACCTAGAAGAATAGTCTTTAAAAAAATCTTAAATATTTTCTGAATAATTCGATACAAATATTATGTGAATATGCTTAATAATAAATTTCTTATAACTTTGAAAGAAATTGAGTTCGTAGGAAAAGTTCTCTCAAAAGCGCTGATAATGTTACCATTTTTTACAAACCTGTATCTCCCTTACAATTGTAGAGACATGCGGGTTTTACCATTGGAAAGGGAATTTCAATAAACATCTACTACCGATTTCTGTAATGTCTATCATAAAGCCAATATTTGCTGATCTGAGTCATCCTAATTTGTTAAAAAAATGTCTTCATGGTAGTACACAGAGTGCAAACGATTCGCGCTGAACCATTTGATTTGGAACAGTTTGCAAAATATGTATTTGTTGGACTGGAGACTTTGATTTTCGGTGTACATGATTCTGTGTTGACCTTAAATGAAGGTAATATAAGTGGCAAGTCTTACAAAAATTAGGGATCAAACTAGAATCAAATATGGTTAAGGTAATGAAAAAAATTGACTCGCAAGGAATCCTTGAGGCAGAGACAGCAGTAGATGAAATGATGAACAAGGTTAGACAGTCAATTAGAAATGTCAAAACAAACTTGAGGACCAGATAGACATAAATGATGACCCCGAGTATGGAGCTCGACTATTTTAAATCAAGGAAAATTATAAAAGTTTAAAACTTTAATTGCGTTTTTCTGAAAGACTATTTTTTTTAGATAAATGATCCATTATTCCAGAATCCAAGTAATTTTCAAGCTGAATTTTTTTGTTGCTATTGGGTTCATGAAGATATAATCACGCTAATAGAATTATACAGATTCACTGAAAAATTATACGTAAAAAAATTATAAGTATGCTTTGTGTATGCAAATTTTTAGAGCAAAAGATTAAAAATTATAAGAAATCGTGTACTGAGATACCTTTATAATTGTAGCAGCGTTTGTAGTGTACAGGCTGCTTACCTGCCTGTTAAAATGTCTATCTTTTATATGTTCTGAGATAATGGTTCTCAAATTTGATAAATTTAACATAGTAAGCACAGTCGGTTACGAGTGTCCTATCATAAAAAGTAATTTATATGTGTATGGTAAGGTTTCGCTAAGTCGGAACACTCGATATTTCGGACTTAAAATTTACCCCGATTAATTCCAGCTGCTGTCTGAATTAACGGAACTTTTGATATCCATTAGGCAAAGAAAAGTTCAATATCTGTCGGCCATTTGCAAAAGTGTATATGCAAAAAAAAAAAAGTTTTGAGAGATATTCAGCCATGTTGTTCTGAAGTCACAGATAAATCAAAATATGTTTTGAAAAAAGAGACAAAAAGCTGCAAAAATCCTTAATAAATTTAAATACAAAACCTTTATAATGCTGCAAAAGGCGACATGTCTACATTGTGTTAAACAGCAGAAAAGGATGTATCCATTGCACAGCATAGACTTGCAAAATTCTATATCTACCCATTCAGTAAACCAAAATGACTTCACCATTCCTTTTTTATAAAGGCCAAGTCCGTTGTAAATCATTAATCGTGTTTGGAATACACCATCAGCATAGTGTTTTATTACATTTACACCCACAAAGCGTGTAGTTGTTACAAAAAGTAAAAAAGTATAATGTGCTTGTTCAGAAGGGGAAAACAAACTATGAAAGCAAAATTTGAACTGCAAAAAGTCTGTGCAAACGTGGAAAGACTTTTAATTTACAAGCTATAGTAATAAGTCAAGGAGTCCAAAGATTAGTAGAAAAGAAAATAGACATAAACAACTTATTTCAAGTCTGTTTTATATACAGCTAGAGAGAGTTTCAAAACTTTTATTACTTTACGTGAATAACTGATAATAATAATAATAATAATAATAATAATAATAATAATAATAATAATAATAATAATATTTTTTTACGAGGGCAGGTGGAAAAATGTACTGTACAAATGGCCTGAAAGATGCGTTCTTCCGGGGTCTGTGGGTTTGAGTATTATACCTGACTCATTAAAAAGCCACCTCCCTTTCTTTTTTGGGACACTAACCTGGAACTGTCTGAGACATTACTTCGGGCTAATCCTATTGTTCTTCAGCCCTAAGGTTCACATCTGACTTGTTATCCATCTATATTGTCCAAATATATCTTCTTCGCCGGAAGAATCTCTTTTGCGAAGAGTGCCACACAGTTCCAGTAACTGCATCAATACAAGTAGTAATAATAAGAGAGTCAGTTATTGTTTTTTGTAAAGATATGTGATAAACAGTTATTTGCGAGTGAAGAGTAGAGAAGAAGCTGAGATCGCGTCCGTACGTAGTTTTGAAATAATCTTTCAGTTCAGGTTTGTCAGAAATACCCAAACAGTTTTTTTTTTCAGCGTGTAAATAGAAATTTAAGAGAGTGTCCTTAAAAAAGACGTACTGTGAAGTCAGTGAGCATTCTCGCCAGAAATTCGGAATACTCGAACGTAGAGAGCAGCAGAAAATTCCCTAAAATTTAAAACTTTTTAACGGAATATAATTTCCGGTTGACAATAAATAAAAACTGTTGCAACTTTAGTTTATTATGACCGATGAAATCGCAGAAACTGGAAACTAAGATGAGGACTCCTAGGCGAGGGATCAAGACGTTGGAGAAGCAAGAAGAGTACTTTAGTTTGAGCGTCTGAGACGTCAAGCATTAATGCAAAAATAAAATGTAACCTGCCTCTCATAATACAGCACACTAAAACAGCGTATGCCTGATAACATAAGTGGAAAACTTGTATAAATAACCACTTGTTCTAAAAACAAAATCGTATGCGTCGTACAATTTATTGATGTATAACCATTTGATATTATGCCACTAAATAAAACATCCTAGACTGTGTACTTGTACTTGGAATGGACTCGCTACCTTCCTATCCTGAAATCGCTTCATCTGAGGAAGGTGCAATATTGTAACTATTTATCAACAAATTTGCGTGTGTATGTTTTACTTTTAATGTTTTTGCTGGCTTCATCAGATTTGAAAACAATACAATGTGAAAATCTCCACTATAAAAACAAATGTAATGGCATCTCGAGGCAAGGAACCACTAAGAACAAAAAAAAAAAAGATTAGTGATCGAATTCTAAAAGAGGTGAGGCACTTTAATTATTTGGGAAATTATATTGGTTATGATAGAAATTATAACAGTGATGTTAAGTTAGGTGAGTTCCAGACGATCTGTGGGACAAACAACAGTATTTTTAGATTTAAGGTGTGTCGGGATACAAAATTAAAGTTCTACAAAGCTATAGCAGTTCCTGTACTGTCCTATGGTCAATTATGAACAATAAACAAGAAACAAGACAGTAAAATATAGGCAAGTGTCGTCCTTAAGAGGAGTTAAAAGGTGTTCTAAAAATGGCCGTATAATGAATGATGCCATAAGAGAAAAGTTACAAGTTTTTTAACTTGAATGAAAAATTAAAAGATTTTGCTTTTAAAGCAGAAATTTTGCTTTTAAAGCTGCTCTTATAGAATTACAACCACAATGGCAATAACGATTGTGTCTGTCTACCAACAAAAACAAACACATTGTCACTTCTGAACACCAAAATATCTCCATCGGCTCTTTTAAGGACCACAGCGGAAGTTCGTATGAGTCACCAAGACAGTCGCTGCAGTACTCAAATTACAGTTTTTAGAATAATTTCCATTTTATTTCAGAAAGGTGTGGGGGGGGGGACTGTCGCAACGCAAGAAAAACACTTATTTCACAAGACATTGTTTATACTCAAATTATCGCATGTGACTAAAGTACTTTCGACTAATTTTAAAATATTAATAAATATGCCTAATATGCCTCTTAAATAACATGTTTCCAAAACCAGTAAATATAAACGTAAACTAAAATGCATCAAAAATTAAAATTTATGTAATCTTTTAAGATGAAAATAGGGATTAGATTTCTAAAGACTTTAATAACTTTTAAGGTTCCATGCGATAACCTAAGTTTCATGTTCATCTCCTACAGACAAGCTGTTATGAAGCAATTGATATGTAACCTGAAAACCGCAGGGCATCAAGGATAATACCGAAAATGGTAGGCATATACCTCGATTGCCATCAACTATGAATGATTATAAAGTTACCGCAAACAATTATCTCTTACCAATCGCTATGATACTTAAGAGTAGCGGAGATAGATTTTGACAAAATCAAATTTGTAACAGATCTAATCTTCAACAGTATTCTTAATAAAATCTAAGATGTAGCCAGGAAAGTTTAGTGAAAACAGCAGACAAACTCATTCAGATAAAAGTACACATTTTGATTATCAAAGATTAAAAAAAAAAAAACTATCGTTTATTAAAGACCCAATTCTCACCGATTGAATTTCAAGCTCTCCTTTCACGTTATTATGTCTTTCCCTAAGATGAATAATAATATTAGAGCGATCAAAAAGGAAAGATAATTTTTGAATATTCAGACTTCATATTATTGACAGTGGGAAGAAACGGAACAAATAAAAACCAGAGAAGTAAAAGAAACTAGTATTAAATAGTTAAATTCAATTTTTTTTTTAGATTGACATACAAAATAGATTGAAAGAAACGTGAAACACGTACTGTAGAGTACAATAATGTAAATCATCAAAAACTGGTCATCATCATTTTCACGTTACGGCATAGGCAAGGTGCTGCCTATTTCGCCTTCAAAGATTCTCCAGCCATCTCTTCGGGGGTCTACCCATGCCTAGAGATTTACCCATACCTAGGTCTGCTCAGCCTAGAGGTTACCTGAGTCCTATAGTTTTATATTCCCAGAATTGTTTGCCTGCTCTTGAATCTGATATTTTTTCTAAGTTTTCTTTCTACCGTTGTTTGTAATCTTTTAGATTTTCATTCTAGTTAAAGATTTCTGACTCTTCTCTTACGGCCTCATTCCTTATATGGTCAAGTTTGAAAGATATTTTAACTCCTCTTAAGAACACCATTTTGGGAAGCCTGTATATTACTGTCTTGTTACTTGGTTGCTGTCCATATTTTACACCAATAGGACAGTGCAGAGACTGCCAAAACTCTGTAGAACTTTAATTTTGTATCCCGACGTCGTACCTTGTTTCTAAAAAATACGGTTGATTTTCCCACAGATCGTTTGGAACTTACCTAACTTACCATCAATATCATAATTCCTATCATAGCCAATATCATTTCCCAAATAATTAAACGGGACTGGCTCCACCAGTTATATAATTCGAGCACTAATAACTATTTTTATTCTTATTGGCATCTTGTCTCGAAATTCCGTTACCTTTGTTTATATAGTTGAGATTTTCAAGTTGTACCGTTTGCAGATCTGATGAAGGTTAAAACCAGATTTCTGCAAATCCGATCTGTATTTTGAAATACAAGCAAGTCGTCGAATTTCTGTCTCGTGATAACTTAATACCAGGGTTCACTAGATGTTTACATTTCCTTACCAGATCGTCAACATAAATATTAAAAAGAGTAGTAGGTATACTGTACCCTTGTCTAACACATTGTCTGACAGATATTTGTTGAGATATCCTGCAGTTATTTTTAACACCTATTTTTTGTTCCGTTTGAACTGGACCACTGAGTTAGGGTGCCAACATAGTCCGGTTTATCAAGAGTAGAAGATTTGAGTGGTTAGGCCACGTAAGGTGAATGGATGACAGAAGTATGGCTAAGAGAATTGCAAATTGGAAACCGGTAGGAAGAAGAATCACAGGTAAACCCAGAAAGAGATGGTTGGATGACGTGGAGGATGAATTGAGATGTATGAACGTGAGGGAATATGGAGACGAATGCATAATGAGAGGGCGGAATGCAAGAAAGTCATTGAGCAGGCTAAAACCCACGCTGGGAAAAGAAGTGCTGTATAATTTAAATATTGTGTTTTTTGTGATTAAAAATGTTTTAGAATTGGTTTAAGGGGTATGTTTGGGACTCAGTATAGAATAGTTTCCTAAGGTAGAGAAAGTGATATTTGGTAAATTGGTCATTGCCTCGAGTACAGAGACGCTTTTGTAAATAAGTTTCACTTTCAACTTTCGTAAACAAGATTGTGTATATACAGTAAGCGAAAAGCGAGATAGCCACCAACTCCAGAGGGTTTCAGTGCGTAGCACACACCTGTGCCTGTGAAGAGAGGACATTGGGTAATATTTTGTATTAATAATAATTTAAAGAATAATAGTTTTTTTTTTAATGAAAGTAATAAACTGGGAAAGATACAGTTAACTAGTAACTTGAGATTAATTTAGAAATATCGAAGAGTAATTACATTGGAATTTTTGTTGAATTAATATACTTTGTGTTTTGGCACTTTTGAATTCGATTTCTTAATTCAGAAAACGTACCTACACTTTCTATCTGTTTTTACCACTCGAGCAGATAGTATATTTTGCTGGTAATTTATCTTATGACAATCCACCGGTGTAACAGAAGTAAGATTCCTGTTCCGTTGTATAGGCATTGTACAGTATTATCGTTGGAGAGAAAAGAAATTATGGAAAACTGACAATTGAAGAAAGTAAATTAATGAGAAACGAGAAGAAAGTGAATATCTCTAGTGAAAAATATAAAGAAAACAGAAAGCAGACTTAATTGGTGACAACATACTTTTAGTTAAAAGTTATTTATTATTTTTACATTTTCGTATATCGTTTAATCCATCAGTTGCGTTAACCGATGTAAAACTCTCAAACGCTATGAACAGCATTATGTAACATCTACCAACCAATCGCTATGGTTTGGGAAAGGTGCGACATGGCGTAACGGACAGGGCAGATCGAGAAGGCACTGCAACAACCCATTTCTTCCACGTTACGAAACAACCAGACGGCAGCTAACCGTGTGGTCGTAACCGTAGTATATATATATATATATATATATATATATATATATGACATACCCCACACACACATACAGGCTACAAAAACACACCACCGCGTCACACAAATTAAAACGACAGTGTGAGTGCGCGTGTGCAGCGAGGTTTGTGTAACGAGAGTGTCACAGATCAAGGTCACGCACACACAGAGCCGTTCCTGCTGCTGCCGCTGCTGCAATATATTTATTAACATAAAGTTATTTTTAACAATGACCATAGTTATTTTTAAAATATTATACCATACCCGCTGTAGCCTACATATTGTCTCTGGAATACATGAAGACAAAAAAATAAAAATAAAAATAAAAATGGTTTCAACATAACAAATAATATTGTAACTGTTTTATTGTCGCGCCGGGTATGTTTAGTTGACGTAAATAGGCTTTGTGCCGTCGCTTACTATGGCGTAATATTATATAGTGCGCGTACATAGGAAAATATGACCTATTCGTATGTGTTGCGCAGCATGATAAATATTATGGCTCTGAAACGTGGGAAATCATTAAGACAAATTTACAAAGAAAAAAACCGTAACGGACGTTTGGAGAATGACATATCGAATAATCGAAATTCAAGAAGGACGTAAAGAAGGATTGGCAGAAGAAGAAAAATAGAATGGGGCGGTGACGAGGGTAGGTGGAGGAGGAGGAAGTGGTGGTGGAAGTGGTACAGATAGTGGAGGAGGAGGAGGAGCAAGAGCATGAGGTGGTGGTGATGGAGGAGGTGGAAGGGGAGCAGGAGCAGAAGGTGGTGGAGGACGAGGAAGAGGAGGAGGAGGCGGAGGTGGTGGAGGACGAGGAGGAGGAGGAGGAAGAGGCGGAGGAGGTGGTGGATATGGTGGAGGTAGAGGAGGAGCAGGAGCAGGAGGTAGTGGAGGTGGTGGGGGCGGAGGAAGGTGAGGAGGAGGAGGTTGTGGAGGTGGTGGTGAAGCAGGAGCAGGAGTTGGTGGAGATAGTGGTGGAGGAGGAGGAGGAGGAGAGGATGAAGATATTGAAGAAGAAGATTAACAACAACAAGAGGAAGACGAACAAAAAGAAGAAAATATAAACTTCAAAGTTAATAGAAGGATGAGGTAGATGATATTTTCAGGATGAATGCGGAAATTTCATAAATAGAAACAGATTCAAATAATGGTTGGGAAGACGCTGAGTACTAGAAATGCTCCAATACAGCACACATGCATATGTGAAGGGGATCAGGAAAAATAATTTAAAAAAAAGACGTCTTAACATTGAAAATTAGACAATAAGAAGAGATGATGACAGGGTTGGCAGCAGGTGTCTGTAAAATCTTTCGTAATATTTGTTGAAGGGTTTTCAGAATTTGTCATACAAAGCAGACGGCACAGGAATAAACTTTCTACGAGTTTTTTTTGGACAAGACGAAACGAATCTGAAATAATGTAAATAAAGAAGGAAACAACTATTTTCTATGACGGTAAACTGTAAAAGTAATGAGAAAAAGAAAAAAGTGGCTGAAGTTGTAGAACGGTGGAAGTAAATGTTAAAGAGTACCTAAATGTCTGTAGCTTTAATATATGAGTTCCTTTTTACAAACGAATGTAAAAAAAAAAAAAAATTATAAGAACGTGTGACAAATAAAGAGTTGGTGGAATAAATAAAGAATCCCAAATAACGATTTCGTGAAAGGATATTAAAGGACAAGATGACAAACAGTAAGACAGAAGAGAAAGATGATGAGAAAAAATAAACCAAATAGACGCACAAATGGTGATTTATTCTTTATTAAAAGTCACTAACAAATTGTATCATCGGACTTCATACGTTGTTTTCAAAACTGTTTCCATGACATCGCAACTCTTACAGAATTTACTCAAAAAAAAAAAGAAACTTAATTGAGTAGAAAGCAAGCATGTTGATCAAGAAACATACTGACCATGTGTGGATAGACCGAGAGAGAGAAAAAAAAAAAACGCGTCTTAATTATTATAACGAAAGTGACGACTATCGAAAAGTCTCTATTCAAAATCGAATATCACACTATTGTAACAAGAAAATATTAAGATGATATAATTGTTGGGCACTAAACTTGTTAAAGGGGGGTTAAAAAGACTGGTGTGCGGAAAACGACCGATTCGTTTTACCTGACATTTGGAAGATTGCGTGGTCTAGTTTCATTTTTATTGTGATTCACGTCGTTTTAGCAGTGTCAATATCAACACAATACGAATCGTACAAAATTTTAATATTTATCAACTTCAAAAATGCAGCAGGCTTGGGATTACATGGGACAAACATACAACACATATTTTGCTAACATACACAAAGTCTTTCTCTTTGCCTTTGGTAATCATTGACAAAGCCAAAACGCATTGTTCAGCTGCAATAATTGAATGTTAATGTTAAGTGAATGTTAACCGTGTACAAATAGCGTTCCTAAGGCTTTCACGTTGTAAACATTATTGGCCGAGCTGTTAGGAAGAGGTCTAGAGTCTATGGTGACAGACGTTTCGACGTCACCACTGTGTCTCTACCTCATCGGTGGGGTGAACTGGCGGACACCGTGCCAATTGTTACCAGACACTGATGATGGCATCCGATGTGAGGCCGAAACGCCTGTCAGCATAGACTCTAGACCACGGCCTAACAGCTCGGCCAATAATGTTTCCAACTACGTTTACAATACATTGTCGATGTCAAGGCTTTTATTGTGAAGTAACTATGGTTTTTAAAAACAATCGAAATAAAAAAAAAACTACACACTGATTCTAAATTAGGAAAAATGGAAAAATGAATTAGGATAAAAGGATTTTAGGAAATATGGTCAATAGGAAACGTAGTATAAGAGAGAAGATAAATAACTTTAGGAATATTTCTGGTTCAATTCATAGAAGTCTTAGAAATACAACAAGACACAGCACAAGGATTAAATTTTATACGACAGTTGCAATACACACGTTGATTTATGCAAGTGAGGCGTGGGTCATGACAAAAAAGGAAAGCGGCGAGATTCAGAATGATGAAATTGAGCTTTTTCGAAATACTTTAGATTATACATTGTAAGATAGAGTAAGGAATGACGATATCAGAGAAGTACTCGAAGTAAAGGACATACACGAAATTATTGCAATTTACAGAAGACAATGGTGGGAACATCCGCAAAGGATGACAGACGATCGATCGCCGAAAGCGGCACTGAACTATAAAGCCATTGGTAGAAGAGACGTTGGTCGTCCGAGGATGAGATGGGTGCCGGAACAGGTTTTTATAACCTAATCCTTGAAGAGGAGGAGAAGAAGAAGAAGAAGAAGAAGAAGAAGAAGGAAACAGTAGTTTAGGAAAATTGGATTAGGAAAAATGTCCCGGATCGCACATAGAGTTTGTGCGGATGTCGGCATGTTATGTCGGCGGATACCCTCATTGGATATTCCGAGAGTATAACTTTTTGTGTCGGTAATATGTCGTATAACATACGATATTAGTTTATTTTAAGTGACTCTGTAGCCTAGGGCAGAAGCAGAATCGACTGAGTCCTGCGTCTTCCACCGATGCGGTCATTTTGCAGGTACAAAAGAATATGGAAACAAACATTATCTTCCTTTCTTCCATGTTTGGTAAACATATTACTAGTACGCTTCCTGAACTGCAGAACTCGCTCACTGTTTTGAACGAAGTACATTTTTTTTTTACTTATGAGCACTGTGGACTACGTTTGGTTCAACTGGTTCCTCCCTTCTTCTCCTCTCTCTTCCTCCTCTTCCACATCTCCTTCATTCTAGACCGATGTCTGTCCCTCCTTTCGTCAGTCCAGATGGCACCTGTCCTCTTCTCGGGGTTTCCCTGAAACATTGAGCATTTTTTAATTTCTTTTTGTAGGCATGCATTTTTTAATGTCTTCTTCAGTAATCTAGAGTTCTTTTATGTATTTTGAGCTGACGGAAATAGTTAGAAAGCTTCCCTGTTAACCTGTCAGGATTCATTCTTTGAACATGTCCGTAGAAAGTAATTGTCCTTTTTTTACAAAATACGTATGTGATTTTATCAACACGTGTGTACAGCTCATTATTGTGGCGTCTTCTGTACTGTTCTCCATGTTTTATTGATCCCAAGATTTTTCTTAATATTTTCCTTTCTGTGACTTCCAGTTCTTCCATCATCATTTTCTTGTTCAGAGTCAGACACTCAAAAGTGCTTCCGGGGGAATTACTGTTGAATAATGCGTAAGTTTGACATTAATGGATTTTGATTTCTTGTTGTAGGCCTATGTGTTCTTGGAAATGCACCGGTCCTTAAATGAACGAAGTACATTTAATTATATTACATAAATTAGGATATTATTGACTTTTTTAATTATGGGGAAAATTACAAAAATCTCAATTTCTATACTATTTGTATAGTAACATAATACGTAGTTGTAGACCACACGATTATACGTAAAACAGTAGACATTCGAAAAATTCGGATCTGAGTTAAAATTTCTTTAGTCTAACATCCTGCTGAGTTTTCAAAATTTTCTAAAATGTTTGATTTCTTTTTTGGGCCCAGAATTTCGAAATTTCCAAACCGTAGTACAACATCCTAATGTTGGTTAAAATACTCTTTAATTTGTACCTCACATTGGCTTTTGTGTTTTTTCTCAATTCTCCGCCACAGTTTTTTCTCATTTGTCCCCTATTTTTTGGAGCATTAATCTTAAAAACAGTAGGTTTCTAAAGGTTAAAATTGTGGACGTGCATGCCAAAATCTGTTTTACGAAAATCTGTTGATGCTTGCAAAAGTTATCGTGAGACATTCTCCAAATAGATAGGCAGATAGACAGACAGACAGAAAAATTCCAGACGGTTGAATTAAAATTGAGAACTTACTTCACTCGTTCAAGTAAGAAAAGTCACAATGCATCTCCTTTTTCTAATGGATGAAGCAAGACTGAAAACAGGCGTCTGATTGGTTCATATTATTACATAAAAACATCGTATCACGTGGAATTATGAAAGAAAGAGAATAAGATTAAGAAAATGAAAGTAATAAATCTTATATGCAATTGATGAGGTTTCCGCGTCAGTGCCAATATTAAAATATCTTGGTTTACCGTTAAGTATTGCACCATTAATTGTACTTAGAAACCTGATACTGTGTTACCATGAGGAGTCTTCAAAGCTCCATTTTTATCTGAATACATAATACAGTATCCACATACTGTAACACATTTGCTATCCTCCTGATAGACTTTGCCACAGTACTTTCAAAGCTCCATTTTTATCTGAATACATAATACAGTATCCACATACTGTAACACATTTGCTATCCTCCTGATAGCCTTTGCCACAGTACTTTCAAAGCTCCATTTTTATCTGAATACATAATACAGTATCCACATACTGTAACACATTTGCTATCCTCCTGATAGCCTTTGCCACAGTACTTTCAAAGCTCCATTTTTATCTGAATACATAATACAGTATCCACATACTGTAACACATTTGCTATCCTCCTGATAGCCTTTGCCACAGTACTTTCAAAGCTCCATTTTTATCTGAATACATAATACAGTATCCACATACTGTAACACATTTGCTATCCTCCTGATAGCCTTTGCCACAGTACTTTCAAAGCTCCATTTTTATCTGAATACATAATACAGTATCCACATACTGTAACACATTTGCTATCCTCCTGATAGCCTTTGCCACAGTATTTTCAAAGCTCCATTTTTATCTGAATACATAATACAGTATCCACATACTGTAACACATTTGCTCTCCTCCTGATAGCCTTTGCCACAGTACTTTCAAAGCTCCATTTTTATCTGAATACATAATACAGAATCCACATACTGTAACACATTTGCTATCCTCCTGATAGCCTTTGCCACAGTACTTTCAAAGCTCCATTTTTATCTGAATACATAATACAGTATCCACATACTGTAACACATTTGCTATCCTCCTGATAGCCTTTGCCACAGTACTTTCAAAGCTCCATTTTTATCTGAATACATAATACAGTATCCACATACTGTAACACATTTGCTATCCTCCTGATAGCCTTTGCCACAGTACTTTCAAAGCTCCATTTTTATCTGAATACATAATACAGTATCCACATACTGTAACACATTTGCTATCCTCCTGATAGCCTTTGCCACAGTACTTTCAAAGCTCCATTTTTATCTGAATACATAATACAGTATCCACATACTGTAACACATTTGCTATCCTCCTGATAGCCTTTGCCACAGTACTTTCAAAGCTCCATTTTTATCTGAATACATAATACAGTATCCACATACTGTAACACATTTGCTATCCTCCTGATAGCCTTTGCCACAGTACTTTCAAAGCTCCATTTTTATCTGAATACATAATACAGTATCCACATACTGTAACACATTTGCTATCCTCCTGATAGCCTTTGCCACAGTACTTTCAAAGCTCCATTTTTATCTGAATACATAATACAGTATCCACATACTGTAACACATTTGCTATCTTCCTGATAGACTTTGCCACAGTACTTTCAAAGCTCCATTTTTATCTGAATACATAATACAGTATCCACATACTGTAACACATTTGCTATCCTCCTGATAGCCTTTGCCACAGTACTGTGATTTTACTGACGAACACCTTGTCGGTCGTTTTTAAAACCGGCTCACTGAAGATGGTCTCCAGAGGTGAGCCCGAAATGTCTGATAACTACTTTCTGTAGAGTAATTATAGTAGACCACGGCGTTACAGCCTGGACGATAATTTGATCCTCCTGGTGTTTCGTTATCATAAATTAGGATACAGGTAAGACGTTTGTGATGTCCCGCCAATGGTCTCTGCTTTTAACGGCATTCATGATTTCATGTGTGTTTCGGCACTTTGTCGAGGACTCTGCTCATGATCACCTTCTTCCTTTTCTTTCCCCATTCACCCTCCCCGCGCTAGATATTCTATCTAAACGTCTCATATTTCCGTCATCATCAACCAGGTTCCTCTACGGCGAGGAAGGTCTCCTTCCCCCCCACCCGCCAGCTGACATATTCTCTCATCTTTTCATTCTTCCTCTCCAAGACCCATCTAATATAATTTTTATCATGCTCTATATCTACGCGTGTTGTGGGGGCTTTCTAATTTGTTGTACTTGTAAATAATTTATTTTATTGTAATAAATAAATATTTGTATAACATATAATTTTAATAAGTAATTAAACGAGTTTATAATATCCGTTTTTTTTGGGGGGGGGGAGTTAATTGCTCTGAGATGACTTTTCGGCCACTCACTGGAGGACGTCTTTAGTAGTAAACGTTTTAAATATGTTTGACAAGAGATGATAGGCCGAACGTACCATTAACTGAGGCGAAAGCATGTTTGACAAAAGATGATAGGCCGAACGTACCATTAACTGGGGCGAAAGCAATAAGTTCCCGGGGAAACGAGGTTCGCTATATAACATACGAAGAGCCAGGATAGCCGATCACAAGCGGTACTGCGTTATAGGGCCATTCACAGCATAGTTTTATTCCGATAGGCTCGGTAACACAGCATGCCAGATCCTATTTAAGAACAGACTTTTGGCCCCGCCGGTTTACGTACCTGTCACCGATCATCACCTATGCTATCCGCGTTGGGGCTACCTTGCCGCTGTTCATAACAGACAGTTGCAAAGCGTTCTCGATAAGGGTCTTCGGCTACCTGCCAAAGCCCCTTATCGGCTCCCTTCTCGTCTTTTGAGAAGTGGACTTGGTGTCCGTTCCTTGGATGACACCGTGCGGCGAATTGTACGTAAATTTTATGTCAGAGCGGCAAGGACCAGGACAAACCCCCTCATAGGCGGCCTTGGGAAGTACGACCATGTCCAGGTGATTCTGTGAAACGGCTTCGGCAAATACTGTACTAGAAAGACCTAGTACGAGCATGGGGTTGTAACGGCCCCTAAAGTTTAATTAAAATATTCCGACTGGACCGGACCACTAGACATGAGTTCCTTCCGGAAGCTCGGAACTAGGAAAAGATAGGGACGTCTCGGACGGGCATCCCTACAGCTCTGGCAGGCCGCCGGTTTACGCATCAGGCAGTCATCGGGTTTACCCGGACACTGCAACCACTGGAACACGTCCAGCTTAGCTGCCCCACGATTGGTCTTAGTCTTGGGCCGCCGGTTCATTTCTGCAGTTTGCGATTACCCAGAGTATTGCCTGCCGGTCGCGAGAAATTCTCGCTCACGCAGCTGACATACGACCACAACCCCATTTCGGTCCACGTCACTACCCAGCACGTCAGCGCACGGGACAAGAGAAAGGTCGTCGATTGGGCACGCCACGGCCCGACGCTTTGCCGTCGGTTCCCGCAGCTGATCCACTCGAGCCCTTCCGCCAAGTTGACGAAACTGTTTAATAAAATATTAATATAATCGACGTCGTCGTCATCCTTTACGACTCAGGGAAGCCTGTTCCAGTCTCAATGGAATTCAGGAATTCATCCAACGGGGTCTTCCCACAAGTCTCTTCCTCCTTGGGTGATACTTTTGAGACTTATGAGTACCGGTATATGAATTTTGACGTGAATGGGTTACCAACCCATCACACAACGCCCAACCTGGAGGACCAGGTAATTTGTAATCAAGATTTTCTTTTTTAGCCTTTGGTGACCCAACACCTAACTGCCAAACAGCAGCTAGTTTTACCATAACCTGGCAGGGGCTCTTTCTTTACCCTTAAGCGCTGGGGTGCCACCTCTGCCGGATCCGCCGTACCAAAGTTCCTCTTTTCCGCCTTCACCGCCATCGTGGTCTTCCCTTACCCGATGTGTTCCAGTTAATTATAGGCGCCGAAAACTTGCGTTTTCACCCTCTCTCGTCTGCTACATAACGTACACACATTGCACGCCACGTACCCAGGGGCTACGCGACACACGTCTTCGAGAACGTGAGAGTAGGATCTGTTGACAGAGCTGAGTTCGGTTCCTCGAACCTCTGACCCATTCGTCGGAAAACAGTAGGCATTTCTCAGAGTTTTGCCGCTGTATACTAATCGGCATTGTGTACAACCTCCGAGACATTTTACCTACCTTCAGCCCTCTATTATTATATTTAGCCCCTTATTATTATAATATAATATAATAAAAATTCTACACTCAAAAATTCAATAATTAGGAGAGAATGAATTCAAACGAGAAAAGTAATTAAAAAAAAGGGAAACCGAACAAGGCGTAATACATAAAAAGACAAATAAAATATACACGGAGGAAATAATAAATTCAAAGTAATTGAGGGTAGAAAATCCATAACGACGCAATTCAGATTGGGGATAAAAACAATCACTCGAACAGTTCCGTCCACGGCCGGTAGTAGGCCACAGCATAAATCCAGACCTATCAGTCGTCCCTGCGGCACGAGCTCTATTTGAAGCTCGGAACGTAGTATACTAGCGGGCGACGGGCAAGCCCTTCGTCCCGCACAGCCCTTGAACTTGTGAACAGTTCCGAAATACTGAGACACTTCATTCAAGATATCCAAGTTTGATGCACAGAATAATTTATAGATCAAGGTAATATGAGCGAAATTTGAACAGGCAATGAAAGCTTAAACATAGAAAAGGTGGGTGACTGAGGGAGAGCCAGAGAGAGAGAGAGAGAGAGAGAGAGAGAGAGAGAGAGAGAGAGAGAGAGAGAGAGAGAGAGAGAGAGAGAGACAGACAGACAGACAGACAGACAGACAGACAGAGGGTCAATTAGAGAAAGGGAGACTGGCGTATGTAAAAGATAGAGCTATATAAATGTAACAAGCAATGTCGTTTCAAAGAAATTCGAAACCTTATATTTGTCTCAAGTATCAAGGAGGCAGACGTTAGTTTAGTTCTAGCTGTAGTGTCGGTGCAATGTGATTGTGCGTGCGTGTGTGTAACATTAAGCGTCGTTTCTTGGCAAAAGTGCTGGCAAGAGCAACAGCAGCAGCATCAGAAGCACCAGCGGATCGGTGTTACAATGTCAAGACTGAAACAGGGCCGCGGCCCTCGTAAACTCTGGCAACGAAGTTATCTATAACATGGCGTGAAGTACAGTATCTACACTTCCCATCCCCCACGCACACAGACAGGTAAATGTCTGCCTGCGTCTCAACGTTATGCCAATTTCTTATTTAACATTTAGCGCAGCTCACACCAACCAAAGAGAAAGCAATTAATTGTACTTGTTGCCAATTTTACGCTTATACGGCTATAATGCAAGGTAATAGGTTCAAAGCTGACTGAACCTGCAGAAAAAAAATTGTTGATTGGGTGATTTAATACATTTATTGGTAATTTCTTTTTTTATATAAAACATACAGTTACATGTGAAAATTATAATTTTGAAAATATATGTAAATTTGAAATATTTGATCGTTATTAATTGAAAAAAAGTCTTAACATGTTTTATATAATTTATAAAGAGTTTATAATTTCGCTTCCCTGAATTTGCTGGGTTACGCTGGATCGGTCCGGACGATCTAGCGGGCCTACTCTTGCTTCGAGAACGGCCGTTGTCCTCCTAAGCTGGGATGTCGATCTCTGGGTTTCCCCGTGGGCGTTGTGTCCGTGTCAGTTGATCCTGATTCAGTCCTCGTTGACAGCCATCGAAGATCTCGAACGGCGTGCCCGACTTCGTGGTTTAATTCAGTCGCTCCCTGGGCGTAACACCGACTCCGAGAGGCTCCTTATTAGATACCGCCAGAGACTGCTATATGGAAGACTGCGAAATACACGACTCACTCATGCCTTTATAGATTTACGCACATGACGTCATATTTCCATGATAAAACGTCCTAGATTTTACTAGAAAATTGACCAATTGTTGGTGGATACGAACTTCCGGCCTCTAGATCTTTCAATACCACGTGTTTTCAACTGCATGTGCTTGCATAGCTAATCATTTTGTCAGTTTGATAAATACTTTTAAAATTTATTGAGTATTAAAATAATTAGACATTAATAGTTATTACATTTTGCACACTAATATAAATTACTTTTAGTGTGTTTGTTAATTGATTTACTGTTAACTATCTTCACAATTTGTTACGCCCACAGCACTTATTGACTTTCACACTGCACTGCACTGCTGTTTCTTTTTATTGTTTATTATCGTTTTAAACTACGGTAACATGCAGTACTTAACCTAATAACAGTATTGTCTTAACAACATTCACATTCCTTGCACAGATCACCAACTAAGGCTTATTCTAAATATGTCCCCATACATTCACAAACAGTGTGAATGTCTCTTTGCAACACCCACGCGCGCGCGCACACACACACACACACACACACACACAATATTATTTCACATAAGACTTTAGGTAACCATATATCCAACATATTTTGGAAGCCTATGCCGAATGTTTAAGTAAACTCCAGACATTAAAAAATAAAATAAAATGTGTCAGTTTCTTTTAAATGCCTGTTCTGACTTTCAGCAGAGACATATTCCTATGACATTAATTACCTGTCTCTTTGTTCCCGCTGTTTAGTGAACAACAGTGACAATATGTCAGATTTTTCTCAATGGGGTGGAATTTTTCAACGAATGGAGTGTTTATGACAATGTTCGCAAGTCCTCTTATTGTAATTATCACAAACGGAAACAAGCCTCATCATCATGGTAAGTAGGAGAATTAAGGATGCAAAGGCACAGTATCATCATCATCATCATGATCATCATCATCATCATCATCATCAGCAGCATCATCATAATCATCTTCACAACACAGCATAGGCAAGGTACTTCCTGTTCCTCCTTAGGCCTCCAGCTATCTCATCCTGTGTCTACTAACACACCTGTGTCCTATAGGTTTGTATTTCCAGACTTGTTTGGCCAGTCTGGAATCTGACATTCTTTCTAAGTGTTCTTTCCACCGTTGTTTGTAATCTTTTAATTTTTTATTCAAGTTAAAAACTTGTAACTCTTCTCTTATGGCCTCATTTCTTATACGGTCAAGTTTAGAACACCTTTTACCTCCTCTTAAGAACGCCACTTCTGAGACCTGTACTTCACTGCCTTGTTTCTTGGTGGTTGTCCATAATTCACACCCATAGGACAGTACAGGGACTGCTATAACTTGATAGAATTTTCTATCTCGATGTACCTTGTTTCTAAAAGTGCAGTTCATCCTCCCACAGATCGTCTGAAACTTACCTGACTTAACATCAATGTCATAATTCCTATCATAGCCAGTATCATTTACCATGTAATTAAAACAGCTCACCTGGTCTAAAATTCGATCATTAATCACTACTTTTGTTCGTATTGGTTCCTTGACTCGAAATGCCATTACCTTTGTTTTTATAGTGGAGATTTTCAAATTGTATTGCTTGCAAATCTGAAGAAGCTTAAAACCAGACTTTTGCTGATCTGTATTTTAGAGTACGAGCACGTTGTCAGCAAACAACAACACATTCAAACATCTGTCTCGTGATAACTTAATACCAGGGTTCACTAGAAATGTTTTCATTTCCTTACCAGTTGGTAAATATAAATGTCAAAAAGAGTAGGTGATAATGATATACTGCATCCTAGTCTAACGCCTTGTTAGTATTGCAGCATATTATTAATATCTGCATAATTATATACAAAATAATGGCATTTAGACTGCCATAGTCGTAAAACCAGCCAAAATTCATAACATTCAGTATTAATATTATTATAAGTTGTCACTCTATGGAGCATGATTTTAGACTTTAAATATTACAGAATTTTCAAGGAGGAAAACACTTCTTCACGAGATGATTCACAATTACACATATACATAATAGGGTTGCTACAGCTAGTGCCGTCTCCCTTCCTTCAACCTGGCTTTCCAATTCTCCCGATGTTCCCATTGTACTTCCTCAAGTCCTATAGGTTGCAAAGATTCATTCACTTCGTCCCTCAAAGATCTTCTGGGTCTTCCCCTTTTTCTCCTTTCTAATGTACTCCATTCCGTCACTTTGTTGATCCACCTACTTTGGGCTCTCCGGACATGACCGTACCACACCAATCTTTTTTCTTCGATGTAGTCAATTACACTTCTTTCCGCTTCCATTCTTCTTTTGATCTCCTCGTTTGTTATTCGATCTGTTCTCGTTATTCCACAGCACCTCCTCCAATATTCCATCTCAGTTGCAAGAATCTTTCTTTCATTCTTTTTGTTAATAACCCATACTTCCGCTGCATACATCATAATGCTTTGGACTATGGTCTGATATATAATTTTTTTGGTGCTTTTTCTAATATTTTTGTCCCATATAACACTGTGTAATTGTCTAATCCCTGTTCTAGTCTGCCCTAATCTACTTTTTATTTTCTCTTCCGTTGTGCCTTGTTTACTCAGTGTGAATCCTAGGTACTTGAATTTGTCTGTTCCTCTAATTTTAACATTTTCGTCTACTTCTAAATCTGTTGTTTCTTCATCTCTAATTGCCAAGTATTCAATCTTTTTTATGTTTATTTCCAATCCCATCTTTGTGTATTCTTCATTCAGATTTCTGACCACGTAGCTTAGATCTTCTTCATCCTGGGCTATAACTACTTGGTCATCGGCGAAACATAGTGTGTACAGGTGTTCATTCCGTATCGGTATTCCCATTCCATGGCATTTCTGTTTCCACATGGTTACTGCATATTCTAAAAATATCTTAAACACCGTGGGCGATGTTGGGTAGCCCTGGAATAACCCTTTGGATGTTTTAAACCTACAGACAATTTTGTTACCTACTTTAATTTGTACGTTGTTGTTTTTATATAGATTTTTTTACTGCTTGCGTCAGGACTTTCGGTACTTCCAATTGTGATAGAGCTTTAAACATTTCTTGTCTTGTCTGTATCATATGCTTTTCTAAGGTCGATAAACGCTAGATGTACATCCCTGTTCTTCGCTTTTTTCTTTTCTATGATCTGTTGGAGTGTATGTATCTGGTCTATGCATGATCTCCCGGCTGTAAAACCTGCTTGTTCTTCTCCAATCTTTCCCTCTATATTTTCCTCGATTTTATTTCTTAGTACCCTACCATACAGCCTTCCCATTGTTGCTATGACACTTATGCCTCTATAGTTTTCGCGGTCTTTTCTATTGGCCTTTTTAAATATCGATGTAATTCGTGGCTCTTTCCATTCCGCCGGTAAATCTTCTCCATTTGTAACCTTCTCGAACATTCTTCCTATCATTCTCATAAGTTTTTCGGTTCCATAATTTTTAGTTCCGCTACTAACCCTCCTGGACCTGATACTTTGTTGTTTTCCATTGAGTTTACTGCTTTCCTTATTTCTGCTGCCGTTATAGTAATTCTATTTTCTGTCTCTATTTCTTCTTCATCGTTATTCAGGAATTCTTGTCTACGCTCCATAAGTAGGTTTTTATAGTGTCTCCCACTCATTGTCTTGTATGTATTGAATATAGGTTTTATCCTTCCTATTCGTTCGTAATGATTTAATTACATTCCATGCTTCTGAACTGCTAGCTCCTCCTATGTATTGGTCTACATTTCTACACCTGTTTTCCCATGCTTCATTTTTCTCTTTGCTGACCATTTCCTTCACTTCTGTGTGCTTTTCTCTGTAATTTCTGTAATCTTCTTCTTTTTTCGTGGACATCCATTTGTTATATAGTTTTTTCTTTGCTTTTATCTCTTCTATCGTCGTTTCCTTCATGTCCCATTTGTATGTATTATTTCCCTGTTCAGTCTCTCCTAGGGCTTGTAGTGCTGCTTGCAGCATTGTTTCTTTTGTGTTCATATGTGATGTTTACTTCTTCATCATACCTAAATTCTATTAACTTTTGACCTAGACGTTGCTTGTATAGGTTCCTTATCGATTCGTCCTGTAATAATTGAATATAGAATTTCTTTCCTTACTTATTTGTGTTGCCGTAATTGTCTCTTCTGTCTTTGTTGGCATTTTGACTCCTGTCCATGGGAATTTCATTTTTGCTGTCAGTAGTTTATGGTCTGTTCCACACTCCGCTCCTCTCTGAACTATGACGTGTTGTATTATAATTGTTGTTCTGTTTATCATTATTACATAGTCAATAATCGACCTCAGCTGTCTTGTTTCCTGTGTCCAAGTATATTTATGAATGTTTTGTGTTCAAAGAATCCGTTTGTAATTTTTAAGTCATTTAGTTCACATAGGTCTATTAGCCTTTCTCCATTATCATTCAATAGCTGTTGTCCAAATCTTCCTACTGTTTTGTCATTTTCCCTCTTCCCTACTCTTCCATTAAGATCACCAGCTATTATGATTTCGTAGTTTTGTTTTATTTTTGTAATTTCATCTTGTACCGTATTCATAAAGTAACCTTTTTCTGCAGCAGAGCTGTCATCCGTTGGACCATAAACAGCTAGTATTGGTATTTCTCTACCATTTAAAGTCAGGTTTAGCTTTATTATTCTTTCGTTCACTGGTTCCCATGATTTTATATTTCTTCTGTACCTTTTCTTGATAAGTATTCCTACGCCGGATTTTGCCCTCTAATCTTTATTTACTCCACTCCATACATGTATTGTACCTTGCATTTCTTCTGTTCCGTTTCCTTTTTTCTTGGTTTCGGTGATGACTAATATGTCCAATTTCATTTTGCTAAATTCGTTTAAGATTTCTTTATCCTTTGTATTCCAGCCTTGGATTGATTCACAATTAACATTAGCAAAAAGTCGTATAAACATAGATCGGAAAATGCTTTATCACCTGTTAAAAATTTGTCCCATGTTTCTGTTACGAACATAAAACAATGGAAGACTAAAATTCCGGGAACAAAAATTATATGGCAAAATTATTAGTTCCGTATGTTGTTAATATACAAAAAAATGAGTCTCAGAGATGTATTATTAGTAGTTTGCAATATAATTGCTAAAAATTAGGCTCGAAACCACAATTCTTTATGTTTGGTGTTCAATAGCTTTGTTAAATTGCTAATAAAAAAAGAAAAATTTCAAATAACAGTTTTAGATAGATTACTGTTACTGATCACCAGATTCGTAGAGGCAGGACGATGTATATTGAACACTAGGGTCTCGGTGCGCAGTAGACAAACACCTAGTTGCGAGGCTAACAGAATTTTCATTCACTTCGCAGTTCTCACTTGCGCAGAACAGTTTTGTGCAGTGTTTCATAGCGTGAACATCGGGTGCAACAAGACTGGTAAGAACAACGGAAGCATGTGTGTGACAGAGAGGGAAATAATATGGAAGTGAGACAGTGAACGTTATAGCGTTGTCTCCCCTCTCTTCTCTCTAGATAACTTAGCTATGCTTGAAAGTGGGGGTAATTCATGCATATGGTCGGCGCAGATGACTGTTCAGGAAAGGCTGGCGGGCCTATACATTTTTATGAGAAAATTAGTACAAATAAAACAAGTTAAAAAACAAATACAAGTTTGAAAAATTTTACTTGAATTAAAAAAAGTGACATAAAATGTTACGATTTTAAACGAAAAAAGTTACAAACACAATTGATGATTATTGGATATTTTTATTTAAGTTTCATTATAGTGAACAAAATGTTGGCATCACTGACTAACTGTATTGAAATCTAATTTGTATTTGTTGTCCACAAAAAATGTTTTTTTTTAGTTGAGTACCTGTTTGAATTGTGCTTGTGTTGAGAAATTAAATTTAATTTAAATTTAATCTGTGTCTACTGGGAGAAGTCTCACAGTCAATACGAACAGTGCTCGTTTTAAGGCAATGGTGCTCCTGCGCATGCTACTCGTCATGTTGGCAAATTATGGCAAATTTTGCTGAAGAACTATTGTTGGCTACAGCAAATTAAAAATTATGACTTCCGATTCCAATTTTTGACAATTGTCAGGAATTTTCTTGTAAAGTATTAAAAATACAGCTCTGTAATCATTCTTCTGCATATACCAGATTCAACTACGTATATGGTACTAATTTTCGTCTTAATTTGTGTTCACGAAGTTCTTGTCTTGTATTGTGTATTACCATCGGAACATTAAAGAGGTATTAGTCCCCTAAATTCGTGTTATAAATTATACGCACGTAACAAGACTACAAAACTGCAGAAACTCTTTTAGAGAAAGAACAGCATGGTTTTAAGATAGGACGCTCTTCCATAGACTGCATATTAACCATACAAGTAATAGAAAAACGATGCGAAAAGAATTTTGAAACACATATTGCCTTTATCAATTTTAACAAAGCTTTTGATAGAGTGATCGGACCGAAGTTATGGGACACGCTTGAAAATAGAGGTACCATAATGCCTAGTCCAGGCCATAAAGAGTTTACATAGACAAACCGCGATAATCATAAACGACGGAGAAGAATTTGTCCCGATTGAAACATACCAGGGTGTAAGACAAAGTTGTTGTCTGTCACTATTACTTTTTAACCTTTATCTAGATGATCTGATAAAAAAAATGGATAGAACAATCCCCTGACGGTATTAAAATCCACCGAAATAAAAGCTTGAAAACCATTCTCCTCGCGGATGACCAAGCTATATTCGCCACTTCAGAAGACAATTTACAGCGAGCAATATACATCTTACATATAATAGGAAAAGAATATCACTGTAACATATCTAAATCAAAGACAAAAGTAATGGATAAGAAGTGGTTTAGATATTTTTTTGCGGTTAACGAAAGGATTAAATAATACAGAAGAAAACAGATTCAACACATTAATAGAATGGAAGAAAGTAGAATACAGACGATGGCGAAAGATTACAAACCTAGAGGCAGAAGAAAAAGTTTGTAGCCCTCAGAAAAGGTGGACTGTGGAATAGGAACAGGGCGCTAAAGCCTAAAACCGTGAAGAAGAAGAAGAAGAAGATGATGATGATGATGATGATGACCTTCGGAACAGAAACACGAACAAAATTTTCAACTCGACGACGAAGCACTTCATAGCATACGTGTTTCTTATTTTTAGCTCTAGAATCTCCTCGTGAAATAATTGTCTTCCCTCCCGGAACACCTGGCTGAAGAACACGAACAACTCGTGAAGACATTGTGACGGGGCGAACAAAATCCGAAACGTGTGTTGAAACTGAAACTACATTTGGGACGATCAAACGTGAAGTGAGACGAAAAACAAGTTCACAACTGGTACTCGCAGGAGATAAGAAAGAGGTGATAAATAGGAAGAAGAAAAAGAAGAAGAAAAACAGAAAAAGAAAAAAGAAGAAGAAGAAAAGAAAAAGAAAACAAGAAGAAGAAGAACAACAACAAAAACAAGACCAAGAACAAGAAGAAAAATTAGAAGAAGAAGAAATTTAGTTATACCTGTGGAACAATAAGGCGACTATTTAAGAATGAAACGCGGGGGGACACAGCTAAAGTTCTATAAGGCTGTGTCGACTTTAATGTATGGATGTGTGTGAAATATGGATTCTCCTGCAGCAAAATATTTAAAAAATACAGACCTCGGAAATGAAATTTTTAAGAGCAGTAAAGGGATACAGTTTAAGAGATCGTCTACGAAACGACGACATAAGGAAGGGCCAGTGGCGAAGCTAGTAGTTAATGAATGGGTAGGCAAAATTCTTACCTTAAATCTGTTTAAGGAATCACTAAAACGACGGTAGTTCAAATCGGACGCTGAGGTAGAGTTTGCTGTTAGCGAATGGTTCCGCAAATAGCCGTAAGAATTTTACTAGCAGGGAATCTACAGATTAGTGCAACAATGGGACTCATGTCTTAATGTTAATGGAGACTTCTTTTAAAATCGTTGAATAAAAAATGCTTTACAGCCCTAAACGTGTTTTTATTGAACAATCCTTGCATAAGTCATGCACAATAATACAACTGATTGAATTTCAAATTTTTAAACTTGATTAGTTTCTATATATATGTTTAATGTTACATATTTCAAATAACAATCTTGATCATCTGTTAGTTCAGCGGTATAACAGGAACACTTTTAATAACCGCATAAAATAAAAGTTTTTGCATCACAGAAGTGAGACATGCCTCAACGCATGGACTTGATGCATGAACCGAAGGACTTGACGATACAGTCGGTTCTGGAGAGAATAAATGAATACAGGCAGAATTGGAAGTACCATGTGGAACGCGTGGTAGACACACTTATTCGTAAACAAGCGTTTGAATGTAGGCCAGTGGGAACCAGAGATCGTGGACGACCCTGGAAACAATGGTCAGAGACTCTGTGAAGTCGGAACGAGCTATAGCCCAAGCTATGTAGTGAAGAAGAATAAGAAGGAGGAGAAGAACAAAAAGAAATTTCCTAAATTAAGAATACTTAGGTTAGCAACAGTCTCGAATACCACTTGTAATGCGTACGATCCAAATATTTATACAAGCGCTCACGTTCGTTCATGTGTGCGCGCGCGCGTGTGCGCTGCGTGAGCGCAACAGATCTACATGTGTGGCGAGTAAGAATCGTGCGCGCTCGTTTGCGCGCGAGGCCCCCTAACAGAGTTACACGGAAGCCAGAAAATTAAAAACACATAAATTTAACTGACAAATAACCGAAGTTGTCTAATAAAAAAAATGTGAAAAGTGTAAAACGTATACAGATATATATATATATATATCCGTAAAGAGAAAGAGAGAGAGAATGAGGTCTCAAAAGATGTAAGATAATATAGAATAGAAAATTCTACTAAGTGAGCACCCCAAAAACATAAAGTAACCAGTCAGGTGCATGTGTGTTCGTGACGGTGCGCGCCCATGCCTGTATATCATGTGGTCCTCTCTCGCGCTTACAGACATAAAGTGAGTAACTGTTGACCATAAATCGGTTAGGTGCGAAACCCCCTTCTGTGTGCGCGCGCGCGCGTACGCCCGCCACCCTCCCACGCGTTCCGGTCACAATTAAAACTAACACCGTGTACCTACGCCGCGTATAATTCTTGGCCGCGTTTCTTTCTTCCTTTTCTGTAGTTGCTTTCAAATTATTACAAGTTATTAGCTCGGCTCTGAGGCTCTGTAAATAACGCGTGTTCACGGAGTTTCGTCATTGGCTCAACAGGTGGGAAAACACACACACACACACCGGCATTCTCTACACTGCACGCATCCTGGAAATAACGCCACCCGTAAGACAATTATGTCTTACTTAAACACACACAAACACACACACACTAGATTAAGACTCTTGCATTTCTTATTATTAATCACTTATAACCGTGGTGAAGGGAATTTAAATTTTGATAGTGTTATCTAATATATATCGTTAAATAAGTTATCTTGTAATTGCAGGGATTTGGGACTAGAAACTTATATGACTAATGGGATGGATCGATACAAGCGGTATCGTTATAAATTATTTCTTCTTCTTCTTCGCCAAGTATAAAGCTCAAAGCCTTATAAGTCTTCTTCAGCACTACAGCCCAACGTGGCTGTAAGAAAATCCTTGGAACATGGTGAAAAAAACCTTCTTCTTCTTCTTCTTCTTCTTCTTCTTCTTCTTCTTCTTCTTCTTCTTCTTCTTCTTCTTCTTCTTCTTCTTCTTCTTCTTCTTCTTCTTCTTATTCTTCTTCTTCAGCAACGTGGCTTCTAATACCAATCTCCTCCAAAGTTTTCTTTCAATTGCCGTCTCAGTGTAACCTCTCACACCCATTCTTCTGAGATCTTCTAACACATCATCCGACCATCTTATCCTGGGTCGGCCCCTCTTTCAGTTTTTAGAAAACTTGCGCCTTCAAGATTTTCTTTTTCATACGCTGATCGTCCGTCCGCTCTAGGTGACCCAGCTATTGTATTCGATGAGACTTACAATGTCCTCATGATTCAATAGCTCATCTATCTCCTCGTTATTTCTTATTCTCTATTCGTCATCTTTTTACCCTGGCCATAAACACGTCTTACGATCTTTCTTTACGTCAAACTTTCTTAGTGTTACTTGTTCCTTTTTTGTCAATATCTAAGTCTTTCCTCCATAAGTAACAACTGGTCTGATAAGTGTCTTACATATTTTTATTTTTGTGTTGCGAATAATGTGAGTGTGCTTCTCAATAGTCTGTTGTTGGCAAAATATGCCCTACTTCCTATTTGTATCCTCTCACGTATTGTCGTGTTCACGGGCCCTTCGTTACCTATTATGTTACCCAGGTATCTGAACTTATCAACTGCATCAAATTCTCTGCACCATACTCTATGCATAAATTATGCAGATTTCTTCTCCTCTCTGATGCAGAAATCAGTATGTATTTAGTTTTGGTGATATTTACATCGAATTCCATTTCAGCGGATTTCTGTTTCAGCTCCTTGTACACCTCAACTAGCCGTTGTCTTGATCTGGCTATTATCACAGCATAGTCAACGTAAGCACATATTTGGCTTGTCTTACATAAATTATTTCTGTTGTAGACGTATTACATAATAGGCTGGACCGAAAAATAGTTTTATTTTTTTCTTTGATTCGCTATACCGCGGAAAACTTGTCCCTAGGACAGATAAGTAAAATAAAAAAAAAGAAACAAAAAATCGGTTAATATCTTTCGGTCCCGCATCATCCCCGAAAATCATAAAAACTGATCAATTTTAACAATTTTTAATAATTAAAAAATAATATAAAAATAAAAAAGTAATTAAAAAATTTTTAATTAAAATAATAATTTAAAAAAAAACTTTTTTATGTAAGCCAAACGCCAAAGCTTTAGATAAGTATAGCACACGGAAGATAAATAAATTGAAAATCATAGATATTTCAACATTACCCCTGAAAAACACGTTTTTTTTTTAAATTAAAATTGCAACTTTTGTATTTTGACATAAAATACTGATAATTGTTACAAGCTATGACATTATGTCAAGTCTTTTACTCATCCTTTTTGGTACTTGCTATTTTAAACCCCGAATTGTGCGAAAAACGTGGCATGATGAATCGTAAAAGAAGAATCTTTCTGAAGAACCCATCCCTGGACTTGTCACCAATGACTTTTTGTGACGCTTCTGTCACCAGCTTCACACAGCGCTCCACTCCTTTCGTATGACATGGAAACTTGTCAAAATTCCAGTCAGCTGCTGTTCCTGATTTTATTACAGATGAAATCTCCTCATCGCTTACTCTTCGCAGCAAAGGTGGCGGTGAAAAATTACAGGTACTCCAGATATTACTAATAACATTATTAGTATTATTTCTCATTTGTCTACACTTGGGATTCCCTTTGACGAACGTGACTTAGTTGGGTGTGACGGTACGGTAACTAACACAGGCTGGAAAACTGGCGTTATTCGTTTGCTTGGACCACATGTGAAAAGGCTACTACAGTGGGGGTTGTGTATATTGTGTTTCAATGAATTGACAGTCAAGCATTTATTTCATTCTTCATGCTGATACTACCGGACCTAATTCCTTTTCTGGTCCAATTGTCAGGCAGCTTAGTGGATGTGAAAAACTTTCAGTGGTAAATTTGGATAGAATTTAGTGGTGGTTCCTGAAATTGACCGGAAAGTCCTAAGCAGATATCAGCAATACTTGTTTGGCATTAGTACTGCAGTAAAATCAGTCAAATGACCAGAAAATTTGTCTTTTCCTGATCTCTCTTTCACATTCAAGATTGTTAACTACGACAAACAGAGTTCTCAGATTGTACGTAAGCGTGATGATCCTTCAGATGAAGATACTTTCTTTCATCTTAAAGTCCTAAATGCCTGTCTGGTTCAATCTCAGGAAATGCAAGTACTTTACAGATGGCCCTAAGCATGTGCTTGAAGCTATAGAAACATCAAAGTTCCTACCTGAAAATTTGTTTCGAGTAGTAGACACTGTGACTAAACGTAACTCATTTTTTGCTCACCCCGAAAATTTGCTTTTGAGTATGATTGTAGATGAAAGAAAGCGTATCAGAAATTTAGGGCTCATAAGAGTAATGAAGGCCAGAAACACAGCTCCTAAGGGAAAGTCAATTAGGAGTTTTGTGACACCAAAACTAAATTTTGCGAATACTGACTACACCGAAATGATAGACTAAAGTACATGTAATCTTCCGTCGCCACCTTTTGCTGTGAAGAGTAAGCGATGAGAAGATTTCATCTATAATACAATCGGTAACAGCAACTAAAAGGAATTTTGACAAGTTTCTATGTCGTACGGAAACCTTTAACACTCCCAAAACCTTTAACACTTCACGTCCACCTAGAATCGTTTGTTACACCGTGTCTCCTATTCCTGGGTTCCCCCCCTGATCGACGTCTATACACTTTTTGTCTTCCGACATTCGGAGTACGTGAACTTTCCCCCCCCAATAAAATTAACGTATTTTTAATGTTTACGTCAATCTTTTAACAGTGTTTACACATTTAGAACACGCTCACATTCTTTAAAATATTACGCTTTGATTAAAGCACACACATTTATCGCAGTGGGGAAATTTTGGGTAGCTCTGTGGGGAAAAGAGATTTAATTGAGCTTGCAACACTGCATTTCGTTTCAGCTATTTCGTGACGTGTTGAATCAGTTTGTTGATTTGCTCGAGGAGCGCGGGAATGAACCGAGCACCGTAGTGTCGTATATGAATTTCTTACTCCAATAAATTAATTATAAGACAACAAGAATATAACTCTAATTAAATATATGTGCAAGAAAGAGTTGAGCTTAAGTTTGGGAAGATTTTAAAATATATACATCCATTAACAGAATTAAATAAAATGTATTAAAAGCACAAATAAAATTTATTAACAATGACCGGTTACATTATATTGTTAATGACTATATATTGTTAACCGATGATATATTACGAGTACATTAAAAATATTTACAACAGGGATAGAAATAAATATAACAAATGACTCATTTGTTAATCGACTAATTAAAAACATTAAAAAGGAGCAAAGAAGAATTATACACAAAGTTAAGGAAAACAGTAACCATCCATTCAGCTATTGTTGTTGCAGAAAAGTCCCAAACCTAATATATTTAATACAAAAAAAAAAACAAATATAACATAAAATCATCTTGTGTTTATGCACCTAAATTCCTGGTAACAGATATTGATCGAATAGAATAGGGTTAGAAAATTTAAGTATCTAGGGAAAATAATTCAAGAGATTGGTTTAGAAAAATCTGCTATAGAAGAAAGGATTCATAAAATGGAAAGAACATATGGTATAACTAAAGATATTTACAATAAAAAGTGGTTATATGGTTATATGCATATTGTTACAAGACGACTCTATATGGTCTTATTATGCGTATACTTTGTTATTAGTTTATAAGGATGAGTATCTGTTCAGGGGAATGTTTGTTGAGCGCCAATTTGCAATCACCGGTTGCAAATAAAATTTATTTGTAAAATATCAATTAAAAATTTTTATTAAAAAAATATTATATGGTTTCTTTATCAGCTGTAATTAAATCTCTTTTAATATATTCTTTCAGCAATGAATGTGATAACTTATGCTCATCAAAATAGATTTGAATAATCTGCCATGACTTTCAAATGAGGAGTGTTGCCAACTTAATCTAATTACTGAAGTCAATTCACAGTACCAGATATCTTGTTTAGTATATCATACCCATTTTGTATTCATGAAATAAAGAAACGAATAAACCTTTTATCTGTATTTATTAAACTCAAATCCTTTATTTATTCTTTAACTTGTTTTAAAAGTCAAATATAATTCTTAACAAAGTTTGGCCAGCTGTATTTTAATATGCTCAGAGTGGCAGCAGTAGGAATAGTAACTCTTATACCTCAGGGCATAAACATTTCATATTTTATATTTAATGAATAAAATACAAATATAATGTGTTAAGTTAGGTCCTTTTGACTACGATATAAACAACAGTTATTAGAAGAAAAGTACCAAAATACATGGAGTTATAAATAGTTACAATGTACCTTAACAGGATTATATAAATAGTTTAACAAAGTTCAGTGTTTAGGTTATGTTTAGCAAAATGTTTTTTAGACCTAATTCACTTTAGATTATAGTAACACTATACATCAATTACTGATGGTAATACTATTCATTAATATTGTTCTCAGTGAAAGTTCCAAATGGTTTTTATTAAAAGTGCAATCAATGTCTTTGAATCCTATAGTCTAGGCTTAACAGGGAATGGTTCAGATTAATTTTATATCAAAAAATACTTCTCTTCCAGCGTCAGTTGATTCAATTTCTTCAGAGATATGCTGGTTTACTTCTTTAGAGTCATGTAGCCCTTCCTTCTTCTATTTTATTCTGTTGAGGATGATTATTTAATTGTTTTATTTAGATGCACTGATATAAAATGTCTCATAATTTAATTTTGTCACTATGTGGTATTTAATTCAACCTTTCTTCATTCAGATCAAATAATACCATTCTTATTTCATTTATTATAATATATTAGTTGCTAAGGCCTATATCAGCTATCTTATTGGTTTCCAATGTAACATTTTTATGTCACCCTGGTGACACCATAGTAATAACATAAACAAACTTTTACTATTTTATATGTCATTTTCTTTAAAATGATATACCTTTTTTATAAGAGCTCTGATCTTCACTTTATTTGTTTCTTTGATCTTTTGATGGAACACTGATCATTTTGACACCACTTTTGACTATCTTCTGTTCTGTATTTCTTGAGTTATTAATTTACACTTTTTATTCTATTTGTTCCAAACTTATTTATTATTATTTCCTTTTGTACTTTTCACTTTCTTAAATTTATTTGACACACTTAGTAATCCTTTAACATTACCTGACATTGTTTCATTATTATTTTTATAGAAATTCTTATTCATATAACTTAACTGTCTAAGCTCAATATGCCTAGTTTTACAAAACTCTATGACTATTATTTTGGTACTTTCTTGTTAAGAAAACATTAGTGTTATTAACACTATCATATATAATATTAATTAATGTGACCCAAACTAATTACTAATAACTATTAGTAATATATTATAATTCCCCTTAACTGACTGTACTTATAAATTTACAGTCTGCACAAATAAAACAAAATTCCATAAGTAAGTTAATTAACATTGTCCTTCTTACTTATCATCATTGACATCATTTTAACTATGATAAACACAACTATCACAGTCTTCGTTAACATACATTAAACAATTAAAATAAACCATATTCAATCAAGTCTTTCATTACTGATTTCTTAAAAATCTTATGTCTCTTGGTATTTTTCTATTAAGATAATCAAAGTATATTTATGTTAAAAGGGCATGGTAAAAATGTCATGTAACAATATGCATATGGTTAAATGCAGGTGAATGTCCAGCATTGAATTATAATTTAGACAAACTAGAAATATTGGAAATACAAATTATTAGGAAAATATTAGGCCCACGAAAAACTTCAGAAGGTTGAAAATTAAGAAGTAATGATGAAATATATCAAAGTATAGAAAATATAACAGAAAGAGTGAGAAAAAGAAGACTAGTATTCTTTGGACATTTATATAGAATGGATGACAATAGGTTAACGAAACAGATTCTCAAATATTCAAATATCTGTGGGGAAAGAAGTCAACATCAAGTTGGATTAAACAAGTCAAAAATAATTTAGAAAAATAATATAAACGCAGAAGAGGCCAATAATATAAACGCTGTTTTGTTAAAACAGACGTTTTGGGGCAAAAGTGTTAAAAAAATGGAAGGAGTCCAGGATAGGAGAGAGAAAAAGAAATCCTCCGCAGTTTCAAAGTGGACTGAAGACAGGAAGAAGAGACGTAGTGAAAAGACGAAATAATTTTGGAGAAAAAGAAAAGAACAAGGAATAAAGAATTGAAATTGGCATGTGGTCCTCAGACGGCCGATACAAAAGAAGTGTTGCGTTTAAAACAAAACAAGAATAGTGCAATTCTACATTACATCGAGAATAAATAAAATTACAAAAAATTTGAAGAAGAGAAAATTTGATCTGTCAAACTATCCAATAACAAAATTGTGACAATTAAATTCTGGAACTTGACATTTAAATTGTGACAGCTGTTCTGGGACTTGTGTGAAGTAATAGGAATATTCTACTCTAAGTTTGTATGAGTATTTTTATTGTTTTTATTCGTACTAAATAGAATGCAATTAAAAAGGTAATTTTTTCCGTACCGTTATTCTTTTTATTATATGTGTATGTGTGAATGTGTGTGTGTGTGTGTGCCGGCACGTATAAGCTCAACACACAGTAGTATACATTATGTAGACGGCCTTCTACAATTATTGTCTAGCATTCGATCCACTTAGCGTTTCTCCATCCACTGCCAGCTTGACTGTGCAACTTTGTATCGCCACTTGTTGCTACCGTCCACACTATCTCTACTTGAATCTCGCACATTAAAACACCTTCTTCTTCTTCTTCTTTAGTTTCTTTTTGCTACTTCTTCTTCTTCCTCTTTTTCCCCACTCTCGCCTAGTAGTAGTAGCAGTATTAACACTAGATGGCGCATAGCGTTGTATCTCGGTAGTGTTAATTGTGCGGCCGGCAGTTTAAGTAATTTAGCCTACAAATAAATTACGTTTACGGCTTAATTGTTCGACGGCGCACAATTTACACGTCTTCGAAGCTGTTTCACTTCGCGCGTTCGAAAGCGAAAATGTATAAAAAACACGAGCTCTTCTCGTCGTTGCACCGTTTCTACTGTAACGACCGCCATCTCAATTGTTTTTACACTTATATCGCATCACTTCTTCTTCTTCTTCTTCTTCTTTTATTAACATTTTATTCGTAAACAAATGCCGCTACTGAGTATTCCCAATTACCACATCGATAACAGCGTACTTATCGATATCGTTATTATTGTTATTATTATTGTTATTACAGTTACTCGGGCCGTTATGCGAACATATTAGTAATCATTACTTACTGCTGATTGGCTGTTATGGTTTCGAAGAAACGTATGGAAGAGATACAGACCAGTTTTATACGTCAGCAAATTTTATCATTAACTGTGCAATTTTTTCAGACGATCCGAATAAACCTGTCGGTTTATAGTATTATATATCTTAACAGAATTATCAGTTGTTTATGCGTTTGTAATAAGTATCGATTATATATGTACTTCAGCGCAGCACTTTCTTGTAATCATTTCAATAAAGAAACAAATCTAATCTGCAATACCCTATTTTAACGTTCTGTTCACATGCATGGCCGTTTGGCTAAAGTATCATCAGCTTTTTTCAGATAAGTCAATTTAGGAATATTTGTGGTACGGTTCATAGAAATCTTAGAAATGAAACAAGACACAGCACAAGCATTAAATTTTATGACAATACCTAAGTTGATTTTTGGAAGTGAGGCGTGGGTCATGACAAAAAAAGGAAAGCGGCAAGATTCAGAGTGCTCAAATGGAGTTTCTTCGAAATACTTTAAATTATAGGCCTACATTGCAAGATAGAATAAAAAGTGAAGATAGAGGAGGATAACTCGAAGTAAAGGTCATAAATGAAATTATTTCAATTTACAAAAGTCAGTGGTGGGATCATCTGCAAAGGATGACAGAGGATAGATTTTTGAAAGCGGCACTGAATTTTAAAGCCACAGCTAGAAGAGACGTGGGTCGTCCGAGGATCAGATGGGTGCCGGACCAGGCACCAATCCCAATCCTTGAAGAGGCGAAGAAGAGGAAGAATAAGTAGGTGTATTGATTATATCTGTACTTCAGCACAGCACTTCCTTTTGATTATTTCAGTAAAGAAAAACCGCGATGTAATCTGCAATACTCTATTTTCCCGTTCTGTTCACACGCTTGGCCGTTTGGCTAAAGAATCATCAGCTTTTGTAAGAAAATGGTATTGTCACCAGCTGGTTATTAGTAGTTGGAGTGTTAATATATAAAATTTGGAAAACTATACCTAATGTTCTAGATATTTTAATAATTATTCAGTTGGTCATCATCATCTTCTTCTTAACGGTTTAGGCTTTAGCGGCCTGTTCCTATTCCACCTAACCTTTTCTTAGGTCTACCAAATTTACTTGTGTTTCTAGGGTTGTAATCTTTCGCCATCTTCAATATTCTACTTTCTTCCATTCTGTTGATGTGTTGAATCCATTTTCTTCTGTGTTATTTAATCCTTTCATTAACTGCAAAAATATCTAAATCACTTCTAATCTCTTCATTTCTTATTTCATTATACCTATAATCTGCTGTTGTTTCGTTGTCATATCTCCTCTAATGTTCCAAGCCGCTATTTTCATCTCTTTCAAAATCCAATTTCGTGACCGCTTCCGTTTGCGAACGTCTTTATAATTATATCTGTCCTGGTTTCCGAGCCTACTGCTGGAATTATGAGTTTTTGATTGAGACCACCGTATAGGGCAACCGACCCTACGCTGCGGGTAGATTTTTTATCGACCTTCTCTGGTCTAGAGCCGTCGTGTTCTGTTATAGGACCACCTCGAAAAGGCCATGGCTCTTCGCCACGCACGACGATCTTGAATAGGTAGAGGCTCTGATCCAAACGGCTCTACATGCCGCATATCCTACACCTGGATGTGAATACATCTTAAGGTCCCATTGGTATTCGCTATTCTGTTGGTATAAACGCAAATTTCGAGTTATCAGTATTAGTCATTCAAATATATAATACAGTAAAGATAGATGAAAATTCCTGTTCTTTTTTATTAAGGCTACATTTAAACAATCTGTACATATTGATAATTAACCTTAGAGAACAATAAATGCTCTAATTGAGAACTGCGAGATATCAGAGCAAAATTTTAAACTTATTAGCTACTGAAATTAACTAACGTAAACTAATAGAAGGGTTTTCTGTCTATAATTTTTCTAATATTGCGTTTACTTGGCTTGGGTTTACATTTTAATCTTTTATAGTTTTAAATATCTTACTTGATACAGATTTTTTATCTTTATAAAATAATTTAAACACATTTCTTTCTCAGTGATTTACATTATTTTGGTGTTTTATAATTATTACTGCCTTATAAAATTTATTATAAAATCTAGTTTTCCATAAAGCTTGTGGACACTTGTTTAGGCCTATGTTGTTTTAATTCTATGTTTTACCAATTAATTGAACATTTAATAGATTATATTTTAGAGAATTTAGAGTTTGAAGACAAACACATAGTTTGAAGATATTAAGCAATAATTTTTTTATATAGGTTGTAACATTACATTTGGCATAGCTTGATATCGTACCAGATTTAATGAAGATCATGGATAAGAAACTTAACAAGAAGAAATATATCTTTTAAAAATGATAGTGAAGATGAACAAATGACAAATTTAAACTGACTTAGACTATAACTGACCGTACCCAAATTAATGTTTAGGTAAAGTGATGGAAAATACCCAGATGATGAGATAAAATTTGACCAATTACAGTAATAATACTTACGAAGACAGACAGCATTATGGACCATTACTATCAGCAAACAAATTGTTTTCTTAAATGTATCATACAATATAGAAATAATCAAAATACAAATTGAGGGATAATAGGCCCAAATACACAATAGAATGTAATGTTAACTAACCAATATAATTGAATAATACAAGAACACAATCATTATATATGCATGGAAAAATACAATTGAAATAGTGTGATTAATGGTGGACCTAATGTTATAAAATAAATACTGTACAATAAAAGAATAGATTATTGTGTAATAAAAAACAAATAATAAAATATGGACAAAAATATAGAAATGCCAATCCATCTGTAAACAAGGCTTAAGAAGTAATAATTATCAAATTTATATGACAAGAAACAAAAAACCAATAAAAGTACTTAGTACAGCAATGGCTGAACTGTCTAAGACAAATAGAGAGATATAAAATCATTATTAAATGATTAATCGTTATTAATCAATGTTTGAAACTAAGAATAAAGTTGTGTTTATGTTATTTATAGTTTTGTTAGGTAATGAGTGGATGATATGTCTTATGCAGGATTTATGTAACCAGGCATATACAGATTGTTTGATCACAAAATGTGAATTATGTTTTTTATAATGTTCCAGTGATAATTATTGTTGTAATTTTAAATAATAATACTAATAGAGTTATAGTGAGTAGTTTTGATGATAGTTGCATAGTTAATAGGTGTTACAATAACAGAAAATAAAAATTTAACATGTCAAGACCTAGGCCTATAAAAACTTTGGAATTTTGTAAATTTTAGGAAATACATTTAGAATTTTATAAAACAAATGTTGTAATATGGATAGGTTTATAGTTAATAGTATACACAGCAAATATGGAATCGAAATAGCCTAATCAGTTTTAAATTATTTAAGAAAATTCAAATAGCAAAAATGTAACATCAGAATTTCTTAAGCAAAATAGGCATGTTTGGTGTCTATGTGTCACAAATGTTAAAACCAAAATAATGATGCTATTAGTTTTAAATTCCCAATTAGTATAACAGAGTTATACTAATTTAAAGTTTTGGCCAAGTTCATGCAATAAAACAAAGAATTTGTATGACAATGTATATCTGAATCAACCAACCAGATTTCAAGTTTTACCTTAGCAACCGAAAATGCAGATAAATAAAATGGGACTTCTTTAACAACCATCATTAACAACGGACGCGTTTTTATAACGTCTTAGCTAATTATATTTTAAATAGAGTAAACCTATACTAAACATAGTAAACGAATCAGGACAGTTATTGAAGAACATTAGAGGAATCCAAGAACATCAAGTCACCAATTCGCAAGAATTCAAATCCCGGAAGAAGAATTGAAGAAGATTTGGACCCCATCTTCGTCCTGAACGAATAAAAGAAGAGGACCTGGGTGAATCTGAATAATTTTATAACCTTATTTAACAACAACACCCACATACGAGCACACGAACCACTTAGAAAACTAAACAATAAAAAACCACATACAATATAATACACCAACACTAAAGAACACTTGAAGATAACACAAATTAATTATTACACCTTTTGAATACCAAAAAACTGAACGACAACTAATAAATATCTAAAACTGTTCATAACCTAGAACTGTGAATAACACACACGACTACTAGTTTGCACTATAAACATCAAAACCTTTTTATATCCTTCTCTTGTAAAGTTTGTATTTTGATTTTAAGAGTTGTATTAATTGTTTAACCATAATATTCGGACCGAATACGCCCTGAGATTATTTTATTTAATAGAATAAAAACAACCAGCATCATTATTGAGGTTGATTCCAACTTACCAACTTATGAATGAAGACGACATAATTTTGTCACAATTTGTTATTAAAATAAAGAAAAACGAGAAACGTAATTGGCCAATTCTTTTGAATAAAGATTGAATAAAAAAGAAGTACATCTGTTTGGTTTTATTTTGCATTATTATTACTGTTAAAATTAAAAGATACGACAGCACAGCAAAGCGGACGGAGCGGCAGTTGGCAGCTCCGAATTACGTCACTGGTGTTGGACGCCGAGGCGAGAGCGAACGGCGGGAATAGTGAACAACAACCGTAAATGAATTTAATATACTAAATAAAGTTATTGGTACAAATTGACGCATCCAACGTGCGGCATAATAACTCGGCTCGTTAGTTATTGTTAAAAGGTACATTTGTTATTCTTAAATGTTACCAATATTATTATTTTAAATAATATGACTAATAAATTTCTAATTACATTCCAGTTTGACGCCTTTTAAATTCAATATGGTTGGCAGTCTTATTCCTTCCTTAAAATTAAACATTTATAATTTTTACAGAGCATTTTATGATTGGTCACTCTACAATTGACACTTTGTTGTTTGCGGACGATCAGGCTATTCTGTCGGACTTGGAAAATAGGTTGCAGATGGGTATACATTTGTTAAATCGAATCTGCAAAGACTCTGGATTGCAAATAACCACACTTAAGAACAAGTTGATGGCTTTTCGTGGAACTGACCCCGTACGGGAAAAATGTTACAGATGGTATTGTCCTGGAACAAGTCAGCAATTTTGAATGGCTGGGCTACAGTGCGTTTTATAATGCAATCAACGTCGTTGTGAATAAGTTGCATTTGAAAATTGTATCATGTTTTGTATTGTATTGTATGAAAATTGTATCAAAGCACTCAACATCGAAAACACACAAAATACTAATATATACACCACAATCACACACAATAATAACAATTTAAAAAACCAAAAACCAATGGGAAGCCATAACAACAGCCAACAACAACAGAGGTAACACAGGTACTCCACAAGATTCAAAATTAGGAAACCTGATGATGGGAACACTAAGGGTCCCGGAACAAGTTCCAAATAAGGGAAAAACATTGAGGTAAAGTTATTATAAATATATAATATATATAGACTATAATAATAAACGACTTGTAATAAAAACAATAAATACGGGTCAAAAGCCACACGTTGGTTGCGTCAATTTGTAATAAAAATTGCCCCTAGTGTCTCCCGCAAACGCCCTACCAGATGGCGCTTTAATATGTAATATACGAATTCCGGTTGTTGGTACTTGTCTTTTTAGAATTTATTTATTTTGAAATAAATTAATATTTATTGTTTACTGAATTATTTTTATTAATTAGTTTAAAATTTTAGTTACTTTAATTCAATAGAATGATCAGGTAATGATAGGTCGTCATCGAGTATACGGTTATTAGAGCGGTGTTCGCATGCGTACTGTTTTGAAAATGTCGCCAAAATAATTGTTCTTAATAATTAGAATAGATTGTGTGGGTTTTCCACAATCGATTGATGATTCGACTCAGTCTTTTAGGTTATCTGGTTTTTGTCCCCTAATTTCTCAATGTTCTTCACTCTCGCCGTATTTCTTTTCTTATTTATCACCTGAAAATCCTTTATCTTAATTCACTTTAAAAAATAAAATGTTTTTTAAATTAACAAATTAGTTTATTTGATGATGTTATAATCTGGGTCAGTTCAATGGTTCGTGAATCGAACGGGATAGTGACCGTATCGACTCGCTCACCAAACTCGACTCGAACAATAAAATGTTCAAAATAAATTACAATATTATTTTTTAATATCAGGTCGTGGATTCTTTGAGCTGTAAGGGAAGATCAGAAAATCCTTCAGGATAAAATACAGTACATTATAGTTGGTTAATCAACATTCTTAATAACTAATAAATTTAAAATAATGTTTCAGTTAAAGTGTACTACTATTCACGGTTCTCTTCCAAACGTCAATCGAAATGGCGGAGTTTTATCAATCAAAATGCCCGTCGGCCTGTACCTATGTGTCCCTCAAATCTGCTTAGTCTAATTTCTTTAAATTAAATAGATTTTTAATAACTTTATGTCCACAATTTTGCTGAATAAAGTTTTGTTAAAGTTCACAAGTGTCTGGTTTAACAGTGTATTTGGTGAATCTCGTGTTGTGTGTGGTATGGTTATGTAGTTATTAATTTATTAAATCTCACCAACTTGCAGTTACGTTTTTTCATCCTTGGAATGTGTTAGTTTAAGTTGACCATCATCTTTTCATTTGGTTTTCAATTACTTCTATTAGTACGGTTTGCTTGTGTAATTGTTTAATGTTTTTTCTTATTTTGGTACTGACATCTCTTTATATTTTACTTTTGGTTATTGGTTATTCATCGAAATGTGACTCTCTGCTACACGGAGTTGATCTGTTCAGGCTGAGATTTAACAATAGAGTAAACGAATTTTTCCGTTTAGTTAACGGCTATGACCAGTGTGAGCTCTGATTGGTTCATTTTTCTTTGACCCCGGTCACGTGACGTTAATTATTCGGAATCTTTGAAATTTATATCTGTCACCTCAAATTACTCCCTGTTTATTTTTTGATTAATTTAAATTCGGATTGTACGATGTTGTTGTTTGGGAAAATAGAAGTATTTTGGTACCGAATGTAGCCCATTTCGGCCTAGTATCACTTATTTTAGCACATTTATAATTTTAAGTTTTTAGGCTTTTATATATTTTTTCTTAACATTTCTTATTGCCTTCTTTACTATTTAAATATGTTCTAACAGGGTTGTCCTTATTACTGACAATAATGTCTGATACTTCTACATTATATATAACATTACAGTTTTAAATACCTATGCATCATTTTCTTATAATAACAATAATATTAGCAACATGTCAGGTCAATGACTTGCCTGATGTGTTTTTAATACTTTCTTTATCCATCTGGTTATTGCTATTGTGGCTTTTGATACATAATTTTATCAATACCTTCCCTGTTTCATAAAGTCAGGGTTCTGTTTAATTTAATTTGGTTTGGTTAGGACTACTTTGGATATTTTAGTGTTGTTTAAGTTCAGCTCATCTCTTTTGGCCTATAGGTTTAGCATTTTGCCATTCCTTTACAATGATTTTTTACATAATATGATGTTTCACCATTTACCTGATATTGACATTTCTAAACAGCTTTTACAACTACTGTTCTTGAAAAATTAACAAATCTTTTAACAACTAATTCTAACATAATAAAATCCTGGGTATATAGAGCCCTTTTAATAATTAATCATAACATAACATCCTATGGGTATACAACACCCTTTAAATAACTAATTATAACATAATAAATCCTGTGGGTATACAAAACCCTTTAAATAATTAATTATAACATAATAAATCCTGGGTATACAGGACCCTTTTAACACATACTACTTTTACTTACTGGTTCTTAATGTGTATTATTTTATACATAAGACCATTACTTCACTTTCTCCCTTCCCCACTGGTTTATAAAATGATCTTTGATCATCACTATTTCCTTCCTTGTACACTTATCACTCCACTCCCTTATAATATAAGTTTTTACAATCTTTCTTAGACTAATGCACATATTTCTTACTCTTATTTATACCATTGTATTGCATTTTCTATAACTCTACCTACTGTCTGATCTTTCCTCTTTAATTATTATTATTAATTTATTGAGTAATTTTTATTTATATTTTACCTGGTTATTAACATGTTTTTAGTTTATTTTCTTTTGTTATTTTTATTTTTAGTTCTTCCTGCATTTATGTTATTTTGTAATTAGTGTGGTCCTCACTGTCTTGTTGCTTGTTGTATGTCTTTATTTTAATTGGTTGTTTTCATCGTTGGACTTGTTTATACCTCTCACTTACCATATCTATTGGGTTTATCACGTTATTAAGTTCTCTTCTTCTAATTTTCATCATAATTACGATATTATATTTCTTTAACATTTATTTTTCTTCATCCATTGTTTTGCTTTAGCATGGGACCAGAATACTCTGCTTAATACACACTCATTTGTAAGTTTCCTTTCATTTATCATTTACACTAGTACTATTTAACTATGGTTTCTTTATCTTAACAGTTCTTATATGCATGGTGATGATATGTATCGTCACAATATATAAAGTATATATATATATGTGTATGTGTGTGTGTGTCTATATATATTCAAACACTTTTTGATACAGTCTGTTTCTTGATGTATATACAACAGGAAACCACAACAACAACCAACCAACACACAAGTACTTTACAAGACTCAAAATTAGGAAGGCTAGGATGCCTAGGATGCTTAGGATGGGAACACAAAGTGCCCCGAAACATGTTCCAAATGAGAAGAAAACATCTTGAGGTAAAGTCATTGTAAATATTAAATATAATATTGTGACAATACTCAATAGAGTTTTTTCTGCAAGTAGTGTATTGCGTTTAAAATAAATTATTTTTATATATATTTTTTTTCAAGGCGTTACTGATGTTGATTTAGCAAAGGCACGCTAATGTTCCGGCATTACGGAACGAAACGTCGGAAATATAAAAAATAAAAATCAATTACGCGGGTGTACCCAAAAAGTTACAACAGATATTCACAGTCAAAGCCTTCGCACGAGCACACACACATATTTATATATATATATATATATATATATATATATATATATATATATATATCTGTAATTTCACAGCCGGTGGTTATATTGAACGCAATCGCATCAAGACAAACCGATACTCTTATTGCGGTGGTCTCTTTAAAGAGAAACAACTCCAATTAAAAACATGGTGCGCGGTCGTTTATTGTGTGGCGTAGCGTAGCGCGGAATATCGATACCGGCCGCCAATCGATAGATGGATGGGTACGGTCGACCACACACCAGTAGCCAATGGCTTTGTCTCTCTCTCTCTCTCTCTCTCTCTCTCTCTCTCTCTCTCTCACACCGCAACCGACAGACAATATTGTCGTAATAAACTCAGCCAACAACATCTAATCACTATAAAACGCCATAAACGATGAGGCTCGGTGTAATTCATTTAGTTAATCCATCCAACAACACAGACGACGCTGCTTGATATATAGATATTACGTTGTACCATCTTTATACTGACCGCCACCATTGTTCAGCCCTCCTCAGCTGATGTAGTTGTAATCATCTTCATTTCGATTCCATTTCTGTTGCTCACTAGACAATAGACTAGACAGAGCTCTGAAATGGAGAATAAAGTAGACAAACTGCGCGTGCGCAGACGTCTGGGACATACCGATTCATCGCATTGAAACGTTAACAAAATCGTTGACATCTACCAGTTAGCTCGATAAGCTGCAGAGGAAGAATCTGTGATACTCCATTTTTGTCTTAAGCTCAGAACACAATAAACTATTCAAAATGATTAAAAACCGGGCTGTAAGGCCGTGGACGGTTTCTAAATAACCTCGGCCGCCAGGTCTGAGATGGCTGGTGGCCGAGGTTATATAGGTAATTTATTGTTGTATTAGAGTGTTAGTGGTCTCAAATATTTCTACTAGTAATTTTGTACAAACCACTATGTTATATTTGGTATTCACGAGCGCTCGTCAATACCAAAGATAACATAGCGGTTTGTACAAAATTACTAGTAGATATATAGGTAATACTCGTGTTACCGGCCCCCTTTTGCTCTTAGGCCCTTTTTATGCACAACCTGTATCGATAACCTACGATAAACACTCGTACAGCATGTAGAACAACAGAAACAAACGAGCCGTTTTATCCACTGTCGAACGATGAATGTATCGTTCCGAACTCAAAAACATATCGTGATGTCCTAGGAAACGCATCCGGTAAAAAGTCGGACGAGTTGTCTAGATACGTGGGCCGTATTGGTTCCGTTTATGCACTTGGTCGAATTTTATATCCTATGAGTTTCAGACATCAGTGCTGCCAACCGTCCTGCCTAGCGTCGGCGACAGGCCTTGCACTAAATCTTTACTGACCAGAATAGTTTCTTGGAAATAACAACACATTTATTAAACAAGGTAGGTAGCATTCTAAACTAATTAAAAAAATTGTCTCGACCATTTCCTAATTTTCCGTATAGAATACGAAAAGCGCCGTCTACATATCGTGCACAGTTAATTGGATCAAGATTCCTTCTTCTTTTCCTTCTTCCCTTAAAAAAGAACCGGTAAGCAGCAGATAACACGCACGGATCCATTTCAGCACTGATGATGGATGGGCTGAAAGAGTTTGTGCACACCTACTTCCGATATTTCTGACGCACGGCAGAAATCGGAGTCAAATCGGATGCAAAATTTATCGTACGATATAAAGCGGATGCATAAAGTGGGCGTTACCCTAAAAACGTTGTCGGGTAGGCCTACCGTTCGGTCGAGATCCGCCGGCAACTGTTTCATAACTCTCTGTCGCTTTTTGCGATAGGTTTGAGAGGACGCCGAATTGGTTGTTTGTTGTTTAGTGGTGTTACAGGAAGTTACTGAAAGTAAGGCGGACGGACGAGGTGGTTCAGAATGATGAGATTCTTATTAGAGTTGGAGAAACAAGACGTCATCATCATCACCACCACCACTCCAAGGACTAAGCCTTCCGGGACCCATGTCCTCTCCGGTCTACCGACTTTTCTCTTCCCAGAAGGGTGATTACCCAAAGCTGCCACAGGTAGACGGATATCAGGCATGCGATTCAAGTGTTCATACCATGTCCTTCTGTGGTCTTCAATCTTCTGGTTCAATGATACAATGTTCGAATCGCGTCTAATATCCTAATTCATTCTCCGATCCAAGAGAAAACAACCTTGCGTCCCTCTTAGAAATTTCATTTTGGCTGCCTGAATCCTCTGCACGTCACTTTTACCAAGAGTCCATGTCTCACTAGCGTACAGGAATGTGGGGACAGCCTCAGTTTTATAAAATTTCATTCGGGTATCCTTCCGTGGTTTATTTTTCAGGTGGGCTACCTATTGACTTTTGAATGGTTAATTATCAGAAGATGTTCCTACGATTTAAAATGAGGGATGGGAAGAGCTATGAACGAGCGTGATTGTACTATGGTGTACTCATTAATTAGTTAATATATATTGATTTGAATTATAATAGTAATTTTTGGTGCCCATAAGGTAAAAATTCTAGTAAGAACTAAATTTTGTCTCCTATAGGAAGTTGCTATATAGGCCACCCGGTATTTTGCAGCCTGTTTGACTGTGATAAGAAAAAAGAATGACATCAAATTACCTAATGAAACTACACAATGAAGTTTTCCGATCAGATATTGAAGCATTTTAGACACGTGACACATAACAAATATGTTGACGTACGTCGTATGTTTTTATTATAAGACCACTGCACGCCCCCATCAAAAAACTGAATAAGGGCTCCTTTCCGGCCCTCGCGGGGGGCCCAAAGACCTCAGGGCCGCCGCTCATTCCTATCAAATGTCAGTTCTATTTCAGACAACTTGTGACATAACAAATGACTCTGGGAGCGTGTGAGATCATAATAACACGCGGAAAGACAGGTAGTCAGACAATAACAGGCTGTGGGCTAACCTACTGTTTCTTTGTTTTATTAACCCTTCACTTGAAAGATTCAATGTATATTGGTCTTTGAATGGATTAACATATTAGTAACTGTTCGCGTTCCAACGTTGAAAACATATTGGGGAATTATACTTTATTATACAAGAATTTTACTCTATTTTTGAAAAAGCGTTTTACTCTTGATTTTAGTACAGTAAAACTTGTAACTCGTATGAGTACGTTGTTTACTATGTGTGTGTGTGTGTGTGTGTGTGTGTGTGTGTGTGTGTGTGTGTGTGTGTGTGTGCACACGTAACAGTGGATCGATGTTGCGCTCGAATGCTGTGGAAAACCATTTGCACGCGTCGATGTTTCATTCTTGTGTTTTGTAATTGTGGGAGTGGCCGCGGCTTCGACGCCGGGTCAAAGTTAACTGTGTAGTAGGTTACGCTGTGTGTGTGTGTGTGTGTGCTTTATTTGCTTATGTGATACGGTGATCAGAACGGCATCTGAATTAATACACTTCGGGTCGTGGGATAGAGATTAAATTCTTTAGCGGAGTTTGGTTTCGTAAAGGTTTTGTGTTTTAAGGCTCGGCATCACCAAACTTAGAGTGTGTGCCCTATGACGTCATCGTGATACATATAAATATTCGATGCGTGTTTTGATACGGAATGAAACAGCGTCTCCTAACGACCTTCGTTGAACGTTTCCCATTCTACCACGGTTTTAAACGTCGCACTTTACATAACTAAAGACATAATGTATAACGTACCATTTTAAAAAACTAAACGATCTTAGTAAAGACAAATTATTAGAATTAATATCTAATAAAACGAGAGAAGCGAGTTCTCACTTTTAAAGACCGTTTGGCGTTTGTATGTGCATCTCTCTGTCTATCTGTTTGTTTGGGGTTATTTCGAAAAGACTCTTGAATGTATGATCGGATACTCTTAACGCTTGGCATACTGCTTCTTCTTCTCCTTCTCTTCAACGATTACGTTACATAAACCTGTTCCGGCACCCATCTCATCTTCGGACGACCGACGTCTCTTCTACCAATGGCTTTACAGTTCAGTGCCGCTTACGGCAATCGATCCTCTGTCATCCTTTACAGAAAATACCACCATTGTCTTTTGTAAGTTGAAATAATTTAATTTATGTCCTTTACTTCGAGTTCTGCTCTGATATCCTCATTCTTTATTCTATCTTGCAATGTATAATTTAAAATACTTCGAAGAAACTGCATTTCAGGACTCTGAATCTTGACGCATTCCTTTTTTGTCATGACCCACGCCTCACTCGCACATGTCAATGTGGGTATTGCAATTATCTTATAAAATTTAATCCCTGTACTGTGTCCCACACGTAATATTTATAATCCTTGTAGCACCCAGATCAGCCTCGCTTGTCATATGTGTCTATAAGTTTAACCCATAGACATCTATATTTTTTGAGATTGATACCAGCACGTACAGACGACGAAAGGAAAAACATGAGAGGACAATATTTTGAAAAGAAAACATAATAAAATTCCATGTAGGGTGTCAAATTAAAGATAAATTAAACAAAACCTGAATACCATAATCAGTTTAACAATTTTCCAATCTTAGGATACTAGTGCCTGATAAAAGGGTTCAAAAAATATAAAATATAAAAATTTAATAAAGGGATCTGAAAAAAAATATAAAACTCTATGCCAGGTGTCAAACTAAAGGGAATTTTAAACCATATCTGAATGTAGTGATTACTCTGAAAATTATGTAATTTTAGAGACGCCACAGGCTAGAAATGGAAGTCAAAATGTTCAGGAAGCTTTAAACATCTATGTTGAATTATAAAGACTTTTATTCAAATACAGACTCGATATATTTAGAAGTTTTAAACTGTATCAATAGCTGCCAACAACCCTTGGAAATTTTTTTATGTAGATGTGTTTTGTTTATGTAGTTATGTAGATTTGTTTACATTATTAGCCTATATATATAGCCTATATTCGAAAAGAAATCTTGAGGTAAATAAATATCAATTTTAAATACTTTATATATATATATATATATATATATATATTGTAACTGAACGTTTTTACAAATGAAAATTGTGTTATTTAATTTTTGAAGAAAATTAAATATTTTGTTTTGAATTTTTGAAAAAATTTATTTTTTATGTTTTAATGTTTAATAATTTAGTAAATAATTCTTGTAAAAAATTTATTTTTTATGTTTTAATGTTTAATAATTTAGTAAATAATTCTTGTAAAAGTGTAATGTCAAAAATTTTAAGTTTATTTGAATTAATTTGGTCAATAATCTTGCTTATGGTTTACTGGAATTAAATTCTAGTTAACAGGATTGTCTCAATGCACTAATCGATTAGCGATATTTCTTCCTTTTCTTATATATGACTTCCACTTGAGTAATGGCCGCCTTTCTTGTAGTCCTGTTGTTAACTAAACTCTATTTATAATATTTATAAATAAATTTAAAAACAAAATTGTTGAATTACTATATTTTTATTGACAATTGTTTATAAAATCGATTTTAAATCGATTATCAAATATATTGCTCGACTCGTTCACAGGGCGATCGATTGTTGATACAGGTTATTTAATATAAATATTTTATGAGGTTCTTTTAACGGTTATAGTTAATAGTCAGAGAAGGGGTAGGGCTAGAAAGTATAACATTCACAATAAAAGCTTAAAATTAAAAATTTACAATGTTAATAAGTAATATATTATGTTTATATATGATAATATTCGAATCAGTGATGTGTAGAGGTCGGTTGGTAAAACTCGCATTGGATTGTTGGAACGTCAAAGATGGCCGCTGCTTAGCTGCTGATGTTAAACAGGAATGGTGTCGTCGGAATTTTCTTTCGATAAAAGCTGCCTCGTTCACGTTTCCTCTTCTCTGCAGTATGGAGAATTCCTTATGGTGTTATTAGTGTTGTCCCGGTTAAGTGTTCTGTGTTCACTTCGATTAAATGTTTTGGATTATGTTTATTCACTTCTGTCAATGTGTGTGTCGAAAATTGTAAAGTTCGTTTGGTTATGAATAATTATTGTTTTAGCGTTTTAGCTCCTTATATCACTTATTTTCCTTTCAGTATTAATTGATTTCAATGTTTGTAGTTGTGTTCACTGAATTTAGGTTTAAGGTAACTTTTTCCGCAACTCTCGATTTTTTACTGTAGGCTAGGCTCAATTTCCATACGCCATTAACGGTTTCGTTATATGTGGTTCTTTAGCGAAAGCTTAATCAACCTTACACTACGAATGTTAAATAAGAACTGTTTTACTTCCTTCGTTTTCTGAAATATCTTAGCCAATTTAATATTGGAAAAGTATTGTTTCAATTTTTAACCGCTTCCGATACATGTAAAAAAGTACATAATATCACAGAATATATTTTGGTTATTAATTAGTTTCATGAATATTAAATACATAATCGGTTTCTTTAATTCCTTCTGCTTAATTTGATACCCAATAATCTATCTTTACAAAGTTTTTTGTTAAAATTGCTATATTTCTTTCATTTTGGAAAAGTAGGCTCAACATTTTGTTTCCTGTTCTTCTCCAAATATTAGCCATTTTATATGTTATAATTATGACTATAATAAATCTCAGATTGGCATAAATGAATATCTTTCCTTAATTTCTCACAATTTTATCCATTGATTATTCTTTTAAATATAATTCATGAATTTATAACTCCCCACTCTGAAATTTTAGCTGTTACATCTGCAAATTTTTTAATAATTTTATATATACTTTTACACTATCCTTTTAAAGTCTGGTTTTAGTCATAGTATTTGTTGACTAATTCACCTTATATAAATTCCATCAGTTTACTTGGTTTATTTAACTTAATTAATCAATTATAATGTTGTTGGAATTTCCTATTTGGCCTAGATTTTTCTGGTTTTACATATAATGTTTTTGAATAATACTGTCTCTATACCCCTTCTGACTTTCTTAATTTAATACAATATTAATTAAAATCTCCTTAATTAACTAATATAACATGTAGTATTGTATTCCTACTCATAATACTTAAACAATATTTAAAATTAACAATATGGTCTTCAAAGTCAGACATTTTAGTTTTATCTACTACAAATAACATATAATAAACATTTTATAAAAAGAGTATGGTATCCATATTTAGATATTTTAGTCTGGATTCACCCTGTTAGATCTATTAAACATTTTTATAATAATAACAAAATCTTATTCTATCCACCACATTGAATTATGGAGTTCATGGTCTTTAACTTAAACATAACAAGCCATTTATTTTTTCCTACTTCTTAAACTTATTTTGGTTGTAGTCCTTTCTGTGTTTATTATAGTATTACATTTTTATCCCCTGTCACTTGATTTATTCACCACCTTCTTATAAACATTAGTAATGTGTTCACAAGAATATTTTATAAAATTTTATTTCTATAGTCATAGAAAACATTAAAGTTGTTTATGGTACACATGTACTTAGTTGAAGTATTAGTTACACTTCTACTTGAAGTTTATTTAATATACTGAAATAACTTGCACTGGTTCACTTATATTTTGGATCTTATCTCATATTGAGTTTTACAATATTCCAAGACCAAAATCTTAGTTATAAGGGATTATGAAGATCTGTTTATTCCATTACACAATAACTTTAGTGGGTGCACTTCTACTTACAATACTAAACACTTTGTTTGTAACTATTTTACATTAATATCAGGTTTTGGGGTGTTATACTTTCTTTGTGACCTTGAATTTCTTTAGGGGTTTGTTACATTCTCTAATATAGGTTACCTTTGGGTATATCTTGCAGTCCTCCCATCTTACAATTTCGTTTCTTCAAAATTCTTTCTTCTTGGTTTTTCCAAGGTATTATTGTTTTTTTGATGACCGTTGGTTTGTTCGGGGTATCTTCCTTTCCTACTCCTATCCTACCTGGGTATTATCCTTATTTTATTTCAGTTTTTGTGGTTTATTTTTCTTTATACATTTTTGTTGCACTGTGGTTCTTTACTTTTACTTTTTCCATTTATTGTGGTATTTTATTTTGGTATTTATATGTTTTCATTTGAATTTTTCTTTTATATATAATGTAATTGATATATTATTATGATCATATTGTAATCTTTATTAAGTGGATTATCTGTCATGCTACAATATATATATATATATATATATATTTATATATATATTGTTACACAACGATAATCTTAGATGCTGGATGTGTAGATATATTAAAGTGTGATTGTATGTTGCTTGCAGATACGCACCGGTATCTACGATAATGTTGTCTGATAAAATGTTCAAATTATAATTATTATTATTAGTTTGATTGTGATTGACAAATATGTGGGTATCGATGGTTAACTTCTTTAATTTAAAATATTTCTCGCACTCCGTTAGTAACCTCCCCCACTTACCACACGTGGATATTGTAGTTCTGTTCGGTGACGGCTCAGCTGTAACACACACGCTACATATACAAGTAGATATTCTGTTTGAATATCCAACGTGACTAGCATGCACAATAAAAATGATATAATAGCTAAAGAAAGTTCTGAGTTATCAGAAATATTTGAATTCTTCCGCCACCTTTTGGTAGAACTGACTATTAATAAATTAATTAATTTAAGTTTGAAATAATACTCTTTTCCCACTGGTAACAAAATGTAGAGGTTTATTAACGGTTAATGATGTTATAAAATCTTTTAAAAATTGACAATCAGTTACTAATAATTTTACTGATAATAATTACTATGAACAAAATTTAAAATAAGACTCTCCTTAGCCTCAAGGCTGGTAACCCTGTTGGTTATACAATAGTTTTTATTTTGAGAGGTTATGTCCTCTTATATCAGTTAATTACCATGTTCGTGTGGTTCTTTTAAGTAGCATGATGCCAGGTACAAGATGTGGCGTTTTATAATGAGATTAAATGAACAATAAATAAAAAACAAACAAACAAATATTAAAATAGAAAATTAGTACCATATAACAGATAATTATGGTATTATCGTACGCGGGAATTCGTACGCCGTTTACAGTATTTACTTGACAATCAATGAGTGCGTTGGCTTGCACTGCTAAAATGTATTACTATATTTTAATAATTCACTGTGGGAATTATTTATTTACAAGAGAAAAAGTTATTAAAAAAAAACTCTTGTTATTGTTTCCATCTGGTTTGGATTACATGAGAACAGACTTGTGACAAAGAAGGTGGCAAGTTACGGTTATGATTTTAAGGTTATCTCATAACGTGAATTGTTATTAGAGTTAATTATCTTAAATATTTATTTCTTCTTAATCTAAGCATATACATCTTATTTATAATAGTTCTGATGTGTAATTATCAGTAGCATATAATACTCTTTCGCATAAAAATTACAATATTTATCTTCAAATATAGAAAATCAGAAAACAACGTTAGTCAATTGAGCGACTGTTTACTATGCTCGTATTTTGTATTAAGTACTTTAATCGTGATTCTTTTAATTATGAAAAATAATTAAAATATTTATTTATCATGTTAACAATTGCGAAATAATACTTTCGTTAATTCTGATAAATTCCATCATCATTAGGATACTTCGCTATTACTGATTAGCGTAGTATATCAACATTAAGTATTTACAGAAATTTTTATTTCTGTTTTATTGTTAATTAATAAAAAAGAATTGTACTCCCTGTTTTCATTTTTTGCACAACACTCGCAAATACGATCGATATTGTACACTGATCGCATTTAAATATTATTCACTCCGCACAGTGCATTCGTTAATGCTTGTGTTGTATATAGGTTAGTGTATGTTAGTTACTGATGTTTACATGTCGCGCACAATTCAAAAATAAAACTTCTTCATATCTCGTCCGGAGAGTGACATTACCTGTCTGTTTGATGGTCGATAGATGACTCTTTCGTTCCGTCGGAACGTCTGCAGCTTGTCTGCCGATTTCCATTCATACGATTGGCTGAAATGTTTGAACTCTCCGACCCAAAGTACTTTATCTTCTTAAAATTTTTAATTTTTTACCAATTTTGGCGTTTGCGTTTGAGATTATATGACGTCAGCACTGGTACAAAAAAATAATTAGAAAGTTTAAAATCGTAATAACTTTCTTAATATTTGCCTTATCGTTAAACGGTTAGTGTCAATAAATTGCGGACATCCTGCGCTTTAATTAAAGTCCAAACAAGATTATAATCCGTCCATTATTTATATCACTGTAACGATTTTAGCGATTTTTATGGTGCATCTTATATTTAATAAGTTTATTACACCAAACTTGACTATTTACACTAAAACACTTTTAATTAAACGATCTGAGTCTATATCTCAACTTGTTTAATACAAAATTTGGGAATAATTGTTACCCAAACAATATCTGGTTATGGCGTCTTTGGCGTCCATATTTGATTATTCTCAATTGTACTTAAAACTAATTTTTCTTATCTACTAACACTGATATTGTAACCTAACAATAATATAAACGTCTATTTACATGAATTTGTACTTTAGTATATGTACAGGGCTGTATTTCATATACTATTAACATTGTTTCAGTACCCTCCTATCTCTTTTCTTACAATTGTCATTTTATTTATTGTTTTTCTATATAAGGTATATTATGTAATAAATGCAATTAGTGTACACTTATAGTACCTAATTCCTTTTATATATTTGTCAGCTTTTAGCTATTTGAGAACCCTTCAATTTCTGGTAATGGGTTTGTTTACATTATGTCATAGTATGGTAGTCAGTTATTTTTGCTAAAACAATAATTAAATTGTTATTGCTACACTTGATTTAGATTTCCAAAGTAGTATCAGACATTCTTCTGATCCTTGGTAACATTTTTATCTACTTTTAGACAAGTTTGTATGTTGAATTTTGCATAAATAACTTGCTCCTTATTGTTTGTTTACATTCTGACTCCACCATCATGGTCATTTAGTTTTTAATAATATATATATAAAATGACTATTCTCATGGTCATGGTCTGTTCTCAAAGTAGCATTAGGTGTCCCTCTTACTACTGGTAACACTCTTATCAATCTTTGTTAAAGCTTTAATAGAGTATCTTGCTTAACTAGTTGGTTACATTGTTTCTGCTTACTTCTGGCTATGTATTCATAGTTAGCTAGTTTACAATATTTTGGTTACAAAACTATTGTCATTATACTTATAATCTGTTCTCATAGTAGTACCAGATGTTCATCTAACTACTGGTAATACTTTCATTAACATTGGTACTTGGTTTAATACTGTATTTTGTTTAACTAATTTGGCATACTAGGTTCCATTTCTCCTATCTTTGTGCCATCATATTTGATCTGCTTTATTTGTATTGTACTTCAATATAATACCTTGTCTACTAGGGTGTATCATTACTTATAACAAATCCTTGATTGATATGATTGTTGATGGTTATTTGGTTAAATTAACATGTATGATTTTTTGTTTCATAGGTGTCTTTCCTATGGGGTTATGTAACAATGTACAACATGTTCTAATGCAGCATTTTGCTACTACTAACATGACTTCAGTATGGTATTCTATTACAATATTTTAATTGTTTTAATACACATGTTTACACTACTTCTTCTTAAACAATAATACAAATATTTTTGTACTAATGACAATATCTTTCTTGTCATTGTTTGTAACTAATTTCTGTCACATTTCTTTTGAAATTTACAAAGGTTTTTATTGTCAGTTCTCTGAATAATAATATAACTGTTTTATTTTATATTATTTTGGTGGTCTTATGATTATCTATTTGGATCACAATCTTTATTAAACTAGTCACACTAATTGTCTGTGTATATTTGACTATTTAATTCTTGATGTTTTCACTATGAAAGTAACACATTTTCTTCCACTATAAACCTTATCACTGGAATTGTTTGTGTGGTTTATTAGGTTGAAATTAGTTAACTGGCCACAGGGTTTCACCTTATATTAAGCACTCACTGTAATTGTTTGTGATTTCTTAAATGTTGAACACTGTTTTTTCATATTTGATAATCACTATGCTTTTGGTTATCATTATTGTCTCTAGTACACTTGATGAATGATGAGTCCTTGCATGGTCTATCCATTTTCTTCTCTCTTCATGGTATGTTTCCTTGTCCTTCTTCTTCCCTTCTTCTTTAGGTTTGACCGTCTTCTTCAATATTTTCATTGTAGTCATTATCTTCATTGGTTTCCCTCACTGTTGGGATTTATTTGTAGTCATTTTGTTGATTCCCCTCACTGTTGGAATCCTATTGGTATTGTAGTTATGTTGTTGGTAATGGTATTATTCTTGTGATTTCCACTCACTGTTGGATTTTATTGGTCCTTATTTTGTTCGTTCCCCTCACTGTTGGATCCTATTTGGCCTGGTTACTAACATTTTATTTTGGCTCATGGTCATTTTCTTTCTTCATTTCGTATTTGATGCTGCTATGTTAACACTTTCTCCTTCATCGTTGGAACTTTATACTAATATATCTGTAGATACACACTTTTATTCACATAGGTTTATTTATCTAGAAATACTTTCATGCTTTTCTGTTACTTGACGTTATTTTAGCTTATTTTATGTAACTACCATATTTGGTAACGTTACAATACACACACACACACACACACACACACACACACACACACACACACACACACACACACACACACACACACACACACACACACACACACACACACACACACACACACACACACACACACACACACACACACACACACACACACACACACACACACACACACACACACACACACACAGAGAAACCCATTTTCGGGTTAATCCTTGCTGAAGATGATGTTGATGATGATGCTAATACTTATGTTTCCTCGTTTTTACAACCGCACGTTTTAATTTCTAAAAATATAGAACTACAGGTTAATGGGACCACTGGTTATTAGGGCCACCCGCTTTATTGGGCCAATATTTAAAATAAAAAAACAAAACAGGGTTACACATGGAAAGTTGATTCGCCTAATAGGTCCGGACCGCCGGTTAGGCTCAGTGTTTCTCTTTTTAAATAGAAGTAATAAACCATGTTTTTCCTTTTACTTCCATGTTCCATAAGGAAATGGAAGAATGGTCATGCCGAAAAAAATCGTGTTCGAGATAACGGCAGATTCTGATTGCACTACCATTAAAACATGAAAAAAAGTCATTTTTCGAAAAGTGTGTGTGTGTGTCTGTGTGTAGAATTTTTTTTATGGCAAACGATAACAGCCGCAAATTCAAACAGAATCAAATACGGTTTTGCATACAGCGATGAATTGTAGAGGACTCAAGGCCTATTGTTTTTGGTGAAGATCGGTTAAGAGAAAGGGGTAGTTTATCAGCAACGTTTGACGTTTTAACAAGAGGAAAGTGCTTAATTTTGATAAATAACGTATCCTGAAAAGAAGGTCATAATAATCCACTGTAGAAAGGTAGATGAAATATCTATAAATGAAAAGGGTAGTTGGAGGAGGGGGAGGGTAATTTTTGTTATAAATTAAAATGGTAGTTGATGATGGAGGAGGTAAATTTTTATTAGTTTTATATGTGTACTACGTTATTGACAACAAAGAAGTAGTTTCTATGGAAACATTTCATCTAACTTTAAAAAAAATTTTATATTTTTTCATTTTAATTTAAATCATGTATGAGAGAAAATATATCGTTTGTGGCAGGCAAGCAAATCTCAATAATGTAATGTTTACGTTTCCATTTTATATTATGATTACCGCAATAAAAAGGCAGGTAACACACACACACACACACACACACACACACACACACACACACACACACACACACACACACACACACACACACACACACACACACACACACACACACACACACACACACACACACACACACACACACACACACACACACAATTCGCGTTATTTCTGGCTTCACTCATGTTTATTTTCTTACATTTGCACGCTTTTTAAATGGAAAGTGCCGAAACCCACACCAACACAACGCGTGCAAGCCGAAAAAGTGTTCAGCGTGGATAGCGATTTGCTTCCTGTGGCTCGCTGGGCAGTGTAACTGCACATGTTTATAGAGGAACGGTTCATAGACAGACTTTTCGTCTATAGGTAATGAACCCTCTGCAAGATGCTCAGGGTGCGTGAGTGACTTCGGAGCGCTTCGGAGGAGGGATGATTGTCTACGTAGTTCGGTTTCTTTACAAGAATAAAGTAAGCCTACCTAATTTTTATGGATAAAGTGACTGAAAATAACATTATATTAAACGACTACCCCATAATAACAAAAATATCTATAAATAGTGAAATTAGTTTGAGGGTGGGCGATATTGTTTTAGAAATTACCGAACCGAATTCAAGTAAATTATTTTTAATGTTAATGGAATAAATCCGCTTATAGTCCAAGCCACGTATTTTATAATCAACTAAACGCTATGCAACTCACCGTCTGTGGCTTTAGTAAATGTCTTTTTATACAATTGACATGTTTCGGGACACTTGTCCCATCCTCAGAATTTTTAAAAATGTTTCTTCATACCATCATACGATGGCACAGTCGTCAATATATTAAAATATTAAAATCCACATAACACAAAACACAATCACATTACACAATGTTCGCACACAACAGTTTTACGGTGTACACCGCACGGTAACCGACAGCGCACTGATTCATATTTGATTCGTGTTGCGACAATATCGCAACGCAGTATCATACAGGACATTAGATTTAAAGTTCAGCTGATCATTTAAAACATGTGGCCTGGTAACAGAATTATTATACGCTCTATATATTTCAAACTCTTCAAGGGCGTTCATGTAACGTCCTTTATTACAAAAGTGAAGGGGTATCAAGTTGGTATGAAAATAATTATTTTAAACGTAAATCTTACAACATGGAAGTCATGTATGGTTCTCCATACCGATTTTTTAGGTTGTAATTTTCACGAGTAGACTAGTGAGGGCGACAAACATGACAATACAGTAGACATTGTTAACAACAACCCGACGACATGTGTTCGGTTTCGGACTTTTTGTGTTTGACCTTGGCGACATACCGTAAACAGCTACGCTTATATAAAGGCACCGCTAGGATTACATAGGATTTAAGGAACTATAGGCTATACTAGGATTCTTAAAAATAGGCCTATTCGTGCTGTTTCATTATGGTGTAATTACAGTATTATTATATATTTATTACTGTATTTTCTTAGACGTAGGCCTACTTCGTTAGTAACAAATCTTATAATTGCTGTGTTTACAGTAGTTAAGAGTTGTGAATGATTTTCCGTTCTTAAGAAATTTCGGATAATAGAGCCTGCCGCTTAATTGGGCCAACTTGATAGAGTCCTGACGTGTGTCGATGAAGCGGAATCCAGTGTATTTCAAAATACAAAATGCACACGACTTTTGTAGGCTGGCACTCGCTAACTGACCATCCCGTCAGTATGATGTGACAAGCCGCGACAACTTGCTTGTACGTATGCTCTTCGGATAGTTCCTATCTGTTTCGGAGATTGGATACCATACAGACTATTTTATCTTTATGTACTGTTGCACGGAATAAGCCAGTTGTATTCATGCCGAACCAGGCCCTTAAATTTCTCAGCCATGAGATTCTCGGTCGCCCAATTCCTCTCTTTCCAAGTACTTTTCCCTGTAGTATGGACTGCAATAAGTAAAATCTCTGTTTATTTCTCATGACATGTCCCACATACTGAAGCTTTTTTATCTTCACTGTGTTAATAACTAACCTTTCTTTCTTCAACTTTCTAAGAATTTCAACATTAGTTATATGTGCTGTCCATGAAATGCTCAGTATTCTACGGTAGAGACACATTTCGAAAGATTCCAATACTTTAGTTATGGCTTCAGTCAAAGTCCATGATTCGACACCGTAGAAGAGGACCGAGAATACGTAGCAGCGTAAAAGCCTCATCTTTGTGTTTATTGTTAAATGGTGACTTTTGAATAAACTGATCATTGTAGTGTACACTGCTCTTGCCTTTTCAATTCTGCTCTGCATTTCTTGAGAGTGGTCCCATTGTTCTTGAACATAGCCATGAAGATATTAGTAGAGATATGTAAACGATCTTTAATGTAGTGGTTTTTCGTTGCCTTGTACATCCCAATGTCGTTGACTAGTAACTAGTTCATCCGCCTTCGGGGCTGATTTCTCAACTCCAGGACGAGTTGCCCTACCGCTTGCCAGTTCATCCACCAAAAGCTGTTGATTGGCAAGGGGGAGACTAGTTATTCCGGTAGTCACTCGGTCGCCATTTCCTCGTCAGTTAAAACAGGGTGCACCATACAACCGAGAAGGTGAGGTTGGCATTTGTATATGAGAGGCTATACATTGCGCAAGGAGTACGTATAAAAAGTTGTATTTCTGTGTGTTTGATTCTGAACCATGGACAATGTTCAAGAGGAACGCGTAGCGAGTTTTGAAGACGTAAGTCTAGAGTAAAACTGTGAGGATTTATGCAGTAGTTTGTAAGCAACGGAGAATTTCTTATGACGATGCATGCAAAATAAAAGCTCTTGTAAAGGCCTTATAAGAAGGAAATAAGTGGGGTTTAAAACACGGCTCTAGCGTTAGACACGAATATTAATGGTTATTTGGAACGCTAGGAAAAGGTCAGGAATGAAGCAGCTGCGGAGATAGTTTTGGCGGTGGAGGGTGACCCGCGCGACTTCAGAATACGGGCGCCGATGCCGTATCGGTGGGGGGATGGATATATATATATATATTATATATATATATATATGTGTGTGTGTGTGTGTGTGTATTGCGCCGTTTTTTCTAGCGCAATTTACCGGTAATAATAATAATAATAATAATGGGTCCATTAAATCCGACCATTAGACCCTTGTTGCACTCAAAACACTTGACCATACACTAGCCGTGTGTGCGTGTGGATAAAACACACACTCTAACTATTAGTGTCAGTGTTATCTGCGTCACTTTAGTGTCCGCACATCACTGCCAACAACAAGGCTCACGCAACAGGTGACACTATGTATTGCGCGAACGTCGTCATAAATTTATTGTTGAGTTTTAGCATTGTTGGCGCTGCAAATGGAGCCGATAAGACGATGCCCGTTAATTGCTTTCGCGACGGCGTTATGGAGCTGTTAATTGATTTCATTACGGGGCCAATAACTGTCGGCTGGAACACGACGCCTGTCTCGCGCTGAGCCCCACCTGCTACGTAAGCGCGTAGAAATTGAATTCGTTTTCGCGATATTTGAACACAAACTTCAATGGTAGTTTAGGCCTACACATCGCTGTATCTTTTACGTTAGAGTGGTCGTTCACCATCGTCGATAGAAATATGTTACATAATGTATGTTTATTTTGTATCCAACTCTTCGGTATTTCTTGCAGATTTTCTGTATTGTTACTATGGTCTAATTGATTGTCGTATGGTACAGTGGAAAACAAAATACAAGACACCAATTACGTCCTAATTACCAGCTTTAATTATCACAATTGAACAGTTTGTTATCAACAAGATAGTCTCTTACAACAAATCAAATAAAAAAAATTGTTCACACGCAAGAAATGTGTCAACTAATAGAGGTCGCGCACAATAATCACTTTCCACTAATAACCACTTGAACGCACAGAGTAATCGACCGACAATAATTCGAACCGCACTCCAATAAGTCGCAACTCAAACTGAAACTGAGCGTCGCTGAGTACTTGTATTTATACCCCGCCGAAAATCCAGAAACATCCATAATACGCATCAACAATAAAGGAAAACATTAGAGCGTAATTCATTGAGGCCTTGAAACAGTATCGCGCGGTCGCGCGACTTCTGGTACAGTCTAGCTAACGCGTTGAGAATCACATACGCACACACGTTACAGCCGGATTCCACCGGGAGAAACGCGTAGAGTGTTCTGTAATGTCAGAATAGTATTATGAGTTATAATGTACTAAATACTAAAATATAACTTCAAAAAACGTTTACTCTCTTATACTAAAGATAACCTGGAGACCGTGCAGGCCTTTCCTAACACCATATTTTGAATTACGTAGCCATAAATAATGAAACCACCTATTGTAGTTCATGCAAAAGTTTTGTTACCCATTGATTATTTATTCCGGAAACGACTTTCACTTCTATAACATATATTATCATGAATAATTCTCCCAATAATAGATAGGCTACTTCTGCAAGTAAACTTTTATAAATTATATTATTATATTTTCACCTTGAAATAGTAAACATTATTGATTATCGATTATCATCAATTCGATTATTATTAATTAAGTCATTATTGATTATTATCAATTATTACTAATTGAGCCCCAGAACGGTTTCAAGATCATGTTTAGATTTCATATTTACAATAGTCCAGGTCATTGAAAAGCGTAGAGAGTATCAGCTGCCAACATACGTAGCTTTCATCGACTTAGAAAAGACATTTGACAGGGTAAATCGGAGCAAACTATTGGCAGTAATGGCAAGTAAAGTGATCCAACAACATCTAATTAGAGCTATACAGAGTATTCATGTGGAGAATGAAATCTTAATTGAAACATGGAGATCGAGAACAGCTCCTACCAGTTGGCCTGATCAATTGCGGAGTACGACAAGGGTGTCCATTATCACCTTCTCTTTTTTAATTTATATATTGACGATCTCATACAAAACTGGCAGATGTGTCTTCCGGAGATTTTATGATTGGTCACTATGCAGTTAACACTGTTGTTTGCGGGCGATCAGGCTATTCTGTCGGACTCGGAAAACAGGTTGCAGATGGGTATACATTTTTTAAATCGAATCTGCAAAGATTCTGGATTACAGATATCCACACTTAAGACCAAGGTGAAAACAGGCTGCAGATGGGTATACATTTTTTAAATCGAATCTGCAAAGATTCTGGATTACAGATATCCACACTTAAGACCAATGTGATGGCTTTTCGTGAAACTGATCCCGTACGGGCAAATACTGTTATAGATGGTACTGTCCTAGAACAAGTCAGCAATTTTGAATACCTGGGCTACAGTGTCTCTTATAATGCAAGCAACGACGTTGTGAATAAGTTGCATAAGTTCAACTTTATGTGCGGGACCATTAGGCGAACTCTTTATGGCAGCAAGTAAAGAAACACGCCTAAAATTCTACAAGATGATGGCCCTTCCCACACTTCTTTATGAGTCTGATAATTGAACTTTAGCGAAAGGCTAGGTCAGTCGTATCCAAGCGGTTGAAATGAGATTTCTCAGGCGCGTGGCAAAGTTTTCAGTTCTCAGGCATGGGTGGTGTACTCTCCTTGATCATAGAAGAAACACAGATATACGGCAGGAACTGAATATTATGAGTATACTGGACAGGATTCCCCAGTATAGGATGAATTGGTGGGAACATCTTTGTCGAATGTATGACTGCCGCATCCTCAAACAACTATGGAGCAATAAGCCGAAGGGACGGAGAAGTGTCCGAGGAAGCAATGGAGTGACCAACTCTACCGGGCTTTGTCTGTCAGAGACCGGAACTATCCATCCTTTGTTTAATCCTTGTAGGTGATATGATAATGATGATTAATTCATTTATAAACCTCTGATGACACTGATATAATTAGTGAAACGTACGCCAAGTGAAAATACAATAATACATTTTATTAGCAGAGGTATTTAATATTTGAAGGACTGTTCATAATATAGAAAATCTGCATGAAATATTGGAGAGTTATGTAGGAAATAAAGACGAATGAAAACCCCATACAAGGTGATGTAACTCTTTCCTATAACTTATTCGTTAGACGTAAAAAACAATTAATTAACTGCTTTGGAAACATCTATTTCAACAAAAAATGCCTAAAGCTAATATTTCTTCCAAAATATACTAAAATAATTGTGAAAAACGACAAAAACAATAAATTGAACAAATACATTGTTCAGGCTCAGTATAATTTGATTAAATACGAAATAACAAATAATTACAGTAAGACTGACTACCTTAATCAACAGTTAATTAATTTGCAACTTTTTTTTTACCCAACACACTAGAATTTCATACATGGATTTGGTGAGAACACAATAATATAATTTATGAAAGTTTAATTGCAGAAGTATATATTATTTGAAGAATTATTCATAACAATGTATATTACAAAAGTTAAAGTAGTTTCCGAAATAAATAATCAATGGGTAACAAGACTTTTGCATAAACTGCGATAGCTGGTTTCATTATTTATAGCTAGACAATTCAAAATATGGCATTAGAAAAGGCCTGCACGTTCTTCAAGTTATCTTTTGCCTAAGAGTAAACTTTTTTTTATGAAGCTATATTTTAGTATTTAATACGCATTATAATTTGCAGGCATACTTTTCAGAGGATGAACGTTCAGAAAGAAAACAGTCTGCCCTTTTTTCATTTTAAAATGTTCAGGATTACTTATGTTTCTCCTTAGACATTCAAATATCAGTGGCTGTTTAGGGATTTATGGAAAACTAATAACTCTTAACGTCCGTTAAAATTTCACCTTTCAATAAAGGAACTGCCGAAACGTTGCCCTATCCATAATTACATGTAAAACTTAATCTCATTAAAAACTCTGTTTCAGATTTAAGAGGAAAATTTTCCAATGTAAATTAAAATAATATATCTTCTTTGGACCGCAGGTTAGAAGACTACTTAATCTATAGGAGCGCGCTTCTTGAATATCGTTCATATTTCTCGGCCTGCGTTTTCTCGTGCCTTAAGAGGAACAATTCTTTGAGTTAAAAATATCACAATGATGATATTATTATGAGGAATACAATTACAGCATGTTTTAGAAGGCCTAGTTCTTGTGGTCTGATCTTCGTTTCTGTCCGGAGAACCTAAGAGCGATCAACACGATCAGGTGGAAAGGTTCTGTCAGCGCGTTCTAATCACCGATGAGAGGAATCACGACAAACCGAATCCGTATATTTTGGATGACAACAGCTGATGTTTGCTAAGGATAAGACAAAGATAAAAGAATTAAACAAAGGATAAAAGAGATAAAAGACATAGGCACTTTTTTTTATTTGTATCGGCCATCTAAGGAACACATGCCAATTTTAATTCTATGGGCATCGTTATATTATTTAATTTTTAAATAATTTTCCTTGTTATTGTATAAAATTGAAAGGAAAAAAGATATATGTAGCTGTATGTTAAAAAAAATGTAAGTAAAATTTTATGTTAACAGACGTGATATTTTAATTTTTGTAATAACTACATTTTATTTTCATAAGCGATGTTAGTGATAACAAAATCTTTATGCCCCTAGACGTTTTAAAGACGATACTAATTCATTTACATAAAAATTAATGAATATTCTGGTTAATTTCGCCACTATTATCAGAAACATGACAGCGTAACAATGATAATTGTGTTATTAGTTATGCAATCTAACAGAATACGAACCTAAAGGAGGACCAAAAACTTCCACAGAAAATCAAAAGCAGTAGAAGGGTGTAAAGTTGAAAGTGGGAGCAGTCATAATCACGGCCAGAAAAGCGTATAGAAGCCCGCATCTCAGGCACATATAAACAGCTCACCAAATATTTTAATACGAGTATTTTAATAAAAAAATTCAGTAATCAACTCAATACTGTAACAATTTTTATAGTATTTTTCCCAAAATATTATATATATATATATATATTCGTTATTATCATGTACCTCAGGTCTGTCATCAACCGTTAGTCCCCCCTCATGCGCAGAATCATATTGCCACACCGTTTTAGTGTGTAGAAACAGTATCCGATTTGCCACACCCTAAAGCAGATAGGAAAAGTGTCAGATCGCAAAGGATGAACGTATGCAAACTGCCATCTATGTGTACCTATACCTATGTATACCTATGTATGTATGTACCTATGTATATATACCTGTGTATGCCACCTACGTATACCTATGTGTTGTTTGCGTTATACTACCGTTAAGACTCGTTCAAAAGAGTTATCAACTGATTTAGTTACAGATATTAAAATAACACCTTTCCTGCTAAAACATTCCTCTCGGTTTAATGCTTCACATACATTTTCACAAAGTAAGAATCAAAAGCTATATTCCCATCATATTCTATGGAAAATCTTCAAAAATTATCTTTTAAATCTGCGAAATATTACAAAAGGTCATTGCTGCTTCTACAGTACGTTTTCCACTACGCTTAACATTGTAAGGATGTTTAAGTAAATTATAAACATTATTGAAAATATTTTTCAATAACTCAAACACAAAGTCGTAGTAATATTCGTAAAAAAATAGTAATGGATATTAAACAGAATGGCGTAATTAGGATCTTTCTTAGTGGGGTGGGGGCAGGGGGATACGACTAGCTTCAAGGTTGGATTCTATAATTTTTGTCACAGAAAATGAGAAATCCAGGATTCTTCCATATACCATATAATTTTATAAATATTCCATTATAAATAATTTTTGTACACACAAAAAGTATTATTTCTCGTGTCCAAAAGTCTGTAAATTGATTATTATTTTATGAATTATTCAAATTTTTGAAACGTTCAACCTAAACTAACAAAAACTGAAACAAATTGCCAAATTTAATATTTAATTTGTTTGGTACATTGAACATTTCTTTTGCAGGTATTATTACAAATTAATGCATTTTTACTGAACCAATATTCTATTTACCAAATCACAACAAATATCCATCATTACTTATCAAACATGTATCCTCAGAAATTCTACAGTGGGAAATAAAATGAAACAACTCATAAGAAAAGAGTTTTTACTTTATTAATGGTCAACACATACCAGCGTGGTCGTGGTCTGCCAATTTACTTACGTTCAACCTTTGCGATCTGAAATGTTTCTGATATGCTTTACGATGTGGCAAATCAGATGTTTTTCCAGATACTAAAACGGTGTGGCCCTTTGAATTCAGCCTGATCTCTCAAGCCATTTATATATCTTCCTTTACCTTGACTTGCCTTTCCACCTGGTACTCCATCTATTGCTTTCCTTCCGTGGTACATGTCCGGTACTGATCCACGTAAAGTCGATCATTCTCCTTTTAAATCGGATACTCTTGTTCTCTGTTTAATCCAGTCGTCATTTATCTCATTCCACAGTGAAGTGTCTCATAGTGAATTGTTTTACAATTCTTTGTGTGACTTCCAAGTCAGCCACTGTTCTTCGAAAGACACTAGCTTTGACATAGGCTACACGTGACAGAGTATGTGTAACATACGCATAGAATATGTTTGCTCGTTTTACTACTGTTTACACTGTTTATTTTGCGTACTTTCCCCGTAGGCCTACAAACACTTAAGCGTTCACTTCTTAGAATTGTTCGTGAGAGAGTATGTTTGCGTATGTTTGTGCCGAGTTTCTCGTATACTACTACTACTACCAAGACACAAATTAATTGACACCTTCATATTCGCGTTGTTATGACTTTCTATTATTAATTCTCCCTTTCACAAATCCAACTTTTACAATACAAACCTATTCGCTGTTTACTTACACATACATATTTCCTGTAAAACCACTTTTCTCTCTCTGTTCGCTTTTGTTTACGTGGCGAGACCAGGGTAATGGTTGATTTGCATAAAAGCCGGCGTAAATTTCTGTTTGTAATAGAAGGATAAAATTGAGCCTCCTACTGCGACTGGATTACTTAATCTTTTCGACGCACCTGAGGCCGCAGTTGTGAGTGTTAATGTTGTGCTATCGTACGCACGAATACATAGATCGATTGTTGTACACCACTGCAATCTACAAAGCCGTGGAACCGATTCCTGATAAATAAGAATTTTTACCATTTCCAAAATCGACATATTTTCAAATTAGAAATACATTGTGGCTCCGTAAATTTAACGGTATTTCAGAGATACGAGGATGTGTGTAAGGATCTTTATACCTGTCGATACTCTCGACTACAATCTCCATCGCTCCTCCGCATTATTACGACGTCCATCTTTTAGATCCGTCTTTACACCATTATGCAACTTCGTCTCCTTAGGACGTTCGAGGCCAACGTCTTCTTCACCTTCGCATAGGGCTCCACTCTCTAACTCTGGCTGTTCTTCTGTTCCAACATGCGCCTCCAATCTCAAACTTCCTCTTTGTTTGAACTGAACTTCATGGATCCTACAGATTTTCTAAGACTTTCAAGGTGAGCATCAACAAAGTTGGAAACATTATTTGCCGGCTTGTTAGGCCGTGGTCCGTCGTTTAGGCCCCACCATCTTCAGTGTTGGAAGCAATTGACACGGTGTCCGCCGATTCACCCCAGTGATGATGTACAGAACTGTGTTTTTAGCTAAGAAGGCCCACTTAGGTAAGAAAATACTGTGTATCTTTTGCCACAGTACTGCGGTTCACTGGCGAATACCGTATCAGTTATCGAATCGTTTTCACTGAAGATCGCCTCCAGAGGAGAGGTCGAAATGTTTGTTCGTAACAGTAGGTGTGGACTACGGCCTAATAGCCCACAGATGAGTCAATTTGTTTCTAACACAGTTGACGCTTGCCTTAGATAGGCCTACAAGAAAATGTTATCAATTTCACCAACACCACCTCAACCACAGACACCTCTACTACTATTACTACTACTACTACTACTACTACTACTACTACTACTACTACTGCTACTGCCACTGCTACTACTACTACTACTACTACTACTACTACTACTACTACTACTACTACTACTACTACTACTCCTACTGTTACCGCCACTACTGCTACTACTACTACTGTTACTACTATGCTACTACTACTACTACTACTACTACTACTACTACTACTACTACTACTACTACTACTACTACTACTACTACTACTACTACTACTACCACCACTACTACTACTCTACTACTGTTACTGCTACTACTGCCACTACTACTACTACTACTACTACTACTACTACTACTACTACTACTACTATTACTACTACTACCGCTACTACTACTACTACTGTTACTGCCACTGCTACTACTACTACTACTACTACTACTACTACTACTACTACTACTACTACTACTACTACTACTGTTACCGCCACTACTGCTACTACTACTACTGTTACTACTACTGCTGCTACTACTACTACTACTACTACTACTACTACTACTACTACTACTACTACTACTACCACCACTACTACTACTCTACTACTGTTACTGCTACTACTGCCACTACTACTACTACTGCTGCTACTACTACTACTACTACTACTGCCACTACTACTACTACTACTACTACTACTACTACTACTACTACCACTACTACTACTCTACTACTGTTACTGCTACTGCCACTACTACTACTACTACTACTACTACTACTACTACTACTACTACCGCTACTACTACTACCACCACCACCACCACCACTACTACTACTACTACTACTACTACTACTACTACTACTACCACCACCACCACCACCACCACCACCACTACTACTACTACTACTACTACTACTGCTACTACTACTACTACTACTGCTACTACTAGTACCACCACCACCACCACCACTATCATTACTAGTACTACTACTACTACTATTACTACTTTTTCTGCGGACGATGAAAAAGGCGAATCGTAACTCTTGACTCGCTACAATAAATACAGCTTGTGCAATGCCTGTCTTCGCTCGTGTGTATGCTGGCGTTTTACTAAACAATCGCAAATAAAAATTCTCTACAAATCCGTACATTTATATATGGTGTATACTACTGGCCGACAGTCAACCGCTACTTGTAACGGGAAATTTTAATTTGTACTCCAACGAGCACCACTGAAGTACATATAAACGGTGAATATCACATTTCCTACTCCATTGATGCGGTCGTCTCGCGCTCTTGTTTGACGAGTGCCTGTCTGTTCTCGCTGCCGAACGCGCGCAACGCATACAAATAAATAACCACTACGCCTGCACTCTTTATTTATTTATCTCTCGGCTCCTGTCCTTTTACAGTAATAAAGACGACGGACGCGTTTTAACCTTGTTGGACTTCAATAATTTACAATATACGTTTTACAGTTTAAACAGTTTCCTCTGCTGACGTATGGGGACAAAGTGGAATTATTGTTGTGCAGTTATGTATTGGATACAATACATAAAACATTTACCCTTTACGTAAAGACACTTATTATTATACAGAATTTATGAATCAGTATAAAAATATAGTTATGTAATTTATTATTATTTCCGGCTGTTCAATGTTTACACATTTGCCGGAACCAGGGATTACAGATGTCATTGAATTCTCATCTTAAACTGCTGCTTGTCCATCCAATGATCTTCTTCAATTTCTCGTTCCCTCAATACAGTCTGAATTTCTTCTATCCAGGTAACAGGTAGTCTTCCTCTTTTCCTTCTTCCTGATGGGGCCCATTCCATAACTCTCCTTGGCAATCTTTGCAGTGCCATTCTCTTCGTGTGTGCATTGCAAATTTTGTTTGGATAAAATCAACAATTCAATTTTCACATTCATTCTGTCATTTCTAATTTTCTCACGTCTGAATGCTCTTGCCGAACGTCTCCAAAAGACCATCTCCGCTGTCATTAATTTTGTTCTTGTCTGTTTATTAGTAGTCCAAACTTCTGAGCCGTAAGTCATGATATTTCTAACAATGGTTTTAAATATTTTGGATTTATTTTCCGGCTGCAATCTATTTGGTTTTTTGACATTTACTTTTTTTCTAATGAATGGGGAGTTGGCCCATTGCATTAAACCCCAACCTGGAGGACCAGGCGATTTTTAATCAAGATTTACTTCCTTTAGCCTTTGATAAACCAGTGTCCAACTACAAGGCAGCAGCTGCTAGTTTTGGCCCTCCCCGGGTATTTTATTTCCCAGGTACCCACCATATCTAGTGAGCATTCCCCTATCCGCCACCTGGGGAGGCGCCCGATGATGGGAGACTAGCAAGGCTAGTGGGAAGCAAGACAAAGAAATACAATCCTGAATTAATTTGGAAAAGATGGCTATATCTACGTTAAATTAAATCCTGTGGGATAAGCAAATTATAGCAGAAACTAAAACCAAAATATTTAAAACCATTTTTAGATTATCATGACTTACGGCTCAGAAGGTTGGGCTACTAATAAACACACAAGAACAAAATTAATGACAGCAGAGATGGACTTTTGGAGACGTTCTGCAAAAGTATCCAGTCGTGAGAAAATTAGGAATGAAGTCATTAAGAATAGAATGAATGTGAAAAATTCAATTGTTGATTTTATCCAAACAAAAAATTACAATGGTGTGGACACACAAAAAGAATTACACAGGAAAGATTGCCAAGGAGAGTTATGGAATGGACCCCACCAGGAAGAAGGAGAAGAGGAAAACCACCTGTCACCTGGATAGAAGAAATTCAGAGTATATTAATGGAACGAGAAATTGAAGATCTTTGGATAGACCAGCAGCAGTGGAAGATGAGAATTCAATCAATTCTCTAATCTTTGGATCCGGAAAATGTGTAAACATTGTACAGCCGGAATAATAATAATGATAATGGTTTCTCGATATTAATTGATGACTCGTTGGGCACTTGGTGAAACATATTAATACAAAGGTTTTGTAAAATATATAGAAACACTTGGTAAGTTTCACAAATTTTTAATTAACTCTGACAGCTGTTTCGAATAACTAAGCCATTGTCAAAGAGGCGAATGAATGAAAATTACTAAACAACAGGATGTGATTGGAGTGTAGGTGGTGAACATGTGTTTAGGGCGTATCTGGAACATCTGTGTTGCAACATCATGCTCTGAAACATCGCATTTCTGAACATAAGAAGGCGATTTTAACCAATACATCTAATACAGGTTTTGCAGATCATTGCTTACAACACAATCACTTCATAGACACAAAAAACATAACACTACTCCACAACACACAAAAAGGTAAAAAAATGGATTTGTTAGAAATTAAAAAAGCAATAAAAAATAACAAAAATTTAACCAATGAACAGACCGAATTTTGTGTATCCCCTTTATTAAAATCTGTTATTTAGTTTAGTTTATTTTATATTATTTTGAATATTCATCATTATTTTAAATTTTGCATTCAGTTTATATTTAGTTCAGTTAATTTTATATTTTACATTCAGATTATATTTAGTTTAGTTAATTTTATATTTTGCATTTATGATTGTATTTAGTTTTTAAAGACACCTGACCTTCCCTTGTCTCTTGCACACCCCCCTCGCCATCTCAACACAGATGTTCCAGATACGCCCTAAACACATGTTCACCACCTACACTCCACTCACATCCTGTTGTTTAGTAATTTTCATTCATTCGCCTCTTTGACAATGGCTTAGTTAGTCGAAACAGCTGTCAGAGTTAATTAAAAAATTTGTGAAACTTACCAAGCGTTTCTATATATTTTACAAAACCTTTGATAATGGTTTCCACTGCCATCATTAGAACACCGAGTCGATGGTATGATTTAACTATCCATAAAAAAATGGTATTTCAACATGAAAACCTCCAGCTGAGAAGAAATTAGAAGGAAAATGCTTCCCACAATGGGAACTAAGGACAACCTGGAGATTCATTTAGGACAGGCTATACAAGAGACTAGTGGGAACCCTGGCGAATTCTTTATAACTGTCCAAGAAATGCCTATTGTAAAGGGAATGCAGGTAAGAGATATGTTTAATAAAATAATGGTAATAATTCAGACCCAGTCAGAACAAACTGAGACGAAATTTAAGGAACAGTCCTTACAAATTCAGTACTCAGCATAATGAAGATGACTGAGAACCGTCAGAACTCTACTGTGGTTTAAAAAAAGTTTCCCGCAGTGAATATTTTTGCAATAATGCAGAGAAAACAAGCGACATGCCTTCTTAAATCATAATCTAAACTCATAACATTATTGCTAACAATATAAGTAAAATTATGTAATGAGTATTATATTACAAAGTAATGGGGATACACAGCTTCCAAAGTAGGGTGAATTATAGTAGCAGAGAAAACGATTAAATGACCTAGTAAAGTGATTACGTATTCATTACACGGCATATGCATGTGCTGCCTGTTCTGCCTTCAAAAGTCCTCCAGCCATCTCTTCCTGAGTCTACCCACATACCTGTGTCCTATAGGTTTGTGTTTCCAGACTTGTTTGGACAGTCTGGAATCTGACATTCTTTCTAAGTGTTTTTTCGACCGTTGTTCGAATCTTTTAATTTTTAATTCAAGTTGAAAACTTGTAACTCTTCTCTTATGGCCTCATTATTTATACGGTCGAGTTAAGAACACCTTTTAACTCTTCTCAAGAACGTCATTTTCAAGGCCTATAGTTTACTGTCTTGTTTCTTGGTTGTCCATAATTCACACCCATAGACAGTGCAGGTGCCATAACTTTAGAGAACTTTAATTTTGTGTCTCAACGTACCATGTTTCTAAAAATACGCCAATGTAATTTACCAAATAATTAAAATGGCTCGCTTTTTCTAAAATTTGACCATTATCTTTATTCTTTTCCGTATTGGTTCCTTGCTTCGAAATACGTTTATAGTGGAGATTTCATGTTGTATTGTTTGCAAATCTGATGAAGCTTAAAAACAGATTTTTGTAGAGCAGATTCTGTATTTTGAAGTACAAGCAAGTCGTAAGAAACAACACCACATTCAAATGTCTGTCATTGCATGAAAACAATAATTAACGGCACGATTACGTGAAGTATACAAATTTGTATTTCTGTTAATGTTTATTTGATTCTTATTCATTTTTATTGTTGAATTTCTCAGGCGTTGGATACGTTTTGTATTAGTAGGCTATACGTAAATGCTCTCGAAAACACTGTGTTCGGAGTTCTGACTACGTACATGTGTTTGTGTATTTTTGGTCTTGGTAGACCTTCAGATATCTTTATGTTCTTTCCATGTTGCAGTTTATGTACAAATCTTCTAGAATGATCCCACTAGCCAATACTATTAATTACAAAAATTGTACCTAACGAACTTTCGTTTGTGTTTGACAACGTAATTGTCATTATTTTTTACTGATTGCAGTGAGTGTGGAAATAACATTATTAAGTTTATTAAAAATCGTTGGAGAAAAATCAGTTCTGCTTCTCTTCTCCCTCAGATGGTGATTTCCCTTAATGTTACTGTAGTTTCAGAAGCGTAGTGACTTAAGAAGATACAACAATGTTGAACGAAGTGATCTCGATCATTAGCAAAACGGTACTTGAAGATTTCGTTTATTTAATTCGCAAGAAATATTGACATATAATTATTTAATGAAACCGTATTTATTGTACTTATAATAAATGCTTGTTTTAACAGCAGGAACAGAGAACATTTAATGGTATAACTTTCAGAAGGACGAAAAAGAAAGAATGAAATATGTGAAGCCGGAGAACAGGCAATGAAGTGAGGTGATGCCATCTGACGGATTAAGAATAAAATACATTAGTGTAATATCATTCGACAGACCTTTTAAAACGAAATTGCCTACGACACGTATGCTGTGTTTATTGTCGATTTCTACATATGCGTAGACATTTCTCCAGAAGACGTGTCAAAACCTAATAGTATTCACATCAGGAGTCCACATCTTGTGGATACGGGTTTGGCAATCCCGATGGGCCCTAGCTGGATTCTCACTTTGCTTCAACTTGTGTTGGGTGAGATTCCTTCCTTTAACCTTTCCTGCCTATTCTTTTTTGACTAACTCTTGTTCTTTCTGACCCCGAAGCTATTAGAATACTCGAGGGCTAGGGTGTCTTCCTTTTTTCATTCTAGTTTCTAATTTAGAATGCACAGACCGAGCTCATCAGCCGTAGAGAAGGCGGCCGGTCTAGGGATGTGTGCCCCGAAATCAATGCACCTGGTCTTACAGATTAGGGGTTGTACGAAGGGCTGGTAACCCTTCCATGTAAAATTTAGTTTACTCGAATACTTCAACAGGGAAGAGGAAGTTAAATAAATTTAGTTATACCTATGAAACAATAAGACGAGTATTGAAGAATAAAACGGAGAGGGAGATCCAACTAAAGTTCTATAAGGTCGTGGCTGTGCCCACTTTAATGTATGGATGTGAAACATGGACTCTCCTGCAAAAAGATATTTCAAAAATATAGCCCTTGGAAGTGAAGTTTTTAAGGGCAGTTAAGGGATATAGTTTGAGAGATCATCTACGAAACGACGACGTAAGGAAAGACCTGACGTTACAGTCGGTTCTGGAGAGAATAAAGGAATACAGGCAGAATTGTAAGTTCCATTTAAACGCATGGTAGACACGCGTATTCCTGTACAAGCGTTTGAATATAGGCCAGTGGGGACAAGAGATCGTGGAAAACTCAGGAAAAAATTGTCAGCGACTCTGTGAAGTCGGAACGGGCTATAGCCCAAGCCATGTATTGAAGAAGAAGAAGAAGAAGAAGAAGAAGAAGAAGAAGAAGAAGAAGAAGAAGAAGAAGAAGAAGAAGAAGAAGAAGAAGAGGAAGACGCTCTTAACCAAGGACACCAAGTGAATTTTAATAGGAGATTTTGGATGTTCAGTTATCTTTGACGTTTCTTTACCTCTCGCTATTGATTGCGAATGATGAAATATAAGCACGGTAACTCAATACAGATTGCACGATAACTACGTGCAAAATCATAGAATAATTAGAACCTCAAACGTTACTGAAACCTACATCATAACGTAGACGGTCTAAGAGAATTCTATAGCAGCAGTTGTCTAAAGAAAGAAGAAGAGGAAAGCTGTCGCCAGCAGTGGCGTATCCAGGGTTTGGCATTTTGAGGGGGGATGTCCGGTCGAGTCGGCTTCATACAAGAGAAAACAAGTTAAGACTAATCAACATTTGTCTGTTTAAAGTGACTGAAAAACGTGTGATAACATATAGAAATCAATCCCATTAAAGTAGGCAATAACACAGTAAGAATAGACATTATTGAAACATTGTTTAAAAATTACATATTGACGGAATTGAATTTTCTATATTTCACATTTCAAACGTATACGCAAATGTTGTGTAATAAACCTATTTGATATTTAAAAAAGAGTTACTACTATATTAGCGTCCTGAAAAAAATAAAAATAAACCAGCCTAAAAATTAACAGATTAATTTGATTAATGTGATTCGTTTACTTTTTCGATCTTCGGGGGGGGGGGGTCCGGTTTCGTACGTAAATACGCCCCTGATCGTCAGAGCGGAAACGTACGAATATTATTAAGTTGGCGATCGGAAGAACCGTGCCACTTGGAACTAACCATCGGAGACGTCACTTGCTCAGTGTAAAATCAATCGAATGTTTTGAAAACGATCGGACAGTTTTGCAGTTTCGACACTTACATCCAAGTGATCTGCTCAAGATTATTCATTAATCGAGTCTTTTCTAATTCCACGTGACAATAACCTTTACGTTCAATGGGTGCAATGGTAGTGTCTGTTGTTCAAGCGATTCCAAGTAATTCTGCTGTACGCGTAAACAAAAGCAGCATCAACGAGTTTGTAGGTTCTCCGAAAGGCGGGTGAACAAATGTAGGCATACAGCCTGAATCTTCGCCGATGCATTATTATTCAGTGTATTAGAGACATATAGTACCTTACGAGCAATGGTACAACAATTAATTGCTGAACGAAGAACAACAGGCAGGAAGGAAATTTCGTAGGCAATAAACATCAAGCGCAGATCGACAATGACAATATTGTCTGGACAAAAGCAGCGTGCCATAGTAGCTAGACAAATATCCTGATTAGAAACAGCGTCTAGGTGGTTATAGCGTTCGTAAAGTCATTATATTCAATACATTTGAATCTCTACAGGTTTTTGTTATTTCCTCGCGACTGAATTTTTTTTTTTTTTTTTAGACGGACGATATTGTTTTATGGAGGCGAGGCAAAGCGTCGACGTGTTTAATGTTTAAAGCGATAAGTTTCAGTTTTATTTCCAAAATGCTGAGACGTATGAACAAATGAAATAAGTTAGAATCAATATTGGCCGGACTCTGTCAGGCCGTGGCCTAAAGTCTATGCTGACAGACGTCTCGGTCTCGCGGTAACAATTCCAATTGTTGGCACGGTGTCCGTCAATAATGAAGTAGACTGATCGTGTCGTGCCAATTGTTACCGACACTGACGATGGCCTTCGATGGTGAGGCCGATACTTCTGTCAGCGTAGAGTTTAGACCACGGCCTAACAGCCCGGCCAATGTGGACACCGGCCGTGAAAGCCTTAAGAACTCTATGAAATAAGATAGCTTAACTTTCTGAGGTAAAGAATAAAAAGGAAAGAAACAATAAAAGATAAAGAAGAAGAAGAAGAAGAAGAAGAAGAAGAAGAAGAAGAAGAAGAAGAAGAAGAAGAAGAAGAAGAAGAAGAAGAAGAAGAAGAAGAAGAAGAAGAAGAAGAAGAAGAAGAAGAAGAAGAAGAAGCATCCGCGAATTTTAATGCCGCAGGTCTTACTATATTTCGGTAGATTTATTCGTTACATCGATATTCGTTAAATCGTTGTTTTCTACTAAAGGCAGATTACATTAACCATTATTTTAAGAACAGTTGTACTATCCAAGTGTAAAACCATATTGTTTCTTCAAGGAATTCATACGTTGTTTAACTAGACTGGTAGTCTTAGATTTTTTTGCAAATGAAAAGAAAGAAAATAGTCTTCTGCATTATTAAAACAATTTACGTGATTGTCTATTAGCCATTAGACCACGGACAAACTCGGTAGAACATATCGATCAGAGAAATCAAAAAATCATTTTAATATTTCAATATAATAAATAAACACTTGTTAGGCTATAGTTCTATGGATACATTTTGTTTTCATGACAATTATGTCACCAGTTACGACAGCATCAGAGTTTAGATTTGAACAATTGTTTTAATGTTATAGTTTAACAAGATACCATACTGATAGTAATAAAAATGGTGACTAATAGTAATAAGAAAAATAATAATGGTACCGTCCTAATATCGTACACGCATATTTCGATTATGCGATTATTGGTATCGATATTGCAAATCCTTTTAGTTAGTGAATAGAAATCGTGAAAATTTATTTGTGTCTGTTATAAAATAGTTTGTTGACGACTGCAAGATGATGATGATGATGATGAAAAAGAAGAGGCACAAGTAGGTGAAAGATAAGAAAATGAAATAGAATTTTTAAAAATATGATAATAATAAAGATAAACATAAATGAGAAGAAACGTTAGTTGACTAATACGTATTGGCACATGTATTCCGCGGTGGGCGAGTTAAAGAATATATTTTTGACCTCGTGCGCTTTTTTTTTTATTTCGCAAGAAATATATATGAAAGGCTTTTGAAAATGCTCATAATTCAATTACACCAGCGGTGCGGTGCATTATGCCTTCTAATTATTCACGGCTCGAAGAAATAACTAGACCACAGCGGGCGTGGACGACGAGCCTGTAAGTACACTGCGCGGCCGGAACATCGTAAATCATTCCGCGGGGGTATAAACTAAGTTTTATGCTTGCCCTAATAAATGATGTACTCTGTCTAATGGATAACATTTAATTTATAGTTTTGGTCGTAAAGCCGTTTAACGACCGTTTTAATGTTTGTTTTTACTATTATTATTATTATTATTATACGAACATGTGTACATGTACATGCTTTAATCCTGTACTGTACGGTACATGCAGACAATATCCGCGGACTAGTTTTGAGTTTATGTCAGTCTCCGATGTTTGTGCGTGCTTCGATAATATCCGCTAACAAATATTCATTATTGTCACATCGATTTTACGGCCTGTTCCTTTTGCATGGCCAATCTTTCCTTAAGGGTCACCACTATACAATATCACCACCATCATCTTCAAGGATTAAATCAAGGACGGTTTGTTCCGGTCTCAAACAGGCGAAGTCTAGAGCTGGTCACGCCAGCGCTTTTTCGGACGTCCCACACCTCTCCGTCCCCCCGGCTTGTAGTTCCATAGTTGTTTGGAGATGCGACAGTCATCCATTCGGCAAAGATGTTCCCACCAATTCAGCCGATACTGGACAATCCTGTCGAGTATACTCATAATATTCAGTTCCTGCCGTATGTCTGTGTTTCTACTATGATCATAGAGTATACCCTGCCACGTGCCTGAGAAATCTCATTTAAACCGCTTGGATGCGACTGGCCTGGCCTTTAGTATAATTAAAGTCCCATTCTCAGACCCGTAAAGAAGTGTGGGAAGGGCCATCATCTTGTAGAATTTTAGGCGTGTTCCTTTAGTTGCTGACTTAAGAGTTCGCCTGATGGTCCCGCACATAAGGTTGAACTTATACAACTTATTCACCACGTCGTTGCTTGTATTATAATACACACACCACTATACATTTGCATTAAATACTCCCTGGTTGCAGAAACGTGGAGAGTGGTTAAATTCATCAGACACTTCCACCATACTTTCATTTAAACGATGGGCAATAAAAGTCTAGGGATTGCCAATGAGTGAGGTTTCCGACCAAAAAAAGGTAGGCCTATTTCTGGTCAGTTGTTTGTTATCAGGCAGATTATGGAAAAGTGCTATGCGCTTGATAAAGACCTTCACATGCTGTTTGTGGACTTTAGACAGCCATTTGATAGTGCGCGAAGGGTAATCATTTTTGAAGCCACGGGGGATTTGGGATTCCTTTGAAACTTATGAAGTAAACAAACATGGCCATGAGATTCACAAAAGCCAAAATTAAGTATGAGTGAATAATTTGCATTTAATAAGGGAGTTAAGTAAGGTGGTGGGTTAACGGCCACTCTCATTATTATTGGGCTACACTATGCCATCAAAGACATAGATCAGCGAGGAACAATACTAAATAAGACAAGCCAAATATGTGCTTATACTGACGATGTTGTGATAACAGCCAGATAAAGACAACGGCTAGTTCAGGTATACAAGGAGTTGAATAAGAAAATCCGTTGGAATGGGACTCAATGTAAATATCAACAAAACTAAATACATGCTGTTTTCAGCATGAGAAAGGAGAATAAATCTATATAATTTATACATAGAGGATAATTCATTCGATGCAGTTAATAAATTCAGATATCTGGATAACATGATAGATAAAGAAGGGTCCATAAACAACACGACATTACATGACTGGATACAAGTAGGAAATAGGGAATATTATGACAACAGGAGACTATTGAGAAGCAAACTCATTTCATTAGTCGTAATACAAAAATAAAAATATATAAGGCACTTATTAGAACGGCTATAACATATAGAGGCGAGACATTGACACTAACAAGAAAGGAACAAGACACACTTGAAACAAACGTTGTAAGACGCGTTTATGGCCCGGTTAAAAAGAAGATGATGAATGGAGAATAAAAAGTAACCACTGATAGATATTAAAGCATGATGATATTGTAAGATTCGTAAAGGCTCAACGAATCTTGATTCATTGATTCATTGATCTTCAGTCACCTAGATTTATGATCAGCATATGGCAAAAAAAATCCTGAGGGCGCAGGTCTATAAAGCAGAAAGATGGGTCGTCCTAAGATAAGATGGTTGGATGATGTTCTGGAACCTATAAGAAGAATAGATGTGAGGGGTTTCACTGAGAGATCAATAGATAGGAGACATTGGAGAAGAATGTTGTTGGAGACCAGGGCTCAATTTGGGGTGTAGTGCTGAAGAAGAAGAAGAAGAAGAAGAAGAAGAAGAAGAAGAAGAAGAAGAAGAAGAAGAAGAAGAAGAAGAAGATGATGATGATTATGTTGACGACGACGATGACGATGATGATGATGCTTTCACCACTTCTGTAATAGTCATTCTGAGTGGTATAGGCCTACTGGCCCAAGTCTTGCACTATGACAAAGAGAGGCATAAAAATGAGGACCACTGTGGCATCAGTGGTCGATACGTCTGGTGAATTTGACCACGGATTCATCTACGCTGACGTCATAAATGAATGGTCCATATTATGACGTACTAATATGAATTTGACGTCATACCTCTACAGAATAGAAATATCTAACACCTCTACGCTGTTAACACCGGCTATGAAAGTGTTAAATTAAATTTCGAAAAAAATAATTCCACATGAAAAGTCAGCAAAATATTTGGGCATGACTCTAGAAGCTAAGATTAGATGGAAAGAGCATGTCAAAAAAAAACAAAAACTTGAGAACTTTGAATAAAAATCAAGAAAATGTGGTGGCAACGTGGAAGACACTCTGAACTGTCACTGCATAATAGCATAATAACCTGTCATTATACACACAAGTTCCAAAACTGCTGTGGGTTTATGGTGTACAGTTTTGGGGTTGCACAAAGAAATCCAACATCAAAATAATCCAAACCTTTCAAAAATAAAGTGCTTCGCAGTATCGTCGTTCCACTGTGGTATATAAGAAACGATGACAATAATCGATACATGAAAATATCTGTGCTTACTGCTGAGATCGAACGGTTTGCAGCTAAATATGAACAAAGGCTTCATAAACATGAAAATAATGAAGTGCTACAACTTGCTGACTTGTTCGGCGATTGCTGGGGCTGAAACCGTTCAAACTGGTGTAAGAAAGTGAAATGTTTAAAGAAATATTCTCAAAATTATTAAATAGCGGGCTGTTAGGTCATGATCGGTTGCTGTAACTTCTCGACATCGTCGGCAATGTTTCGTATCCCAGCCTCGGGGATCTTCTTCAGGCCGCAAAAAAGCGACAGAGTGTTACGAAAACAGTTACGGCAGACCTGAGGCCGAACGATACCCGACACTTTTTTCGACTAAAAGCAAACCCGTAACTGTTTTCGTAACACTCTGTCGCTTCTTGCGGCGTGAAGAAGTTCTCCCGAGGGTGGGATTCGAAACGTTGCCGACGATGTCGAGATTGTACAGCAACCGACCACTGCCTGACAGCCCGGTATTTAATAATTTTGAGAGTATAGACCCCGGCCGTGTAAGCTTAAGCTGTTTAAAGAAATATCTGCACATGAACGAAACTAATGGCCAGCTTTAGTAGAAGGCCGGAACATTAAATAAACGTGGCAACGTTGCGTCTGAGGCCTATCAGCATAGTGTAACAAAATAGCTGAAGTAAACGTGTTATATTTTGGTTTAATTTCATAGCATTACTAAATTCATGAGTAAGCCTATTTATTGCTAAATCTAAATTATAGAGCTGTGCGCACTTAGTTGAAGAAATTAGTTGACACTTAGTCATACGTTTAAGTTGAAGAAATTAGTGTTAGGCCTAATGAATTCGTTTTCTTCAAATTATTGAATTCTTATCATATGACTGAGTTAATTATTATATTTCTCAAATAATATAACAGTATTTTACATAGTAAACTTTTAATTTGCAAAAAACAAATAATTATAAAATTGCTGTTAACCGCCAATTAAAAATGACGCGATTTGATTATTGAAATACATAAATTAAGAGATCGTCTAGTCGGCCTCAAATATCAGCTGGTTCCAGTGTTGCCAAATTTAATATTCCAGCCTTCTACTAGAGCCGGCCATAACGAAGCAAAATCTGTAGTGAGGAGTGCACCAATGTGAGGACATCTATGTACAGCTAACATAGTTGTTGTAATAAAACTGCTTCATGGTTTGTAACTAGTTGGAATATAAATAAATATAAAAAAATACCATTTTATGTGTACTGTGGGTAGCCGTTCTTCCCGGAATGACGAAACTAATCTTCTGTGGTATTCTACCGTTTATAGACAAAACCATCTCTCCTCACATAAACATTACGTACTATGGTCTTGTCGCGTAAGTACAACCTTTCACTTTAAGCTTAAGGTATTTAATTCCATCCAACCGCATTTCCACAGATACTTTCTGTAAGAATACAAGCATCTCTAGGTGCTGATAGGCAATGACCATGTTTTGTAAAGTTTGAGCTAAAAGTTCCGACTTCGATTGCTTAGTGTGCTTTCTGCGTACAAAATTGTTTTATTTTGAATACTTTTTTTTTGTATCGGCCATCTAAGGACCACATGCCAATTTCAATTCTTTATTCTTTGTTCTTTTCTTTTTCTCCAATTGCCTTTCATCTTTTTACTGTGTCTCTTCTTCCTGTATTCAGTCCATTTTGAATATGCGTTTTTCTCTCTCCTACCCTGGACTCCTTCCATTTTTAACACTTTTGCAGAAAAACTTCTCTTTCAATTGCTTCTTCTGCGTTGATGTTATTTATTATTGCTTGTCTTTGCTTGTGTTTATTTATTCTTTATTATTGCTTTATTATCTTCTGCGTTTATTGCTTGTTATTATACTTAGATCCAGGTTCTTGGAAAATAATTTTTGTAAAGTTCATATGTTCTCTATATTGTTTGTTTAGTGTAGTCCCATGGTTGTGAACCATGTAGCTAAATTCATTTATATATAGGCCTATATATACATATATATACTTACATATATATTTGTGTGTGTGTGTTCAAAATGTAGTTCAGCGCCTTTCGACCGCCAAACTTGATCGACATTCCTCTCCGTTTAAAGCTTGTTTTTTGAGCAATACTCTCAAGTAAGGGAGAACAATACCCTTAGAGCACTTCCGACGCCATTCCACGTTATACTGGGTCCTCCTCTTTTTTCTCCCTCTGGATAGCCTCCATTTCCAAACTACTTTCGGAAGCCTAACATCCACCATTTGCTGAAAGTACCATCTTTCGTAGACGTTAGTGACCACAGTACTGTGGTTAAGGCTACCACCTTACTTTAGCGAAACTCGATTTTACACTGAAGATGGCAGTCGATGGCACTGCCGAAACGTCTGTTTTTGTTGAAAACAATGGACCACGGTTAAACAGCCCGGAAATGAATGTTAACAGCATTGACTCCGCCCGGTAAACCTACAAAATATGTGTAATTGTTTTTATTTAAGAGCTTTGGAACCTCTATTGCCATCTGTTGTCTGATAAATTTGACTTAAACTGTACCCATGTGTGTGTAAACAAGCCATTTTATGACATAACCAACCCACTGTGGTTCATCAGGAACAAAGACGTCTATAGTGACCTGGACCTGCCCTCAGTCAGTGAAACCATTGCGATGTTCAGCGAAAGACATGTGAAACGACTTGAAGAGCACACGAATCCTTTAGCCATAAATCTAGTAGACAACAGCCTACAGACAAGGCGTTTAAAGTTAACATTTCCTCTGGACTTACCCAGACTCCAACACTATATTGTACATAATATGTTACTTTTAAATACTCATACAGAGAACTAGTCCATTGATTAGTTCTCTGTATGAGAACTATCATGCCATGTATTCTGTAAACAATTATGCTTATTGTTATGTATTAACAGATTGCATAAATAAACGTAATATAAAAAAAAAATAAAAAATCTTATGAGATGGCGACGCAACATACAGCTCGGTAAACTGCAGACCTAAATTGGTGACTAAGACTGGATGCAAAGTAGATATTACTATTAAAGAAAATAAAATCTAAGTATACCTAACGGATGAACAGTGAAGAGAAAATAAGAGGATTATGAAAAGGTAGACCTAAGAAAATGAAACAGAAAGAACAAGATGACACGGAAAAGCTGAAATAAAGAAGAGGAAACATAAAACGTCGCAAAAGTCAGAGAGCGAGTGAGGAAATGAGTTTCTGTGCAAGCTGATTTCCTTGAAGTTATTCTGTTCGTATACGCTACCTGCGCGGTTGTATGTGTGCGTGCGCACGCGCCTGCATTTCGTTGTTAAGAAGATCTACATACACACACACACAACGCCCGGCCTTGGTTCCGCCATTTTGATTGATGGTTCTCCCTGACCTGTGAGGTGCGAGTCTACCAATAGCCGAGTAATGATTGGCTGATAATATTATACCACGTGACTTTATTTTATTGTTGCGCTCGCCGCAGAAATATATATAGCCTAGTTAATTGGTAAAACTGATTGACAAATCATTTACAACATCATTATAACGTTGTTGCCGTAACAACAACATCCATGATGTCGTCGTCGACGTCCTCTTCGTTGTAAGTTGTTTTCTTTCACTTGTTGTTGTTGTTGTTATTATTACCTGTTGTAAAACGACTGACTTACAAAGCAACAAACTGTGTTGAGACGCGCATAAAACTGATGCATGTTACGTGTTGCCTGCCAATGGTGCGGTTATTTATAAATGATTTCACAACGGCGGCCGATCCCAGCGGACGCAATCATGTGATTTACTACTTCTTCCTTGTCCTCTTAATTGTTGTTGTTTTTCATTAAATTTAATTTACTCTAACTATACTTCTTGCAAAGTGATAATATTCAAAAATTCTCTTTAAAATTAGTTTTTCCTTACGTTTTCCGAATACAAGTATAAAAATACCATAACTTTAACTAAATGTCAGCTGAAAACTGGTATGAATATTGAATTACTATCACAGTATACTGACAGTAGGCCTATATGAAATCTAGCCTGTATAGTCTATACTATTAGTAACCTATATGAAATGTGAAGAAGAACAAGTTTACTGATTGTAAATTGTTATATTTCTTAAATGTAAAGAAAATACGTGTTGTTTTCATTTGTGAGGTTAAGATGGTTTTATGGTTGTTTTGGTAAGTTATGGTGTTTGGTTTCAGCTTACTATTAAAGAAATAAATGCCATGGTTAAGAAATATGTGACGTATAATGTGTCTCCTCAATGCTTTAAAGCGAGAAACATTAAAAATGATGAACATGACGTACTTTTAATAAAAAACAGCAACAGAAAATCTAAAATGAAACATACAGTTATTTCTGAATAGTAAAACTAAAACGAAAAACCAAAGTAACAAATAAAAACAAGACTTCTTATTCCTTATGTGGTCAGTATTATTTGTGTTGTTCAGTAAAATCTCGAAAACTTCACTGATAAAAAATTTTGTACGAAACAAAAGCCGAGTAGGTGACAAAATGAGTATCAGTGGAAAACGAGTTCTGTCACAAAAAGGGAGACGTGTATAGTAATAGGCAAGGGGTGGCTCTTGGACCCCCCCCCTTACTTTGAGTTGATTTTTTTGACGTGGATTTCACAAAAATCGAGTATTATTTTATAGGCATATATTGGTTTCCGTGTGTAATTTTAGTTTGGATGTTAACCTAACAACGCCAACGTTTGGCGTCACAGGCACACATCGGAGTTATATCATTTCTAGAAACATTTTTTGTAAAAAATATGATAACGAAACACAATTGCAGTCGTCAACAAACTATTTTATAACAGACACAAATAAATTTTTACGATTTCTATTCACTAACTAAAAGGATTTGCAATATCGATACCAATAATCGCATAATCGAAATATGCGTGTACGATATTAGGACGGTACCATTATTATTTTTCTTATTACTATTAGTCACCATTTTTATTACTGTCAGTATGGTATCTTGTTAAACTATAACATTAAAACAATTGTTCAAATCTAAACTCTGATGCTGTCGTAACTGGTGACATAATTGTCATGAAAACAAAATGTATCCATAGAACTATAGCCTAACAAGTGTTTATTTATTACATTGAAATATTAAAATGATTTTTTGATTTCTCTGATCGATATGTTCTACTGAGTTTGTCCGTGGTCTAATGGCTAATAGACAATCACGTAAATTGTTTTAATAATGCAGAAGACTATTTTCTTTCTTTTCATTTGCAAAAAATCTAAGACTACCAGTCTAGTTAAACAACGTACGAATTCCTTGAAGAAACAATATGGTTTTACACTTGGATAGTACAACTGTTCTTAAAATAATGGTTAATGTAATCTGCCTTTAGTAGAAAACAACGATTTAACGAATATCGATGTAACGAATAAATCTACCGAAATATAATAAGACCTGCGGCATTAAAATTCGCGGATGCTTCTTCTTCTTCTTCTTCTTCTTCTTCTTCTTCTTCTTCTTCTTCTTCTTCTTCTTCTTCTTCTTCTTCTTCTTCTTCTCCTCCTCCTCCTCCTCCTCCTCCTCCTCCTCCTCCTCCTCCTCCTCCTCCTCCTCCTCCTCCTCCTCCTCCTCCTCCTCCTCCTCCTCCTCCTCCTCCTCCTCCTCCTCCTCCTCCTCCTCCTCCTCCTCCTCCTCCTCCTCCTCCTCCTCCTCCTCCTCCTCCTCCTCCTCCTCCTCCTCCTCCTCCTCCTCCTCCTCCTCCTCCTCCTCCTCCTCCTCCTCCTCCTCCTCCTCCTCCTCCTCCTCCTCCTCCTCCTCCTCCTCCTCCTCCTCCTCCTCCTCCTCCTCCTCCTCCTCCTCCTCCTCCTCCTCCTCCTCCTCCTCCTCCTCCTCCTCCTCCTCCTCCTCCTCCTCCTCCTCCTCCAAGTGCCTTTTTCGTTGCGAAGGTTGAAAGATGCTTTCGAAGTTGCCGATCTGAAAAATTGAATGGTCGGATATTTATATCACTGTCCTAAGTTACTCAGCCACCAATGTCGTCTTGTTCCTACAGATCATTTTACCATAACTTTCCTTGCTCGATGACACGGAGCAGGTGATAATTTTCTCCTAGATGTCGGAGTTTTCGCCTTTTAATTATTAATATAACTTCTTTTTTTTTCATTCCCCCCAGCACTTTCTTATTCGCGATTTTCTTTAACCATGATCTCAATAGTCTTCGATGCATGGTCCATGGTTCAAACAATGGCGTATCTAAAATTTAGCTGGGGGAGGGTCCGGGTTCGGGTCGACTTCATACAAAAGAAAAAACAAGTTAACACTAATCTACATTACTATCTTTAAAGTGGCTGGAAAAAGCGTGATAACGTCTTGAAATTAGTGTCATTAAAGTAAACGGTAATAACACAATAAAAATGCTCGTTATTGAAGCATTGTTAAAAGTTACTTATTGTCTGAATTGATTTCCCGATATCTCATATTACATACGTATTCCCTAATGCTGTGTAATAAACCTTTTTGTATATTAACAAAGAGATACCACTATATTATCGTACACAGCAGAAAAAATGAAAATAAAAATTAAGATATTAACGAAATTCGTTAACGATTTCGACCCTGTGGATGGGGGGTCCGGCCCGTTCGTCCCCCTCCCGGTAAATACGCCCCTGCAAGGGAGGGGCGAAGCAGAAAGTTAAAAAAAGCAGAATAGTGCAAACCAAATATTGGATTAGGAATTAGGAAAATTTTACTAAAATTATAAGTTTGATGACGGACGTGAAAACATGGACAGTAAGGGAAGCTTAAGACGAAAAATAATAGAATCGTTTGAAATCTGAAGGGACAAAGGAAAAGTCTGTGAAGAACTATGTCAAGAAGATGAGTTTGGTTGGTTGGACACTGATTGGGACATCCGGGTTTTGGTAGGTTTAGTCATGGGGAGAGCAGGCCCGGCTCCAGGCAGGGGCGAACCGTGCCACCGCCCAGGGCGGCAGATTCCGAAATGTTAAGATTTGAAAATGAGGGAAAAAATAAAATTATTCACTTAATTTCATAACACTATGTAACATCAGTAAGAATTACGTGACAGTGGTAAACGGAGAAAGAACTTTTCCGAAGCTCAAACTTATTAAAACTTATCTCAAATCGAGTATGTTCGAGACTCCCCTGAGTGGTATGGAGACTATATCGATAGAACATCAGTTAGCTGAATCACTTGATTACAACGAAGTCATGAAGGAGTTTGCCAGTGCAAAAGCTAGACGAGTATTTTTTAACTAAAGCATATGATACATTACTTTTGTTATATTTCAGTCATAATGAATTTTAGTTAGTATTTTAATTTTAAGTCATCACATAGGCATACATTTTTATTTTCTCACGATTCCTTGTATTGTCTACAATTTTTATGGTAGCCGTTCGCCGCTTCGTAAACGCGAAAAGTTCTAGTTATTTGATAAACACAACAATGCACACATTCCTAGTCGTCATTTCAAGGCAATCGCCGTATCTTTAGAGTAGGTCTAGTGCGCGTGAATGTTAAAATAGGGAGGGGGAGCGGCACTCATAAATACTGCACAGGGCGGCAGAAGCGCTGGGGCCGGCCCTGGGAGAGGGCAGAGGCAATGGAAGCCAGACATTAGGGCACCGGAGACAGGATGTTGGATTCAGATATGACGAGACTGGCTCAGAATCGGAGGAGGTGGAGCTGGAGTTAGAGGACCGTATCAAACAAACCAGTCAGGCGTCCGATGAGGGAGAGGGGGACAGATACGCAGGGAAAAGTCGAGGAAGAATAAGAACAAATAAAGAATAAAAGGGAGTTGGAGAAATACAATAAGCAGAAAGAGGAGTAAGAAGCGGGGAAGAACAAGAGGAATGAGAAGAACAAGAAAAAACAATGAACGTGTCCCCCGAAGTAAGAGTGAGTGATGCCTTATGGTATCATTCCTCGATGAGAGGAGATATCCAGTCACACTTCCAAGTGGCATGGGACAGGAAACACAGGTGGTTAACGCGGCTCTGGAGACCGAATGGCTGGAGGTATAACTTGTCACCAGGTAGACGTTAGGGCACTGTCTTGCCCTTGAGGTAAGAAATTGCCCTTGAAGGTGATGAATATTTGAGGGTCTACGGCGTAGGATGTGGGTGGTAATGAGAAACTACCACACATTAAATATATCATTATGGATATCCCAAACAGGAAAAAACTGGTGGTCTCTTTAGTCCGGTAAGACGGCCAGTCTATGGGAGACAAGCCAGACAGAAACTTGGGCGGGGCGTTAAGCCCGAAGGTTCCAGCCCCCCCTGTCGTCTTAACCTGCGAAGTTCTAGTAATATATCCAGGGGACATATTAGTTGTTAAACTCTTTCAAGCAAGTCACAACCGGATGGATCATTTTAAGCCGAAAGGATGAAAAGGTGTGGGACGTCTGAAGAAGCGTTGAATGACCAGCTCTAGCCTATTTCTATGGGACTGGAACAAACCACTTTTGGTTAAATCTTAGCTGAAGACGATGAAGATGATCTGTAAAGAAAAGAAAAACAAAGAATACATGGAAAGAAAAAATATACGATTTTTTTTACATTTCATAGTTTTATATTGGAAGTGAGCAAAGAAGAAAAGGAAAAAACAGGGATGTTATAGTTGGCAACAACAGCTCAAACATTATTAAGATGTATATGTGGACTGATTGTGTCATGGCCTTCAACTATAAATGATTTACCGCAGTCAATCTTTATTTATATTTAGAGTAATTGCCTTTACAGTAATTGATTTTTATTTCCATATTAAGACTGTCCATCATTAACGGTAGAATAAATAAGTGCGTTCTACGTTTTATTTTTCTTCTGTTTCTTCCCGTCTACCCAAATTCGTCCATACCGAGATTTTTTTATGAATTTCCCTTTAGGTTTTACAAGCGCGCACAAACATTCACATAACTCAGAAATGATACGTGGAAATGAGCAATAAAAAACTCGTTTTTCATTTTACAGTAATCGTTTCATTCCTTACAAACAATTAACATTTATCTGCACACACAAGGTTTAGTGTATTAGTGTAGCTTGGTGTTTTGCCTCTGGTTTAATAGAGCTGTTTTAATACGGTCGCAGTAATTTTTCTTATATTAGTATAGGCCCCCCAGCTAAGCAAATGGTAACTTTTATACCTCATATTTAACTGTTAGAAAGTAAGTAAACCTGATTAGTTTCAATAACTAGAAGCAATAGTTTCAGTGTCCGTTTGCCTTGATGCTTAAACCGATAATTGATTTTCTACTACTTGATTTTCCATATATATATTCCAACGTTACAACAATTATACAAATATATTATCATGTACTCAACGCAACTATAAAGTGTATTACACAGGCCAGGTCGCAGGATTTTGTTTCTCGTTGCGTCAAGTATATGTGGTTGCACAATAATTAAATAATTTTTAAAGAGGAGTGAGATGTTGTTGACATGAAATAATCATTTAAACCGTTTCAAAATAATCATTCTAAGATTTATTTATTTTTAGAAAATATTCAAATATTAAAATTTCAAACGTTTAACAAATAAATATATTCACCTTTAAGTAGGGTTGCCATAAGGTTCAGGATGAAATTCAGGACACCAACACTGACAAGTTCCAACCATAGGCGCCGACTCCACGGGAGCACTTGCCCCCGTGCATATAGTGGTACGGGGACGCAGTCGTGTTTTTGATCCCGTAAAAATGTTTGATATTTTCATCCTTGCCCCCGTGCTCAAGACCAAAAGTCGGCGCCTATGGTTCCAACGAGTGTATTTGGGTAATTCCATGTGAACTGTCCCGTCCGTTACCACAAGACACACTTGTTATATGATGTTAATGTTAAAAATCAAATAGAGAAATAATAAGAAATCATACTTTAAGTAAAATACCTACTTTACAGACCACTCCAAAATTATATAATATTCAATGTTATTTGCATAGATTTTTAAGTAACAGATGGGACAGCTCACGTGGAATTTCTCATTTCTCAATAACACGAGTAAATGAAAAGTAAAAACAGCATTTATTTACCTTTGCTTAAAGATATTTATGACACAGAAGTGCCCTGATGCTGATACCAATCATACTTTTCTGAACATGACACACTTTTTAGCAACTCATCATTTTTTTAAATGTAATCATGAAATTCCTGACAAGATATTTCTTTAAAATTGTATTGCAGCAATAATATTGATTTAACAGATTCTACTTTCAGTCTATTTCTGTCATCTGTCCATTGTGAATTCATTAAAGAAAAAATTCTTTCCACACATGCATTATGGCCAGGTAAACAGAAATAGAACTGAGCCAATTTAAGCAATTCAGAATATTGCTTACTGGATTTACATTGCTTTAAAAACTGAACCCATTTATTACTAGCTAACATGGATACAAAATCATTTTCATCATTATTCAATTTTTCTTTAACAAAGTTTATCAAACACAGTGCTTGGTTAAATGCCTAATAGAATCATCAATTTTGTGGCCCCGTTTCATTAAAAATTTAACAGTCTTTAAACAGTACCTTCCATGTTGGAACATCCTCCAAAAGCATCCACTTAAAACATGTTAAGGCAGTGAATGAACCCAACCACTTCCGCAAATATTTGTCACACGTTTCATAACATTCATCAGCTTCTTTCTGAAATTCTCTGCCTTTGTGTGATCATCCAGATTGTTTAAGATCTCTTGAACGCTTAATGAAACAAAATGTTGTTCATGTCTTTGCTTGAGATTTTCTGCCACTGATTCTAATATTTGAACAACTTCAATAACTGATACAGATTCCTGCTCTATCTTTAGAATGGATATTTGGAATGTACGAGACAAGGATTGAAGAAAATGGAGGTAGGCTCTGGCAAGAGGATTTTCAAAAAAAGATTTCAAATATTTTGGACAATTCTCAATTGACAGGAAATAGGATTGTAGAGGTTCAAATAGTGACAGGACTCTTTCCACAGCAGGGAAGATGCTTAACCACCTTGTCTTTGAATGATGTAGTAGATCTTGATAAGAAACACTAACAAAATCACAGAACTCTTTAAGGGTATTTACCCTAACTGTGTAGATGGAAAAATGATTGAACAACTTCATTACAAGTGTCTCTATATCAATATTCAAAATATCAGTCCCAGCATGTAGGGTATTATGCAGAATATGGGCTGGGCATCCCACTCCTAATAGATTGTCACCACATTCCAAATCATTCTTCAAATGACTGAATACATTATTTCCTTCTCTTTTTCTTAGCCCACCAAAGTTAGTATTAGTGTTGTCGCCCCCAAACGCAACTACCTTTCTTGAAATATCAAATGTTTTTACAGTCTTCAACAAGTAATTGGAAATAGTAAAAGAAGTTTCATTTTCTAGTCCATCAAATTCAATAAGCTTAGTCTGTGTACCTACATTCTTATCAAAATACTGAACAACCACTGGAAACATTTTATGATACCTTTTTTTGCTAGCATCTGTACTTATGCTTAGAAAATCCATATGTTTTATATTATTCTGGAAATCATTTAATGTATGGGGAGCAAGAACATTATTTACAATTGCTTCAGTTCTTGTTTTCGCACTCGAAAATTTACATGCAATATTTGAGTCTTTGAATACCTTGCTATACATCTTAGAGCTACAAGTGGCTGAATTGTATGACATATGGTGCTTAATGGAGTGATACGCAAAAGCACCTTCAGCTGCTGCGACATTCTTGGCTTCGTTGGTTTGTTCAATGAAGTATCCCTGAAGTACTGGTGTTCTTGAAACAGCAGACAGAGCTTTCTTATGCTTCCCTGTTAATGAATAGTTGGAGACATCCCCTTTACCTCCATGGGACACGTTGACATATGTACTGAAAATACAAATTCAATTGTTAAGGAACGCAATTACGCTTCTCTTGCATTCAATTCACTTTTAATAATCAAGTGCCGAAATAATTTCGGTGAAGAATCATGGCCTGCTACTGTCTAGGCTGAGTAAAGATTTAACATAACCTAATCCAATTGTACACTTTAGGTGGTACGGGTAACCATAGTAGCATTATGTAATTATGTAATCCTTTATAAATTAATGTAATCTAACGTAAGCTAACCTAATTTAACCTTTTAACTTAACCTAAAAGACCACGATTCGAAGTTAAGCCATAATTTCTAACGAGAATAAAAGTAAAAGTAGGCCTATTAAAAAATAGGCCAAATTGTGAATACGGTTGTTCAGATTAACTGCAGTGAACGTTATTGGTCGGAACTAACTTCACGTTCTCGTAAATTGAAATAAATCTTATAAATGTCTAATCTAACCTATTCTATTACACCACAGAATATTATTTTCATTTACTTACTTGCACAAATCACAGTATGCTTCATGTTCATTTCTTCCACGCTTAACCGATGGAAAATCTTTTGTCCATGTTTCGTTGAATTTTGAAAGTCTCTTTTTCGACATAATACAACTTTGACTACTACAACTTGTGAATAATACCTTTATAACTATTTTCCGTGAATGGTATATTACAGAAACACGCAAATAAACTAAAATAGACCAATGTTGAAGACAGATAATATGCCGAAACCACGTCGAGCACCGTGTAAAATGTCTGCTTAGCAATAGTAACCAAAGCGGAAACACGCTGCTCCCGGGCAAATTTTAAATAACTTGCTATGATTTTTAAAATTCAGGACATTTAGGGATTTTTAAAAATTCAGTCAGGACGTCGGGACACATGCTCAAATTCAGGACAATCCCGCTTTTTCAGGACGTACGGCAACCCTACCTTTAAGGCTTTACAAATATACTGTAACCTGTTATGCTATTCATAACATACAACAAAAATAAACACCCATATAATCTTACTAACTAACCAAACATGTTAAACAAGTTATTTAAATTCTTTTTATTTGTGTGTCTGAAATTAACTCAAATTATAATTAATGATAGCAACTCATTTACCAACAAAATAATCTTAAGATTCAAGAATGAATTTATTGTTACTATAAACAAATAAAAATGATATTACATTTATTTCCAATCTATTATTGATTTATACTGACACACCCAAAATACAACAAAAGATTAGTATTTATTTTCTACAAGTTGTTTTAAATTACACTCTCTTAACTAACTACTATTTTACTTTAAAATTTTTAATTATTATCTGTTCATATTTAAGTTCTTTTCGGAGAGCTCTCTTCACAATAAAAAATATTAAATAAATAAATAATTTTTGTTTTATCACCTGCGTATATCTTCCGTTACCGTTGCGCGTGTGTGTGTGTGTATGTGTGTGTCCAGAATCTTGAGTGGTATGATGATGATGATGATGATGATGATGATGATAATGATGATGATGATGACTATGCTGATGCGGTGTTTGTTGTCTCTATGGGTTGTTGCTGTTGGTGATGCTCCAGAGTTCCTCCTTACGTCTTGGTGTGAGTGTGGGTACAGTGTGTGTGTCCTGGTCGATCTGCAATTGGGCAGCGTGGACGTCCGTGTGTAGATTTCTTGAGTCTGAGTGTGTGATCTCCCAAAATTGCCAGTGGTAATTACTGGTGGCGATTTGACAGGTACAGGCCTGTTTTCGACATGGTAAAGATTGTCAGTTCGCGCCAAAGCGTCCTTTTTATTACACTCACTTTTTGGTTAATTATCGCGAACTCATGAACATACTCGTCACGTGAGCGATTTAATTGTTTGCGTAATTTTTTTCTGGTCATTAATTAATATTAATTAGTTAGCATCTTTAATATTGCACCTTTGGCAATAAATTGTACATCACCATACTCATTAAAACTTCCTTAATGTAATGGTGTCTTTATAGTTGGTCTAAGCCTTTGTGTACAGGTTCAAACAAATAATTAGTTTATTATAATCCTGTTAAGACCTGATTAATTGGAACAAACAATACATACGCGTCACCCCACATTCTTGTTGCAGCTGGCGTCACACACACACACACACACACACACACACACACACACGCCGTATTTTTAACTATCGAAACAGGCGCACTCTCGACAGGACAGAGCCTGCATTTTCCTGCACAAATTGTATAAAACTGTTCCTTATTCTATTCACACTAATTACAATATAAAACATACCGCCCTGGGCAAATATGCAAATATATACATATTACATTTAATATTTATAACTAAATTTACCTCAAGTTATACTTTTTTCCCTATTAGGAACATGTTTCGAGATCTCCCGTGCTCTCATCTTCAGCCTTCGCGATCTTGCGTCTGGTGAAGTATTTGTGTGTTGGCGGCTGGATGCTATTAAGGTTGTTTGTCGGTCTCTGGTATTTTAAAGTTGTATTATTGTGTGTGATTGTGGTATATGTATTTGTATTTTCCATGTTGAGTGCTTTGAATATTGTGTCATGTTTTGTATTGATTTGTATTCGTTCTGGTATTAGTTTGTTTTGTGTTTTATGTTTGTATATTTGTAAATTTTCCCAAATGTTCATTATGGTGCCTTTGTATGGTATATATTTTATTAGTGATGGTTATGTCTGGGAATTCATGGTCCTGTGTTTATTGCATGTGTGGCTAAATTGGATTTATATATTTCTGGGTTTTTGTATGCGTTTAGGTGTTCAAAATAACGCTATTTTCTGCTGTTTTTTTTGTTTGTCTTATGTAACATTTATTCCAATCTTGGCATTCAATTTTGTATATACCGTTAGTTGTTGTATTATCTTTGTTGTGTGAGCTATTTAGTTTTTGTAAATTATTTTTATTAGTTTTGTATGCTATTTTTATATCTGTGTTTTTAAATAGTTTTGTTAGTTTTGTCATTTTATTATTTATGTATGTGAGTGTGGCCCATTTGTTGTTGTTGTTATTATTTATGTGTTGTTCATTTTGATTAATTCTTAATTGTTCAGTTTTTATTTTATATTTGATTTTATTTTCTATTTTGTTCACAGTATTTTTATTGTATCCATTTTCATAACCAGTTTGGTATATTATGTTTCTTTCTTTGTCAGTTTCTTGTTTGTTTAGGGGAATTTGTACATTCTGTTAAATAGCGAATAGAATGCAGACATTTTATGTTGTGGTGGGTGGTCAGAATGGTTAGGTATAATGATGTTAGTAGAAGTTGGTTTTCTATATATTGCATATTGTATGTGGTTGTTGTTTCTTGTGATGGTTATGTCTAAATAGTTGATTTTGTTATGTTTTCTTTTTCTTCTGTGAATTGTATTTTAGGATGTATGTTATTGATTTGTTTCAGTATGCTCTCTGCACTTGTGTTTTTTGTTATTTGATACATATAGTCCATCATCTACATATCTTATCCAAATGCCATTTGGGTCATGTGTTTTTATGATATTTTGTATTTTGGTGTCTATGTGTTGTAGGAATATTTCTGCTATTATGCTTGATAATGTGTGATCCCATTGCTAAACCTTCTTTCTGTTGATAAATTTTGCTATTAAATTCAAAGTAATTTTGTTTTAGTATTAGTTGGAGACTATTTTTTATTTCGGTTATATATTGTTTGTTTTCATTTTGTTCTTTAAGTTTGTTTATTATTATGTCAATTGTTTCTTCTACTGGGATATTGGTGTACATGTTTGTTATGTCATATGATGTGAAAAATGTATTTTCATTATATTTATTATTTTTAGTTTGTCTATTAATTCGTATGTAATTTTTTATGTTATGATGGTTATTTGTTAGATTGGTTACTTTTTAGTTTTTGTGCTATTATTTTTGCTATTTTGTATGTAGGAGCTTTTTTGAAATTGATTAATGGTCGTATTGGGTTGTTTTAATTTGTGTATTTTTATTAGGCTATTCTTTTTAGGTGGTTCTGGATTATTGTTTATATATATGTCTATGTTTTTATTGTTATTCAATTTTTTGTGCTCTATTTAACTTAGGAATTAAAGTATTTGCTTTAGGTTTGATTCTGTCAAAATCTCCCTTACTAAAATTACAGGTAATTTTTATGTTTTTGTAAATATAAATTATAAATTATATTTTTATAAATAATATTATATCACATATATATAATATGTGTGTGTGTGTGTACGCGCACACTCATATTGAAATCTTCAATTTTTCTGCACTATAAAACTCGTTTTGTGAAACGCTTTACTACTTATATAATAAATGGCCGCTACTAAATTAAGGTTTATAGACCAAATTGTTAACAGTATTGAGATATTAGTATTAAGCGTAGAATTGTGACGCTTATGACGTTCGATGCAAATACAAGTGAGTGTTTAATGGTGTTCCGTGCGGTGCGACTCTTCATTGGGTGAGGTGGAAAGTTAAATAAAGGCACATTATTATGCTCCCCTAAGCTGCAGAACTCGCTCACTGCTTTAACGGACTACATTTATTTTTATACAATAAAAGTCGATCTAAAATACGATAGAACGATAGATAATCTTTACTTCCACGTTCCGTAAGGAAATGGAAGTATGGTGATCGCGAAAAAACATGTTCGAGATAAGGGCTGATTCTGATTGTACTACCCTCAGAAGAAAAGTCATTTTCCGTGATGTGTGTGTGTGTGTGTGTGTGTGTGTGTGTGTGTGTGTGTGTGTGTGTAGAATTTTTTCCATGGCGAACTATAACTGCCGCAAATACAAACAGAATCAAACAATTTTTTGCATATATGCCCGAGTTGTAGAGGACTCAAGGCCTATTGATTTTGGCGAAGATCGTTAAGGGGAAGGGGTAGTTTACCTGCAACGTTTTACTTTCTAAAGAGAGTAAAGTACTTAATTTGAAAAATAAAGTATCCTGAAAAGAAGGTCATAGTAATCCACTGTAGAAAGGTAGATGAAATATCTATAAATTAAAAGGGTATTTGAAAAGGGAGGGGTAATATTTTTGTATTCATGTTATAAATTTATTCGACCGAAAACTTAAAAATTTCAGTAAAATATTCACAATTGATATCATTCCATGCTATGTCACCACGGATACGTAAACAAAATCATTTTTCGTTTTCAGAAATTCACAGATAAGAAAATGCTGAGGCGGTATTCGATGTCTTTCGCGTTGTTTAAATAAAAGTTAATTTAATCAAATTAATTCTTCATTTTTAAAATATTAACAACTAGATACAATTTGTATTTTGGTTATCTTTCTCAGCGTTTTTTACCAAAAGCATGCTGATATATTTGGT
>CM068368.1:49365207-49442707 GCA_034769895.1 Magicicada septendecula
TATTCTTCTTTCTTCTGTCTTCGGTAGTAGTAGTTTTAATTATTCTTCCTTCTTCTGTCTTCTGTATCTTTGATTGTTCTTCTTTCTTCAGTAATAGTAGTTTTAATTATTCTTCTTTCTTCTTTGAGTTTTAATTGTTCTTCCTTCTTCTTTAGCTTTGATTGTTCTTCCTTCTTCTGTCTTCAGTAGCTTTGATTGTTCTTCTTTCTTCATTCTTCAGTAATAGTAGTTTTAATTATTCTTCCTTCTTCTTTAGTTCTAATTATTCTTCTTTCTTCTGTCTTCGGTAGTAGTAGTTTTAATTATTCTTCCTTCTTCTGTCTTCTGTATCTTTGATTGTTCTTCTTTCTTCATTCTTCAGTAATAGTAGTTTTAATTAGTTCTTCTTTCTTCATTCTTCAGTAATAGTAGTTTTAATTATTCTTCTGTCTTCTGTATCTTTGATTGTTCTTCTTTCTTCAGTAATAGTAGTTTTAATTATTCTTCTTTCTTCTTTAGTTCTAATTATTCTTCTTTCTTCTGTCTTCAGTAGTAGTAGTTTTAATTATTCTTCCTTCTTCTGTCTTCTGTATCTTTGATTGTTCTTCTTTCTTCATTCTTCAGTAATAGTAGTTTTAATTATTCTTCTTTCTTCTTTGAGTTTTAATTATTCTTCTTTCTTCTGTCTTCTGTAGTAGTAGTTTTAATTATTCTTCCTTCTTCTGTCTTCTGTATCTTTGATTGTTCTTCATTCTTCAGTAATAGTAGTTTTAATTATTCTTCTTTCTTCTGTCTTCTGTATCTTTGATTGTTCTTCTTTCTTCAGTAATAGTAGTTTTAATTATTCTTCTTTCTTCTGTCTTCTGTATCTTTGATTGTTCTTCTTTCTTCATTCTTCAGTAATAGTAGTTTTAATTATTCTTCTTTCTTCTGTCTTCTGTAGTAGTACTTTTAATTATTCTTCCTTCTTCTGTCTTCTGTATCTTTGATTGTTCTTCATTCTTCAGTAGTAGTAGTTTTGGTTATTCTTCTTTCTTCTGTATCTTTGTTTTTTCTGGTCTGGTTTCTTTGACGGGGTATATTAATTGCCTGCTTCTATCTTACCTGGGTAATTTTGTTATTATTATTTTTAGTCTTCTGGGTTTTTAAATTTGTATTATATTATATTATTTGCAGAAATTTTCTTTATTCAACCTTTCTTGTGAATATATTATTAAACAGTGCATTTTAATTAATTCTCATCTGGATATTCCATATATTAGAGCTTTATTAATGATCATTGAGTAATGCATTTGTGTGGATTATCTGTCATGCTACAATATATATATAAAATGGAGCATTAAATAGAATTAGTCGTTGTCGTCAGCACTAATCAAAGCTGAACATCGACGACGACGGAGAGCAATAACAGTTTCTTAGTGATTATCGTGCACTTTACTGTTATTGCGTTTTCGTCTTGTCCCTTTCTCTCTGTCTTCACTTATTTCTTACGTGCTATCTTTGCCTCATTCCAAAAGCAAATCAGAGTATGGTGGTGGTCAATAAACACACGACGCAATTGAACGTTTCTTATTAGCGACTTTTTTAGGACTCTGTTCTGGTTCTTTCTCTGCTCTCTCTCACTCTCTCTCTCTCTGTGTTTCTCTCTCCCCCCTCTTGCGTTAACTGATTCTTCATCATCATCAACATCTTCAAGGATTAAACCAAGGATGGTTTGGTCCGGTCTCGAATATGCAAAGATTAGACCTGGTCACTCCAGCGCTTCCTCGGGCATCCCACACCTCTCCGTCCACACTTAGAACAAACCTCTCCCAAGGATGGTTTGTTCCGGTCTTAAACAGGCAAAGATTAGAGTTGGTCACTCCAACGCTTACTCGGACGTCCCACACCTATCCGTCCCCTCGTCATATAGGCCTAGGTTCATAGTTGTTTTGGGGATGCGGGATTCATCCATTCGGCAAAGATGTTCCCACCAATTCAGCCGATACTGAGCGATCCTGTCGAGTATACTCATAATATTCAGTTCCTGGCATATATTTGTGTTTCTTCTATGAGCATGGAGAGTATACCCTGCCTGAGAAATCTCATTTCAGCCGCCTGGATGCGACTGGCCTGACCTTTCGTTAAAGTCCAATTCTCAGACCCGTAAAGAAGTGTGGGAAGAGCCATCACCTTGTAGAAGTTTATTGCGTGTTCCTTTACTTGCTGACTTAAGGTTCGCCTAATGGTCCCGCACATAAGGTTGAACTTATACAACTTGTTCACAACGTCGTTGCATGCATTATAAGACACACTGTAGCCAGGTATTCGATATTGCTAATTTGTTCCAGGACAGTACCTTCTATAACAATTTTTGCCCGTACGGGATCAGTTCCACGAAAAGCCATCACCTCGGTCTTAAGTGTGGATACTTGCAATCCAGTGTCCTTACAGATTCAGTTTTGTATACCCATCTGCAATCTGTTTTCAGAGTCCGACAGAATAGCCTGATTGTCCGCAAACAACAAAGTCTCAATTGTTGAGACAAACACACACACAGACGCACTCAGAGTATTAGTTGACGCCAGTATATAAAACATGAAATGAACGTATCAAGTAAACAGGCTACTTGTAGGCAGTTAGTAGCCAAGTAAAATGAGAGAGAGAAGAAGAAACAGACAGACATAGACACCACCGTCCTTGATTTGTTCAGTACACGCGCGCGCTTATACGTTCGCTGTGTAGCTGCTTCTGCTTCTGCTGTTGTTGTTGTTGGTGGCTGCAATTTAGTCTGGGGGAACAAGTGTGTGACACTGGCGCGGCCGACTGTAAATATCCCCCCGGTTACAAGTAGAGTTCTGAATGAGCGAGAGTCGCGTCGTATTTAGCGTGCGTCTTGCATCTGATAAGCGGCGAGAGGCCTCGTGGATCACAAGGTAGTGGTGGTGGCTTTCTGGAATTTACTACGGCAGGAAAGCATAAGTCAGTTGACACCCTCGCTTGCTCCCTCCTCGCACTCTCTCTCTCTCTCACTCTTTGACTGCTGGTTGGTGCTCTCTCGTCGACAATTTGTGCTTCTGCTGTTGTATCAGCAGTACACTGTCTCTCTCTCTCTCTCTCTCTCCCTGTCTTTTTTCACTAAATCCGATTTGATTCCATATTAAATAACAACAACAACAACAACAACACAACACAACCAGCCAGCGGACGACGACGACGGTACTGAGACCGCTGTTCTGACCTTGCACTTGAGGATGCAATATTTTGTAGTCACCTCAGTGGCCCCGCCGGATCGACATAATTTTCCCCGTGAACGAGCTCGTCGTCCGTCGCGCGGACGGGGAGTCTTCTCCAGCGCCAGGTTTATTACTATCAGTTTTTATGGTATTCACCTCACTACCGCGTAAACTTGCTGGATTTATGCTAAAAAATGGCATTCTGTCATACGTAACGGTTTTTATGTGAATGCACTTGTATTATATGTGTTCATGCGTTAATACCAGGTCTGTAAATTAAGTAATGAGACTAATTCAGTAAAATCTTCTATTTACAATCAAACTGCACCTAGCCTCTAGCGCCTTCAAAATAGTTCCCTTGGGAAGCCCCACAGCGCTTTAGACGGGTTTTCCACTCTCCACAGCAGAGGTAGAGCTGAGAAACTGGAATCTCCTTTAAATGAACGGTTACACTTTTTTAAAGTAGGCCTGTCATCCCAAAATGGTGTCCTTTGAGATGTTTTTTTTTCAATCTCGGGAAAAAAGTAGTCACAGAGACTCAAGTAAGGTGAACAAGGGGGCTGAGGAAAAACAGGAATATTTTTCTTTGCCAGAAACTCATTAACAGACAGTGCTGTGTGACAAGAGGCTTTGTCATGATGCAACATCTAGGTGTTCACGATGGCTGGTCTCACCCGGACAACTCTTCTGCAGCATTTCAAGAATTTCTCTGTAAATATGTTGATTGACACTCTGTCCTGTAGGCAAAAACTCCTTATGGATAATGCAACTACTATCAAAGAAACAAATGCACATGGTTTTGATTTTGGATTTGCTCATTTTTGTTTTTTGGGGACTTGGTGAGATTGGTGTGCGCCACTACTCGCTTTGCCGTTTTATTTCTGGAGCGTACTCAAAGAGCCATGGTTCATCATCAGTAATGCAATTTTTTTTAGAAAATCAGGATCATTTTCAATTCGTCCTCGAAAATCACGGCACACTTCCATCCTGTTGTCTTTCTGTTCAAGAGTGAGGTTTTTTGGGATCAAATTCGCCCAAACTTTTTCCATTCCCAATTTGTTTGTCAAAATTTAAATAAACTGTAGTTTGGTTCAAATTTAATTGTTCTGCGATGATTCTGCCGGTTAATCGACGGCCAGACCGCACAATGTTTGATCAACATTGTCGTCAGTTCTTGACGTTGTCCGTCTTCCGTAGCGTGTATCCATCCTTACTTGTTTCCCGGCAATCTGAAAATGGTTTAAATCATCTGTAAGCCTGTGCTCTTGACAAAGCTTCATCTCCGTACGCCTTTGTCAATTTTGTAAAAGTCTCAGCAGCATTGGGCCCGAGTTTAACGCAAAACTTCATTTCAGAACGTTGCTCGTAATTGATGTCACTCATTTTTATAACGCACAACAAAAACTCACTTCACGAAAAGCTTGTTTACTTTTCACGTGGCAACAATAGACAATAAATATTAATACTCTGTATAAATCAGCTATTTATCTAACCATCTGTGTTAATGGAAACCTTACAGTGTTGCCACATTGACTGCTACATGATTAGTGTCATTACTTAATTTACAGACCTCGTATATAAGTTCACACACACAAACACACACGTTAAATGCTTAGGTACATGCCATTGTTTTAGGGATCCGAGTAGCGCAGTTATAAGCTCACCCGCTTCCAGTGCGGGGTTCTAATCAGGGGATGAGGGCTCATCGTTTATACGAAGCATAGGGCCATTCGTAAGGAACTCACAAGCGGTGCAGACGAATCGCTAGCTAAGTTGGATTCTTCTGACTTCTATGCAGTTCTTTTATGTGAGACGCTGTTCTAAGGGAAGTCACTAGGTTTCCTTCAGACCTAACCGTTATTAGACTACCGTTCGTTCGAGGTAACTTGTGCACATCTTCATAACTTGGTGGAAAATTTATATTTACGGATTTATTATTATTCTATTTGATTTTCTAATTTGTAATCTAGTCTTGACGGAGATTCACTTTTGGATCAGTGTCGGTATTTTAAGTGTTAGTCATGAAGTTATGACTACATTATCGGCGTTTCTGACAGATAACAAATTTTCCCTCACCTCGATGTCCACAGTGTCGACGAGCTTGCCATACTTCACAGAGTTCTGCAGTGTATGCACTCGCTGCTTTGGGCAGTGCCCTTGAGTGAGAAGCACCCTTGACGACAAACCTACTACCCACTCTCCGTCTTCGAGCTATTAGTATATATAGTGGTAATGGTCTTCAACGTATTCCTCCAGGACTGATGTGAAAGGGGTTTACATGCAAACTACAACTACACATAGGACCCAATATGCCTTTAAAATCATACTCGCTTTTTGTGAAATCCACGTAAAAGAAACCAACTCGCAGTAAGGCGGGGTGGCCCAAAAGCCAATCCTTGCTTCTTACTAAACATGTCTCCCTTTTTATGGCTGAACTCGTTTTCCACTAATACAGTACTCGTTTTTTTCACTAATATTCGGTTTTTGTGCAGACCACTGGAAAAGCAACCAACTCCAAGGAAGGCGGGATGGTATATGTCCCCATTTGTTTTGTGTTTCGCACAAAATTTGCTTCCAGTGAATTTTTCAAGATTTTATTGACTAACATAAAATAAACTGACCACCTAAGAAATAACAAACCTTGTTTTTATTTGTTAACACTTGTTTCGTTTGTTTGTTTAATCTTACTATTTAGAAATAATTTTAATTTTCACTTTTTCTGCTTTTTTTTGTTAAAAAAAATACGTTTTTATTTTTAAATCTTTATCTCTTTCAATCACTGTGTGAACAAATTAAATTTTGTTTCCCCCCCCCCCCCCAGAAATGGCATTTATTTCTTTAAACAGTAAGCTAAAAACCAAAAACCATTATTACCCATCATCACAAATAAAAACAACACGTATTTTTGCTGTATATTAAGAAATAGAGTTCCTTAGATGTATCTTGTCTTATGTTGGTTAAGATAGAAGTAGGGGAAAAAAAATAGAGAAGTTTAATCACATGTGTGGAACGATAAGAAGAACACTGAACGGAAAGGTCAGAAGAAATTTTGAATTTTTGAAATTTTATAAAATGATGGCACTGCTTTATGGCAGTTCAGTTACTTGGACACCAAAACTGGATACAGCCTAGTGAAATGAGATTTTTACGAACAGTACTAGGAGTATCACGGAGGGACCGGCTAAGAAGTGATGATATAAGGAAGATCCTTGGAATATACAACCTGAACAAAAGGATAAAGCAATGCAGACAGGATTGGACAGACCATGTTGAAGGGATGCATAAGAACAGCATACCAAAACAAATTATGGTTTATAATCCGAAAGGACGGCGGAATATTGGAAGACCAAAGAAACGATAGTCGAACCAAGGAGTGCGCAACGGATCGTAAGGCCCACAGCCTGAAGAAGAAGAAGAAATAGAACAATTAACAATTAGTACACTTCTTCTCCACATCGTAGTATATTGATACAATTTCAAAACGTCGAAAATATAATGCGCTTGTGGATATTGGGACAGTTCCGTTAATTTATATATACAGGCATCGAACTAAAGGTTGGTAAGAGTAGCGTTCTACTCGTTAACCGCTATCCGTCTCTCCTGCTACCACAACAACACCGATAAATAAATATCATTATCACCATTGTTGTCCCTTTAACGACAGTCCGTATTAATTTCTTAACGGTACATCGAACGTTAACCGCGCGTATGTGTGTATGTGTGCACACGTATATATCATTGCCATTCGAAACGACATTATGCAGCTAATTACACCACATAAAAGTGATTTATACAGGCGTATAAATACGTACGCACACACAGTGTCGTTAGTTGTGTGTGTGAGCTCTAGAAAATAAATGTTGCCTCGTTAAGAACGAACCAGCGAGCCGGGCGTTCGCCATATACGTACTACACGACTAATTAATAGATTTTTAAATGTCAATATTGCCAAAGTGCGAGCGTGCCAGTATAATCCTATGTATGGTGAATACAGTTTGGCTAATTGTATTGGATGTAAGGGTAGACGTAACGGTGGAAACGTGATCAGGCTGCCGGCCAACACGCACGCACGAGCGCAGACGACAATATTTCTCATGCTAATTGGGTTTTTAATTTGTGTGTGTATGTAGTGCGCGCACACGTCTCTGGCATTGAACTTCTTCTTGCTCTACATCAGTTGTTAATTGTAAACTTAAGGACACTCGTAACCGGCAAGTCGACGAAAAAATTGATTTTCGTTTTTTGTCTTTAAAAAAAGGGGCTCATAACCTATAAACCCGTATTGTATTTATCGATTTAACTAAAGGATATTACAGCGTGCCGCTTGCAATATTATGGAGAGCTGTGCAGAATCAAGGAATAAGTAGTAAGTACAATATATAAAAGCAACTAAACAACTACATAAAGATATGACAGCTCAAGTTAAAATAGGGAAAAGGATATCCAGCAAGATAAGTATTATTAAGGGCTTGAAACAGGGTTGTTGCATAGCCCCGACTTTGTTTAAGATCATCTAAATGAAGCCATATAACATCATGGAGGAAAAAATTCCGTAATATGAATGTGCCAGTTGGAAGTGACAAGATGTTTACAATACACTTTGCAGACGATCAGGCTGTAATTGCAGAAGACGAAATTGATATAGGTTATATGCTTGCGAAACTAGCAGAAGAATATGCGAAATGGGGTCTCGAAATACTGTAAATACCTCAAAAACTGAGTACCTTATAGTAGGCGGTGAAGGTCAAGACCTAAGACTAAGAACAAAAGTGATAAAAATATTAAAAACTTGAAGTATTTGGGTGCAACAATGACATCGGATGGTGACAGCAACCAAGAAATAAAAGTAAGAATAGGACAAGCTAAGACAGCAACAAAACAATTAAACAGTCTGGTTTGGAGTCCACGAATAACAAAAAACAATAAAATCGAAATATATAAAACTATAGTCGAAATATAGGCCGATATTTAGCAGAACTGTGGGAAATTAATAAAAGAAATAAATCCATAATAAGAGCTATGGAGATGGATTACTAGCGGAGGTACCATAGACTAACAAGTGTAGATAGAGTGAGAAATGTGATGAGAATCGACCTTGACATTATAGAAACAATAGAAGCAAGAAGAGTGAATTGGTTTGGACACCTAAAAAGAATGTCGGATGAGAGATGGCCAAGGAACGTATGTGAATGGACTCCACCCTCTAGAAGAAAAAAAGGAAGACCTAAACATTCATGGAAAATGAACGTCGAAGATGCAATGAATGCAAGAGGCCTTACAGAAAAGGACTGTTTAGACCGGCGCCAGTGGAAGCTAGTATGCGAGAGGCGGCGCCAGCCGTAATTAAATCGCCTAAAAAAAGGGGGGGGCAACGTTTGTACATCAAGCGGCTAACAAACAAACACAGGGACCGAATATCAGCCGGGATAAGGTGATCTCCTCTATTAAGTGCCAATGGCCTCCTTAGAGGGCAGATGAGCGGATAGAAGACAGGGCACCCTATTGTCCTAGGGGTGAGAAATCACTTCCAAAGGCGGAGAAACGGGTATACGTCAACGGCGTAGGATGCAGAAGGCAAGGTGAAACCACACTGCATTAAAGATCTGTTTAAGATATCCCTAGTATCAGTAGCTCTATGATGGAACAGAAAAACCTTTTCACTTCAAACACTATCAGCCTAAAAGTAAGGAAGACTAGTAAAGATATGCATGTGGAGTGTGCCCTATACGGGAGTGAATCTTAGACAATTGGAGAAAGTGACAAGAAAAGACTTCAAGCATTTGAGGCCTGGTGCTACAGAAGAATATTCAAGATAAGCTGGAGGGAGGAGATAACGAATGAGGAAGTCTTTAGAAGAGCTCAGGAGGAGAAAAGCTTTCTACGAAATTTAAAAGGCAGAAGAGCTAAGTTTATAGGGCATATACTACGACACAATGAGTTGGTTAAGTGAATAATAGAAGGAACAATTGAAGGGAAGAATCACAGTGGACGACCCCATTTAGACTACATGAAACAGCTTATGGTCGATATGAACTGCACACCATACTGTGAGTTGAAAAGAAAAGCAGAGAAGAGTGAAGAATGGCGAGCTGCTGCCAACCAGCATATGAGCTGCTAACCTAGAAGAATAGTCTTTAAAAAAATCTTAAATATTTTCTGAATAATTCGATACAGATATTATGTGAATATGCTTAATAATAAATTTCTTATAACTTTGAAAGAAATTGAGTTCGTAGGAAAAGTTCTCTCAAAAGCGCTGATAATGTTACCATTTTTTACAAACCTGTATCTCCCTTACAATTGTAGAGACATGCGGGTTTTACCATTGGAAAGGGAATTTCAATAAACATCTACTACCGATTTCTGTAATGTCTATCATAAAGCCAATATTTGCTGATCTGAGTCATCCTAATTTGTTAAAAAAATGTCTTCATGGTAGTACACAGAGTGCAAACGATTCGCGCTGAACCATTTGATTTGGAACAGTTTGCAAAATATGTATTTGTTGGACTGGAGACTTTGATTTTCGGTGTACATGATTCTGTGTTGACCTTAAATGAAGGTAATATAAGTGGCAAGTCTTACAAAAATTAGGGATCAAACTAGAATCAAATATGGTTAAGGTAATGAAAAAAATTGACTCGCAAGGAATCCTTGAGGCAGAGACAGCAGTAGATGAAATGATGAACAAGGTTAGACAGTCAATTAGAAATGTCAAAACAAACTTGAGGACCAGATAGACATAAATGATGACCCCGAGTATGGAGCTCGACTATTTTAAATCAAGGAAAATGATAAAAGTTTAAAACTTTAATTGCGTTTTTCTGAAAGACTATTTTTTTAGATAAATGATCCATTATTCCAGAATCCAAGTAATTTTCAAGCTGAATTTTTTTGTTGCTATTGGGTTCATGAAGATATAATCACGCTAATAGAATTATACAGATTCACTGAAAAATAAAACGTAAAAAAATTATAAGTATGCTTTGTGTATGCAAATTTTTAGAGCAAAAGATTAAAAATTATAAGAAATCGTGTACTGAGATACCTTTATAATTGTAGCAGCGTTTGTAGTGTACAGGCTGCTTACCTGCCTGTTAAAATGTCTATCTTTTATATGTTCTGAGATAATGGTTCTCAAATTTGATAAATTTAACATAGTAAGCACAGTCGGTTACGAGTGTCCTATCATAAAAAGTAATTTATATGTGTATGGTAAGGTTTCGCTAAGTCGGAACACTCGATATTTCGGACTTAAAATTTACCCCGATTAATTCCAGCTGCTGTCTGAATTAACGGAACTTTTGATATCCATTAGGCAAAGAAAAGTTCAATATCTGTCGGCCATTTGCAAAAGTGTATATGCAAAAAAAAAAAAGTTTTGAGAGATATTCAGCCATGTTGTTCTGAAGTCACAGATAAATCAAAATATGTTTTGAAAAAAGAGACAAAAAGCTGCAAAAATCCTTAATAAATTTAAATACAAAACCTTTATAATGCTGCAAAAGGCGACATGTCTACATTGTGTTAAACAGCAGAAAAGGATGTATCCATTGCACAGCATAGACTTGCAAAATTCTATATCTACCCATTCAGTAAACCAAAATGACTTCACCATTCCTTTTTTATAAAGGCCAAGTCCGTTGTAAATCATTAATCGTGTTTGGAATACACCATCAGCATAGTGTTTTATTACATTTACACCCACAAAGCGTGTAGTTGTTACAAAAAGTAAAAAAGTATAATGTGCTTGTTCAGAAGGGGAAAACAAACTATGAAAGCAAAATTTGAACTGCAAAAAGTCTGTGCAAACGTGGAAAGACTTTTAATTTACAAGCTATAGTAATAAGTCAAGGAATCCAAAGATTAGTAGAAAAGAAAATAGACATAAACAACTTATTTCAAGTCTGTTTTATATACAGCTAGAGAGAGTTTCAAAACTTTTATTACTTTACGTGAATAACTGATAATAATAATAATAATAATAATAATAATAATAATAATAATAATAATATTTTTTTACGAGGGCAGGTGGAAAAATGTACTGTACAAATGGCCTGAAAGATGCGTTCTTCCGGGGTCTGTGGGTTTGAGTATTATACCTGACTCATTAAAAAGCCACCTCCCTTTCTTTTTTGGGACACTAACCTGGAACTGTCTGAGACATTACTTCGGGCTAATCCTATTGTTCTTCAGCCCTAAGGTTCACATCTGACTTGTTATCCATCTATATTGTCCAAATATATCTTCTTCGCCGGAAGAATCTCTTTTGCGAAGAGTGCCACACAGTTCCAGTAACTGCATCAATACAAGTAGTAATAATAAGAGAGTCAGTTATTGTTTTTTGTAAAGATATGTGATAAACAGTTATTTGCGAGTGAAGAGTAGAGAAGAAGCTGAGATCGCGTCCGTACGTAGTTTTGAAATAATCTTTCAGTTCAGGTTTGTCAGAAATACCCAAACAGTTTTTTTTTTCAGCGTGTAAATAGAAATTTAAGAGAGTGTCCTTAAAAAAGACGTACTGTGAAGTCAGTGAGCATTCTCGCCAGAAATTCGGAATACTCGAACGTAGAGAGCAGCAGAAAATTCCCTAAAATTTAAAACTTTTTAACGGAATATAATTTCCGGTTGACAATAAATAAAAACTGTTGCAACTTTAGTTTATTATGACCGATGAAATCGCAGAAACTGGAAACTAAGATGAGGACTCCTAGGCGAGGGATCAAGACGTTGGAGAAGCAAGAAGAGTACTTTAGTTTGAGCGTCTGAGACGTCAAGCATTAATGCAAAAATAAAATGTAACCTGCCTCTCATAATACAGCACACTAAAACAGCGTATGCCTGATAACATAAGTGGAAAACTTGTATAAATAACCACTTGTTCTAAAAACAAAATCGTATGCGTCGTACAATTTATTGATGTATAACCATTTGATATTATGCCACTAAATAAAACATCCTAGACTGTGTACTTGTACTTGGAATGGACTCGCTACCTTCCTATCCTGAAATCGCTTCATCTGAGGAAGGTGCAATATTGTAACTATTTATCAACAAATTTGCGTGTGTATGTTTTACTTTTAATGTTTTTGCTGGCTTCATCAGATTTGAAAACAATACAATGTGAAAATCTCCACTATAAAAACAAATGTAATGGCATCTCGAGGCAAGGAACCACTAAGAACAAAAAAAAAAAGATTAGTGATCGAATTCTAAAAGAGGTGAGGCACTTTAATTATTTGGGAAATTATATTGGTTATGATAGAAATTATAACAGTGATGTTAAGTTAGGTGAGTTCCAGACGACCTGTGGGACAAACAACAGTATTTTTAGATTTAAGGTGTGTCGGGATACAAAATTAAAGTTCTACAAAGCTATAGCAGTTCCTGTACTGTCCTATGGTCAATTATGAACAATAAACAAGAAACAAGACAGTAAAATATAGGCAAGTGTCGTCCTTAAGAGGAGTTAAAAGGTGTTCTAAAAATGGCCGTATAATGAATGATGCCATAAGAGAAAAGTTACAAGTTTTTTAACTTGAATGAAAAATTAAAAGATTTTGCTTTTAAAGCAGAAATTTTGCTTTTAAAGCTGCTCTTATAGAATTACAACCACAATGGCAATAACGATTGTGTCTGTCTACCAACAAAAACAAACACATTGTCACTTCTGAACACCAAAATATCTCCATCGGCTCTTTTAAGGACCACAGCGGAAGTTCGTATGAGTCACCAAGACAGTCGCTGCAGTACTCAAATTACAGTTTTTAGAATAATTTCCATTTTATTTCAGAAAGGTGTGGGGGGGGGGACTGTCGCAACGCAAGAAAAACACTTATTTCACAAGACATTGTTTATACTCAAATTATCGCATGTGACTAAAGTACTTTCGACTAATTTTAAAATATTAATAAATATGCCTAATATGCCTCTTAAATAACATGTTTCCAAACCAGTAAATATAAACGTAAACTAAAATGCATCAAAAATTAAAATTTATGTAATCTTTTAAGATGAAAATAGGGATTAGATTTCTAAAGACTTTAATAACTTTTAAGGTTCCATGCGATAACCTAAGTTTCATGTTCATCTCCTACAGACAAGCTGTTATGAAGCAATTGATATGTAACCTGAAAACCGCAGGGCGTCAAGGATAATACCGAAAATGGTAGGCATATACCTCGATTGCCATCAACTATGAATGATTATAAAGTTACCGCAAACAATTATCTCTTACCAATCGCTATGATACTTAAGAGTAGCGGAGATAGATTTTGACAAAATCAAATTTGTAACAGATCTAATCTTCAACAGTATTCTTAATAAAATCGAAGATGTAGCCAGGAAAGTTTAGTGAAAACAGCAGACAAACTCATTCAGATAAAAGTACACATTTTGATTATCAAAGATTAAAAAAAAAAAAAACTATCGTTTATTAAAGACCCAATTCTCACCGATTGAATTTCAAGCTCTCCTTTCACGTTATTATGTCTTTCCCTAAGATGAATAATAATATTAGAGCGATCAAAAAGGAAAGATAATTTTTGAATATTCAGACTTCATATTATTGACAGTGGGAAGAAACGGAACAAATAAAAACCAGAGAAGTAAAAGAAACTAGTATTAAATAGTTAAATTCAATTTTTTTTTTAGATTGACATACAAAATAGATTGAAAGAAACGTGAAACACGTACTGTAGAGTACAATAATGTAAATCATCAAAAACTGGTCATCATCATTTTCACGTTACGGCATAGGCAAGGTGCTGCCTATTTCGCCTTCAAAGATTCTCCAGCCATCTCTTCGGGGGTCTACCCATGCCTAGAGATTTACCCATACCTAGGTCTGCTCAGCCTAGAGGTTACCTGAGTCCTATAGTTTTATATTCCCAGAATTGTTTGCCTGCTCTTGAATCTGATATTTTTTCTAAGTTTTCTTTCTACCGTTGTTTGTAATCTTTTAGATTTTCATTCTAGTTAAAGATTTCTGACTCTTCTCTTACGGCCTCATTCCTTATATGGTCAAGTTTGAAAGATATTTTAACTCCTCTTAAGAACACCATTTTGGGAAGCCTGTATATTACTGTCTTGTTTCTTGGTTGCTGTCAGTGGCGAAGCTAGTAGTTAATGAATGGGTAGGCAAAAATCTTATCTTAAATTTTTTTTTAAAGAATCACTAAAAGGGTGGTGGTTCAAATCGGACGCTGAGGTAGAGTTTGCTGTAAGCGAATGGTTCCACAAACAGCCGTAAGAATTTTACTAGCAGGGAATCTACAGGTTGGTGCAACAGTGGAACTCATGTCTTAATGTTAATGGAGACTTCTTTTAAAATCGTTGAATAAAAAATGCTTTACAGCTCTATACGTGTTTCTATTGAACAATCCTTGTATTAGTCATACACAATAATACAACAGATTGAACTTCAAATTTTTAAACTTGATTAGTTTCTATATATATGTTTAATGTTACACATAATTCAAATAACAATCTTGATCATCTGTTAGTTCAGCGGAATAACAGGGACACTTTTAATAACCGCATAAAATAAACACACTTAGAAACAACACGGCGGGCTTTAATTTGAATGTTTGGACCACAGAAGTGAGGCATGCCTCAACGCTCTATGTGTACAGCACGGGACAATCCCCCCTCCCTTCACTTCCCTTTCACTCCGGCACATTGCTTACATACGATGTATACAAAAAACGCTGAGGCAAGTTCAGGTTGCCTCATTCGCTTTAAACGAGCTATGCCGAATCTCACCTGTCACCATCTAGCGGTCGCTCAGTAAAGCACGTTTCGGCCTAATAAATTCGACAGTCGCGGTAACAATGTATAATCTTTACGTTATGTAGTTCATACGTATTTATAATTTTTATTCTACAGAACTTTTTAGGGTAGGCATTGCCTCAATTGCCTCCATGTAACTTCACCACTGGTTGCTGTCCATATTTTACACCAATAGGACAGTGCAGAGACTGCCAAAACTTTGTAGAACTTTAATTTTGTATGCCGACGTCGTACCTTGTTTCTAAAAAATACGGTTGATTTTCCAAGAGATCGTTTGGAACTTAACATCAATATCATAATTCCTATCATAGCCAATATCATTTCCCAAATAATTAAACGGGACTGGCTCCACCAGTTATATAATTCGAGCACTAATAATTATTTTTATTCTTATTGGCATCTTGTCTCGAAATTCCGTTACCTTTGTTTATATAGTTGAGATTTTCATGTTGTACCGTTTGCAAATCTGATGAAGGTTAAAACCAGATTTTTGCAAATCCGATCTGTATTTTGAAATACAAGCAGGTCGTCGAATTTCTGTCTCGTGATAACTTAATACCAGGGTTCACTAGATGTTTACATTTCCTTACCAGATCGTCAACATAAATATTAAAAAGAGTAGTAGGTATACTGTACCCTTGTCTAACACATTGTCTGACAGATATTTGTTGAGATATCCTGCAATTATTTTTAACGCCTTTTTTTTGTTCCGTTTGAACTGGACCACTGAGTCAGGGTGCCAACATAGTCCGGTTTATCAAGAGTAGAAGATTTGAGTGGTTAGGCCACGTAAGGTGAATGGATGACAGAAGTATGGCTAAGAGAATTGCAAATTGGAAACCGGTAGGAAGAAGAATCAGAGGTAAACCCAGAAAGAGATGGTTGGATGACGTGGAGGATGAATTGAGATGTATGAACGTGAGGGAATATGGAGACGAATGCATAATGAGAGGGCGGAATGCAAGAAAGTCATTGAGCAGGCTAAAACCCACGCTGGGAAAAGAAGTGCTGTATAATTTAAATATTGTGTTTTTTGTGATTAAAAATGTTTTAGAATTGGTTTAAGGGGTATGTTTAGGACTCAGTATAGACTATTTTCCTAAGATAGAGAAAGTGATATTTGGTAAATTGGTCATTGCCTCGAGTACAGAGACGCTTTTGTAAATAAGTTTCACTTTCAACTTGCGTAAACAAGATTGTGTATATACAGTAAGCGAAAAGCGAGATAGCCACCAACTCCAGAGGGTTTCAGTGCGTAGCACACACCTGTGCCTGTGAAGAGAGGACATTGGGTAATATTTTGTATTAATAATAATTTAAAGAATAATAGTTTTTTTTTAATGAAAGTAATAAACTGGGAAAGATACAGTTAACTAGTAACTTGAGATTAATTTAGAAATATCGAAGAGTAATTACATTGGAACTTTTGTTGAATTAAATATACTTTGTGTTTTGGCACTTTTGAATTCGATTTCTTAATTCAGAAAACGTACCTACACTTTCTATCTGTTTTTACCACTCGAGCAGGTAGTATATTTTGCTGGTAATTTATCTTATGACAATCCACCGGTGTAACAGAAGTAAGATTCCTGTTCCGTTGTATAGGCATTGTACAGTATTATCGTTGGAGAGAAAAGAAATTATGGAAAACTGACAATTGAAGAAAGTAAATTAATGAGAAACGAGAAGAAAGTGAATATCTCTAGTGAAAAATATAAAGAAAACAGAAAGCAGACTTAATTGGTGACAACATACTTTTAGTTAAAAGTTATTTATTATTTTTACATTTTCGTATATCGTTTAATCCATCAGTTGCGTTAACCGATGTAAAACTCTCAAACGCTATCAACAGCATTATGTAACATCTACCAACCAATCGCTATGGTTTGGGAAAGGTGCGACATGGCGTAACGGACAGGGCAGATCGAGAAGGCACTGCAACAACCCATTTCTTCCACGTTACGAAACAACCAGACGGCAGCTAACCGTGTGGTCGTAACCGTAGTATATATATATATATATATATATATATATATATATATATATGACATACCCCACACACACATACAGGCTACAAAAACACACCACCGCGTCACACAAATTAAAACGACAGTGTGAGTGCGCGTGTGCAGCGAGGTTTGTGTAACGAGAGTGTCACAGATCAAGGTCACGCACACACAGAGCCGTTCCTGCTGCTGCCGCTGCTGCAATATATTTATTAACATAAAGTTATTTTTAACAATGACCATAGTTATTTTTAAAATATTATACCATACCCGCTGTAGCCTACATATTGTCTCTGGAATACATGAAGACAAAAAAATAAAAATAAAAATAAAAATGGTTTCAACATAACAAATAATATTGTAACTGTTTTATTGTCGCGCCGGGTATGTTTAGTTGACGTAAATAGGCTTTGTGCCGTCGCTTACTATGGCGTAATATTATATAGTGCGCGTACATAGGGAAATATGACCTATTCGTATGTGTTGCGCAGCATGATAAATATTATGGCTCTGAAACGTGGGAAATCATTAAGACAAATTTACAAAGAAAAAAAACCGTAACGGACGTTTGGAGAATGACATATCGAATAATCGAAATTCAAGAAGGACGTAAAGAAGGATTGGCAGAAGAAGAAAAATAGAATGGGGCGGTGACGAGGGTAGGTGGAGGAGGAGGAAGTGGTGGTGGAAGTGGTACAGATAGTGGAGGAGGAGGAGGAGCAAGAGCATGAGGTGGTGGTGATGGAGGAGGTGGAAGGGGAGCAGGAGCAGAAGGTGGTGGAGGACGAGGAAGAGGAGGAGGAGGCGGAGGTGGTGGAGGACGAGGAGGAGGAGGAGGAAGAGGCGGAGGAGGTGGTGGATATGGTGGAGGTAGAGGAGGAGCAGGAGCAGGAGGTAGTGGAGGTGGTGGGGGCGGAGGAAGGTGAGGAGGAGGAGGTTGTGGAGGTGGTGGTGAAGCAGGAGCAGGAGTTGGTGGAGATAGTGGTGGAGGAGGAGGAGGAGGAGGAGGAGGAGGAGAGGATGAAGATATTGAAGAAGAAGATTAACAACAACAAGAGGAAGACGAACAAAAAGAAGAAAATATAAACTTCAAAGTTAATAGAAGGATGAGGTAGATGATATTTTCAGGATGAATGCGGAAATTTCATAAATAGAAACAGATTCAAATAATGGTTGGGAAGACGCTGAGTACTAGAAATGCTCCAATACAGCACACATGCATATGTGAAGGGGATCAGGAAAAATAATTTAAAAAAAAGACGTCTTAACATTGAAAATTAGACAATAAGAAGAGATGATGACAGGGTTGGCAGCAGGTGTCTGTAAAATCTTTCGTAATATTTGTTGAAGGGTTTTCAGAATTTGTCATACAAAGCAGACGGCACAGGAATAAACTTTCTACGAGTTTTTTTTGGACAAGACGAAACGAATCTGAAATAATGTAAATAGAGAAGGAAACAACTATTTTCTATGACGGTAAACTGTAAAAGTAATGAGAAAAAGAAAAAAGTGGCTGAAGTTGTAGAACGGTGGAAGTAAATGTTAAAGAGTACCTAAATGTCTGTAGCTTTAATATATGAGTTCCTTTTTACAAACGAATGTAAAAAAAAAAAAAATTATAAGAACGTGTGACAAATAAAGAGTTGGTGGAATAAATAAAGAATCCCAAATAACGATTTCGTGAAAGGATATTAAAGGACAAGATGACAAACAGTAAGACAGAAGAGAAAGATGATGAGAAAAAATAAACCAAATAGACGCACAAATGGTGATTTATTCTTTATTAAAAGTCACTAACAAATTGTATCATCGGACTTCATACGTTGTTTTCAAAACTGTTTCCATGACATCGCAACTCTTACAGAATTTACTCAAAAAAAAAAAGAAACTTAATTGAGTAGAAAGCAAGCATGTTGATCAAGAAACATACTGACCATGTGTGGATAGACCGAGAGAGAGAAAAAAAAAAAAAACGCGTCTTAATTATTATAACGAAAGTGACGACTATCGAAAAGTCTCTATTCAAAATCGAATATCACACTATTGTAACAAGAAAATATTAAGATGATATAATTGTTGGGCACTAAACTTGTTAAAGGGGGGTTAAAAAGACTGGTGTGCGGAAAACGACCGATTCGTTTTACCTGACATTTGGAAGATTGCGTGGTCTAGTTTCATTTTTATTGTGATTCACGTCGTTTTAGCAGTGTCAATATCAACACAATACGAATCGTACAAAATTTTAATATTTATCAACTTCAAAAATGCAGCAGGCTTGGGATTACATGGGACAAACATACAACACATATTTTGCTAACATACACAAAGTCTTTCTCTTTGCCTTTGGTAATCATTGACAAAGCCAAAACGCATTGTTCAGCTGCAATAATTGAATGTTAATGTTAAGTGAATGTTAACCGTGTACAAATAGCGTTCCTAAGGCTTTCACGTTGTAAACATTATTGGCCGAGCTGTTAGGAAGAGGTCTAGAGTCTATGGTGACAGACGTTTCGACGTCACCACTGTGTCTCTACCTCATCGGTGGGGTGAACTGGCGGACACCGTGCCAATTGTTACCAGACACTGATGATGGCATCCGATGTGAGGCCGAAACGCCTGTCAGCATAGACTCTAGACCACGGCCTAACAGCTCGGCCAATAATGTTTCCAACTACGTTTACAATACATTGTCGATGTCAAGGCTTTTATTGTGAAGTAACTATGGTTTTTAAAAACAATCGAAATTAAAAAAAAACTACACACTGATTCTAAATTAGGAAAAATGGAAAAATGAATTAGGATAAAAGGATTTTAGGAAATATGGTCAATAGGAAACGTAGTATAAGAGAGAAGATAAATAACTTTAGGAATATTTCTGGTTCAATTCATAGAAGTCTTAGAAATACAACAAGACACAGCACAAGGATTAAATTTTATACGACAGTTGCAATACACACGTTGATTTATGCAAGTGAGGCGTGGGTCATGACAAAAAAGGAAAGCGGCGAGATTCAGAATGATGAAATTGAGCTTTTTCGAAATACTTTAGATTATACATTGTAAGATAGAGTAAGGAATGACGATATCAGAGAAGTACTCGAAGTAAAGGACATACACGAAATTATTGCAATTTACAGAAGACAATGGTGGGAACATCCGCAAAGGATGACAGACGATCGATCGCCGAAAGCGGCACTGAACTATAAAGCCATTGGTAGAAGAGACGTTGGTCGTCCGAGGATGAGATGGGTGCCGGAACAGGTTTTTATAACCTAATCCTTGAAGAGGAGAAGAAGAAGAAGAAGAAGAAGAAGAAGAAGAAGAAGAAGAAGAAGAAGAAGGAAACAGTAGTTTAGGAAAATTGGATTAGGAAAAATGTCCCGGATCGCACATAGAGTTTGTGCGGATGTCGGCATGTTATGTCGGCGGATACCCTCATTGGATATTCCGAGAGTATAACTTTTTGTGTCGGTAATATGTCGTATAACATACGATATTAGTTTATTTTAAGTGACTCTGTAGCCTAGGGCAGAAGCAGAATCGACTGAGTCCTGCGTCTTCCACCGATGCGGTCATTTTGCAGGTACAAAAGAATATGGAAACAAACATTATCTTCCTTTCTTCCATGTTTGGTAAACATATTACTAGTACGCTTCCTGAACTGCAGAACTCGCTCACTGTTTTGAACGAAGTACATTTTTTTTTTACTTATGAGCACTGTGGACTACGTTTGGTTCAACTGGTTCCTCCCTTCTTCTCCTCTCTCTTCCTCCTCTTCCACATCTCCTTCATTCTAGACCGATGTCTGTCCCTCCTTTCGTCAGTCCAGATGGCACCTGTCCTCTTCTCGGGGTTTCCCTGAAACATTGAGCATTTTTTAATTTCTTTTTGTAGGCATGCATTTTTTAATGTCTTCTTCAGTAATCTAGAGTTCTTTTATGTATTTTGAGCTGACGGAAATAGTTAGAAAGCTTCCCTGTTAACCTGTCAGGATTCATTCTTTGAACATGTCCGTAGAAAGTAATTGTCCTTTTTTTACAAAATACGTATGTGATTTTATCAACACGTGTGTACAGCTCATTATTGTGGCGTCTTCTGTACTGTTCTCCATGTTTTATTGATCCCAAGATTTTTCTTAATATTTTCCTTTCTGTGACTTCCAGTTCTTCCATCATCATTTTCTTGTTCAGAGGCAGACACTCAAAAGTGCTTCCGGGGGAATTACTGTTGAATAATGCGTAAGTTTGACATTAATGGATTTTGATTTCTTGTTGTAGGCCTATGTGTTCTTGGAAATGCACCGGTCCTTAAATGAACGAAGTACATTTAATTATATTACATAAATTAGGATATTATTGACTTTTTTAATTATGGGGAAAATTACAAAAATCTCAATTTCTATACTATTTGTATAGTAACATAATACGTAGTTGTAGACCACACGATTATACGTAAAACAGTAGACATTCGAAAAATTCGGATCTGAGTTAAAATTTCTTTAGTCTAACATCCTGCTGAGTTTTCAAAATTTTCTAAAATGTTTGATTTCTTTTTTGGGCCCAGAATTTCGAAATTTCAAAACCGTAGTACAACATCCTAATGTTGGTTAAAATACTCTTTAATTTGTACCTCACATTGGCTTTTGTGTTTTTTCTCAATTCTCCGCCACAGTTTTTTCTCATTTGTCCCCTATTTTTTGGAGCATTAATCTTAAAAACAGTAGGTTTCTAAAGGTTAAAATTGTGGACGTGCATGCCAAAATCTGTTTTACGAAAATCTGTTGATGCTTGCAAAAGTTATCGTGAGACATTCTCCAAATAGATAGGCAGATAGACAGACAGACAGAAAAATTCCAGACGGTAAAATTAAAATTGAGAACTTACTTCACTCGTTCAAGTAAGAAAAGTCACAATGCATCTCCTTTTTCTAATGGATGAAGCAAGACTGAAAACAGGCGTCTGATTGGTTCATATTATTACATAAAAACATCGTATCACGTGGAATTATGAAAGAAAGAGAATAAGATTAAGAAAATGAAAGTAATAAATCTTATATGCAATTGATGAGGTTTCCGCGTCAGTGCCAATATTAAAATATCTTGGTTTACCGTTAAGTATTGCACCATTAATTGTACTTAGAAACCTGATACTGTGTTACCATGAGGAGTCTTCAAAGCTCCATTTTTATCTGAATACATAATACAGTATCCACATACTGTAACACATTTGCTATCCTCCTGATAGACTTTGCCACAGTACTTTCAAAGCTCCATTTTTATCTGAATACATAATACAGTATCCACATACTGTAACACATTTGCTATCCTCCTGATAGCCTTTGCCACAGTACTTTCAAAGCTCCATTTTTATCTGAATACATAATACAGTATCCACATACTGTAACACATTTGCTATCCTCCTGATAGCCTTTGCCACAGTACTTTCAAAGCTCCATTTTTATCTGAATACATAATACAGTATCCACATACTGTAACACATTTGCTATCCTCCTGATAGCCTTTGCCACAGTACTTTCAAAGCTCCATTTTTATCTGAATACATAATACAGTATCCACATACTGTAACACATTTGCTATCCTCCTGATAGCCTTTGCCACAGTACTTTCAAAGCTCCATTTTTATCTGAATACATAATACAGTATCCACATACTGTAACACATTTGCTATCCTCCTGATAGCCTTTGCCACAGTATTTTCAAAGCTCCATTTTTATCTGAATACATAATACAGTATCCACATACTGTAACACATTTGCTATCCTCCTGATAGCCTTTGCCACAGTACTTTCAAAGCTCCATTTTTATCTGAATACATAATACAGTATCCACATACTGTAACACATTTGCTATCCTCCTGATAGCCTTTGCCACAGTACTTTCAAAGCTCCATTTTTATCTGAATACATAATACAGTATCCACATACTGTAACACATTTGCTATCCTCCTGATAGCCTTTGCCACAGTACTTTCAAAGCTCCATTTTTATCTGAATACATAATACAGTATCCACATACTGTAACACATTTGCTATCCTCCTGATAGCCTTTGCCACAGTACTTTCAAAGCTCCATTTTTATCTGAATACATAATACAGTATCCACATACTGTAACACATTTGCTATCCTCCTGATAGCCTTTGCCACAGTACTTTCAAAGCTCCATTTTTATCTGAATACATAATACAGTATCCACATACTGTAACACATTTGCTATCCTCCTGATAGCCTTTGCCACAGCACTTTCAAAGCTCCATTTTTATCTGAATACATAATACAGTATCCACATACTGTAACACATTTGCTATCTTCCTGATAGACTTTGCCACAGTACTTTCAAAGCTCCATTTTTATCTGAATACATAATACAGTATCCACATACTGTAACACATTTGCTATCCTCCTGATAGCCTTTGCCACAGTACTGTGATTTTACTGACGAACACCTTGTCGGTCGTTTTTAAAACCGGCTCACTGAAGATGGTCTCCAGAGGTGAGCCCGAAATGTCTGATAACTACTTTCTGTAGAGTAATTATAGTAGACCACGGCGTTACAGCCTGGACGATAATTTGATCCTCCTGGTGTTTCGTTATCATAAATTAGGATACAGGTAAGACGTTTGTGATGTCCCGCCAATGGTCTCTGCTTTTAACGGCATTCATGATTTCATGTGTGTTTCGGCACTTTGTCGAGGACTCTGCTCATGATCACCTTCTTCCTTTTCTTTCCCCATTCACCCTCCCCGCGCTAGATATTCTATCTAAACGTCTCATATTTCCGTCATCATCAACCAGGTTCCTCTACGGCGAGGAAGGTCTCCTTCCCCCCCACCCGCCAGCTGACATATTCTCTCATCTTTTCATTCTTCCTCTCCAAGACCCATCTAATATAATTTTTATCATGCTCTATATCTACGCGTGTTGTGGGGGCTTTCTAATTTGTTGTACTTGTAAATAATTTATTTTATTGTAATAAATAAATATTTGTATAACATATAATTTTAATAAGTAATTAAACGAGTTTATAATATCCGTTTTTTTTGGGGGGGGGGAGTTAATTGCTCTGAGATGACTTTTCGGCCACTCACTGGAGGACGTCTTTAGTAGTAAACGTTTTAAATATGTTTGACAAGAGATGATAGGCCGAACGTACCATTAACTGAGGCGAAAGCATGTTTGACAAAAGATGATAGGCCGAACGTACCATTAACTGGGGCGAAAGCAATAAGTTCCCGGGGAAACGAGGTTCGCTATATAACATACGAAGAGCCAGGATAGCCGATCACAAGCGGTACTGCGTTATAGGGCCATTCACAGCATAGTTTTATTCCGATAGGCTCGGTAACACAGCATGCCAGATCCTATTTAAGAACAGACTTTTGGCCCCGCCGGTTTACGTACCTGTCACCGATCATCACCTATGCCATCCGCGTTGGGGCTACCTTGCCGCTGTTCATAACAGACAGTTGCAAAGCGTTCTCGATAAGGGTCTTCGGCTACCTGCCAAAGCCCCTTATCGGCTCCCTTCTCGTCTTTTGAGAAGTGGACTTGGTGTCCGTTCCTTGGATGACACCGTGCGGCGAATTGTACGTAAATTTTATGTCAGAGCGGCAAGGACCAGGACAAACCCCCTCATAGGCGGCCTTGGGAAGTACGACCATGTCCAGGTGATTCTGTGAAACGGCTTCGGCAAATACTGTACTAGAAAGACCTAGTACGAGCATGGGGTTGTAACGGCCCCTAAAGTTTAATTAAAATATTCCGACTGGACCGGACCACTAGACATGAGTTCCTTCCGGAAGCTCGGAACTAGGAAAAGATAGGGACGTCTCGGACGGGCATCCCTACAGCTCTGGCAGGCCGCCGGTTTACGCATCAGGCAGTCATCGGGTTTACCCGGACACTGCAACCACTGGAACACGTCCAGCTTAGCTGCCCCACGATTGGTCTTAGTCTTGGGCCGCCGGTTCATTTCTGCAGTTTGCGATTACCCAGAGTATTGCCTGCCGGTCGCGAGAAATTCTCGCTCACGCAGCTGACATACGACCACAACCCCATTTCGGTCCACGTCACTACCCAGCACGTCAGCGCACGGGACAAGAGAAAGGTCGTCGATTGGGCACGCCACGGCCCGACGCTTTGCCGTCGGTTCCCGCAGCTGATCCACTCGAGCCCTTCCGCCAAGTTGACGAAACTGTTTAATAAAATATTAATATAATCGACGTCGTCGTCATCCTTTACGACTCAGGGAAGCCTGTTCCAGTCTCAATGGAATTCAGGAATTCATCCAACGGGGTCTTCCCACAAGTCTCTTCCTCCTTGGGTGATACTTTTGAGACTTATGAGTACCGGTATATGAATTTTGACGTGAATGGGTTACCAACCCATCACACAACGCCCAACCTGGAGGACCAGGTAATTTGTAATCAAGATTTTCTTTTTTAGCCTTTGGTGACCCAACACCTAACTGCCAAACAGCAGCTAGTTTTACCATAACCTGGCAGGGGCTCTTTCTTTACCCTTAAGCGCTGGGGTGCCACCTCTGCCGGATCCGCCGTACCAAAGTTCCTCTTTTCCGCCTTCACCGCCATCGTGGTCTTCCCTTAGCCGATGTGTTCCAGTTAATTATAGGCGCTGAAAACTTGCGTTTTCACCCTCTCTCGTCTGCTACATAACGTACACACATTGCACGCCACGTACCCAGGGGCTACGCGACACACGTCTTCGAGAACGTGAGAGTAGGATCTGTTGACAGAGCTGAGTTCGGTTCCTCGAACCTCTGACCCATTCGTCGGAAAACAGTAGGCATTTCTCAGAGTTTTGCCGCTGTATACTAATCGGCATTGTGTACAACCTCCGAGACATTTTACCTACCTTCAGCCCTCTATTATTATATTTAGCCCCTTATTATTATAATATAATATAATAAAAATTCTACACTCAAAAATTCAATAATTAGGAGAGAATGAATTCAAACGAGAAAAAGTAATTAAAAAAAAGGGAAACCGAACAAGGCGTAATACATAAAAAGACAAACAAAATATACACGGAGGAAATAATAAATTCAAAGTAATTGAGGGTAGAAAATCCATAACGACGCAATTCAGATTGGGGATAAAAACAATCACTCGAACAGTTCCGTCCACGGCCGGTAGTAGGCCACACCATAAATCCAGACCTATCAGTCGTCCCTGCGGCACGAGCTCTATTTGAAGCTCGGAACGTAGTATACTAGCGGGCGACGGGCAAGCCCTTCGTCCCGCACAGCCCTTGAACTTGTGAACAGTTCCGAAATACTGAGACACTTCATTCAAGATATCCAAGTTTGATGCACAGAATAATTTATAGATCAAGGTAATATGAGCGAAATTTGAACAGGCAATGAAAGCTTAAACATAGAAAAGGTGGGTGACTGAGGGAGAGCCAGAGAGAGAGAGAGAGAGAGAGAGAGAGAGAGAGAGAGAGAGAGAGAGAGAGAGAGACAGACAGACAGACAGACAGACAGACAGACAGAGGGTCAATTAGAGAAAGGGAGACTGGCGTATGTAAAAGATAGAGCTATATAAATGTAACAAGCAATGTCGTTTCAAAGAAATTCGAAACCTTATATTTGTCTCAAGTATCAAGGAGGCAGACGTTAGTTTAGTTCTAGCTGTAGTGTCGGTGCAATGTGATTGTGCGTGCGTGTGTGTAACATTAAGCGTCGTTTCTTGGCAAAAGTGCTGGCAAGAGCAACAGCAGCAGCATCAGAAGCACCAGCGGATCGGTGTTACAATGTCAAGACTGAAACAGGGCCGCGGCCCTCGTAAACTCTGGCAACGAAGTTATCTATAACATGGCGTGAAGTACAGTATCTACACTTCCCATCCCCCACGCACACAGACAGGTAAATGTCTGCCTGCGTCTCAACGTTATGCCAATTTCTTATTTAACATTTAGCGCAGCACACACCAACCAAAGAGAAAGCAATTAATTGTACTTGTTGCCAATTTTACGCTTATACGGCTATAATGCAAGGTAATAGGTTCAAAGCTGACTGAACCTGCAGAAAAAAAATTGTTGATTGGGTGATTTAATACATTTATTGGTAATTTCTTTTTTTATATAAAACATACAGTTACATGTGAAAATTATAATTTTGAAAATATATGTAAATTTGAAATATTTGATCGTTATTAATTGAAAAAAAGTCTTAACATGTTTTATATAATTTATAAAGAGTTTATAATTTCGCTTCCCTGAATTTGCTGGGTTACGCTGGATCGGTCCGGACGATCTAGCGGGCCTACTCTTGCTTCGAGAACGGCCGTTGTCCTCCTAAGCTGGGATGTCGATCTCTGGGTTTCCCCGTGGGCGTTGTGTCCGTGTCAGTTGATCCTGATTCAGTCCTCGTTGACAGCCATCGAAGATCTCGAACGGCGTGCCCGACTTCGTGGTTCAATTCAGTCGCTCCCTGGGCGTAACACCGACTCCGAGAGGCTCCTTATTAGATACCGCCAGAGACTGCTATATGGAAGACTGCGAAATACACGACTCACTCATGCCTTTATAGATTTACGCACATGACGTCATATTTCCATGATAAAACGTCCTAGATTTTACTAGAAAATTGACCAATTGTTGGTGGATACGAACTTCCGGCCTCTAGATCTTTCAATACCACGTGTTTTCAACTGCATGTGCTTGCATAGCTAATCATTTTGTCAGTTTGATAAATACTTTTAAAATTTATTGAGTATTAAAATAATTAGACATTAATAGTTATTACATTTTGCACACTAATATAAATTACTTTTAGTGTGTTTGTTAATTGATTTACTGTTAACTATCTTCACAATTTGTTACGCCCACAGCACTTATTGACTTTCACACTGCACTGCACTGCTGTTTCTTTTTATTGTTTATTATCGTTTTAAACTACGGTAACATGCAGTACTTAACCTAATAACAGTATTGTCTTAACAACATTCACATTCCTTGCACAGATCACCAACTAAGGCTTATTCTAAATATGTCCCCATACATTCACAAACAGTGTGAATGTCTCTTTGCAACACCCACGCGCGCGCACACACACACACACACACACACACAATATTATTTCACATAAGACTTTAGGTAACCATATATCCAACATATTTTGGAAGCCTATGCCGAATGTTTAAGTAAACTCCAGACATTAAAAAATAAAATAAAATGTGTCAGTTTCTTTTAAATGCCTGTTCTGACTTTCAGCAGAGACATATTCCTATGACATTAATTACCTGTCTCTTTGTTCCCGCTGTTTAGTGAACAACAGTGACCATATGTCAGATTTTTCTCAATGGGGTGGAATTTTTCAACGAATGGAGTGTTTATGACAATGTTCGCAAGTCCTCTTATTGTAATTATCACAAACGGAAACAAGCCTCATCATCATGGTAAGTAGGAGAATTAAGGATGCAAAGGCACAGTATCATCATCATCATCATCATCATCAGCAGCATCATCATAATCATCTTCACAACACAGCATAGGCAAGGTACTTCCTGTTCCTCCTTAGGCCTCCAGCTATCTCATCCTGTGTCTACTAACACACCTGTGTCCTATAGGTTTGTATTTCCAGACTTGTTTGGCCAGTCTGGAATCTGACATTCTTTCTAAGTGTTCTTTCCACCGTTGTTTGTAATCTTTTAATTTTTTATTCAAGTTAAAAACTTGTAACTCTTCTCTTATGGCCTCATTTCTTATACGGTCAAGTTTAGAACACCTTTTACCTCCTCTTAAGAACGCCACTTCTGAGACCTGTACTTCACTGCCTTGTTTCTTGGTGGTTGTCCATAATTCACACCCATAGGACAGTACAGGGACTGCTATAACTTGATAGAATTTTCTATCTCGATGTACCTTGTTTCTAAAAGTGCAGTTCATCCTCCCACAGATCGTCTGAAACTTACCTGACTTAACATCAATGTCATAATTCCTATCATAGCCAGTATCATTTACCATGTAATTAAAACAGCTCACCTGGTCTAAAATTCGATCATTAATCACTACTTTTGTTCGTATTGGTTCCTTGACTCGAAATGCCATTACCTTTGTTTTTATAGTGGAGATTTTCAAATTGTATTGCTTGCAAATCTGAAGAAGCTTAAAACCAGACTTTTGCTGATCTGTATTTTAGAGTACGAGCACGTTGTCAGCAAACAACAACACATTCAAACATCTGTCTCGTGATAACTTAATACCAGGGTTCACTAGAAATGTTTTCATTTCCTTACCAGTTGGTAAATATAAATGTCAAAAAGAGTAGGTGATAATGATATACTGCATCCTAGTCTAACGCCTTGTTAGTATTGCAGCATATTATTAATATCTGCATAATTATATACAAAATAATGGCATTTAGACTGCCATAGTCGTAAAACCAGCCAAAATTCATAACATTCAGTATTAATATTATTATAAGTTGTCACTCTATGGAGCATGATTTTAGACTTTAAATATTACAGAATTTTCAAGGAGGAAAACACTTCTTCACGAGATGATTCACAATTACACATATACATAATAGGGTTGCTACAGCTAGTGCCGTCTCCCTTCCTTCAACCTGGCTTTCCAATTCTCCCGATGTTCCCATTGTACTTCCTCAAGTCCTATAGGTTGCAAAGATTCATTCACTTCGTCCCTCAAAGATCTTCTGGGTCTTCCCCTTTTTCTCCTTTCTAATGTACTCCATTCCGTCACTTTGTTGATCCACCTACTTTGGGCTCTCCGGACATGACCGTACCACACCAATCTTTTTTCTTCGATGTAGTCAATTACACTTCTTTCCGCTTCCATTCTTCTTTTGATCTCCTCGTTTGTTATTCGATCTGTTCTCGTTATTCCACAGCACCTCCTCCAATATTCCATCTCAGTTGCAAGAATCTTTCTTTCATTCTTTTTGTTAATAACCCATACTTCCGCTGCATACATCATAATGCTTTGGACTATGGTCTGATATATAATTTTTTTGGTGCTTTTTCTAATATTTTTGTCCCATATAACACTGTGTAATTGTCTAATCCCTGTTCTAGTCTGCCCTAATCTACTTTTTATTTTCTCTTCCGTTGTGCCTTGTTTACTCAGTGTGAATCCTAGGTACTTGAATTTGTCTGTTCCTCTAATTTTAACATTTTCGTCTACTTCTAAATCTGTTGTTTCTTCATCTCTAATTGCCAAGTATTCAATCTTTTTTATGTTTATTTCCAATCCCATCTTTGTGTATTCTTCATTCAGATTTCTGACCACGTAGCTTAGATCTTCTTCATCCTGGGCTATAACTACTTGGTCATCGGCGAAACATAGTGTGTACAGGTGTTCATTCCGTATCGGTATTCCCATTCCATGGCATTTCTGTTTCCACATGGTTACTGCATATTCTAAAAATATCTTAAACACCGTGGGCGATGTTGGGTAGCCCTGGAATAACCCTTTGGATGTTTTAAACCTACAGACAATTTTGTTACCTACTTTAATTTGTACGTTGTTGTTTTTATATAGATTTTTTTACTGCTTGCGTCAGGACTTTCGGTACTTCCAATTGTGATAGAGCTTTAAACATTTCTTGTCTTGTCTGTATCATATGCTTTTCTAAGGTCGATAAACGCTAGATGTACATCCCTGTTCTTCGCTTTTTTCTTTTCTATGATCTGTTGGAGTGTATGTATCTGGTCTATGCATGATCTCCCGGCTGTAAAACCTGCTTGTTCTTCTCCAATCTTTCCCTCTATATTTTCCTCGATTTTATTTCTTAGTACCCTACCATACAGCCTTCCCATTGTTGCTATGACACTTATGCCTCTATAGTTTTCGCGGTCTTTTCTATTGGCCTTTTTAAATATCGATGTAATTCGTGGCTCTTTCCATTCCGCCGGTAAATCTTCTCCATTTGTAACCTTCTCGAACATTCTTCCTATCATTCTCATAAGTTTTTCGGTTCCATAATTTTTAGTTCCGCTACTAACCCTCCTGGACCTGATACTTTGTTGTTTTCCATTGAGTTTACTGCTTTCCTTATTTCTGCTGCCGTTATAGTAATTCTATTTTCTGTCTCTATTTCTTCTTCATCGTTATTCAGGAATTCTTGTCTACGCTCCATAAGTAGGTTTTTATAGTGTCTCCCACTCATTGTCTTGTATGTATTGAATATAGGTTTTATCCTTCCTATTCGTTCGTAATGATTTAATTACATTCCATGCTTCTGAACTGCTAGCTCCTCCTATGTATTGGTCTACATTTCTACACCTGTTTTCCCATGCTTCATTTTTCTCTTTGCTGACCATTTCCTTCACTTCCTTGTTCTTTTCTCTGTAATTTCTGTAATCTTCTTCTTTTTTCGTGGACATCCATTTGTTATATAGTTTTTTCTTTGCTTTTATCTCTTCTATCGTCGTTTCCTTCATGTCCCATTTGTATGTATTATTTCCCTGTTCAGTCTCTCCTAGGGCTTGTAGTGCTGCTTGCAGCATTGTTTCTTTTGTGTTCATATGTGATGTTTACTTCTTCATCATACCTAAATTCTATTAACTTTTGACCTAGACGTTGCTTGTATAGGTTCCTTATCGATTCGTCCTGTAATAATTGAATATAGAATTTCTTTCCTTACTTATTTGTGTTGCCGTAATTGTCTCTTCTGTCTATGTTGGCATTTTGACTCCTGTCCATGGGAATTTCATTTTTGCTGTCAGTAGTTTATGGTCTGTTCCACACTCCGCTCCTCTCTGAACTATGACGTGTTGTATTATAATTGTTGTTCTGTTTATCATTATTACATAGTCAATAATCGACCTCAGCTGTCTTGTTTCCTGTGTCCAAGTATATTTATGAATGTTTTGTGTTCAAAGAATCCGTTTGTAATTTTTAAGTAATTTAGTTCACATAGGTCTATTAGCCTTTCTCCATTATCATTCAATAGCTGTTGTCCAAATCTTCCTACTGTTTTGTCATTTTCCCTCTTCCCGACTCTTCCATTAAGATCACCAGCTATTATGATTTCGTAGTTTTGTTTTATTTTTGTAATTTCATCTTGTACCGTATTCATAAAGTAACCTTTTTCTGCAGCAGAGCTGTCATCCGTTGGACCATAAACAGCTAGTATTGGTATTTCTCTACCATTTAAAGTCAGGTTTAGCTTTATTATTCTTTCGTTCACTGGTTCCCATGATTTTATATTTCTTCTGTACCTTTTCTTGATAAGTATTCCTACGCCGGATTTTGCCCTCTAATCTTTATTTACTCCACTCCATACATGTATTGTACCTTGCATTTCTTCTGTTCCGTTTCCTTTTTTCTTGGTTTCGGTGATGACTAATATGTCCAATTTCATTTTGCTAAATTCGTTTAAGATTTCTTTATCCTTTGTATTCCAGCCTTGGATTGATTCACAATTAACATTAGCAAAAAGTCGTATAAACATAGATCGGAAAATGCTTTATCACCTGTTAAAAATTTTTCCCATGTTTCTGTTACGAACATAAAACAATGGAAGACTAAAATTCCGGGAACAAAAATTATATGGCAAAATTATTAGTTCCGTATGTTGTTAATATACAAAAAAATGAGTCTCAGAGATGTATTATTAGTAGTTTGCAATATAATTGCTAAAAATTAGGCTCGAAACCACAATTCTTTATGTTTGGTGTTCAATAGCTTTGTTAAATTGCTAATAAAAAAAGAAAAATTTCAAATAACAGTTTTAGATAGATTACTGTTACTGATCACCAGATTCGTAGAGGCAGGACGATGTATATTGAACACTAGGGTCTCGGTGCGCAGTAGACAAACACCTAGTTGCGAGGCTAACAGAATTTTCATTCACTTCGCAGTTCTCACTTGCGCAGAACAGTTTTGTGCAGTGTTTCATAGCGTGAACATCGGGTGCAACAAGACTGGTAAGAACAACGGAAGCATGTGTGTGACAGAGAGGGAAATAATATGGAAGTGAGACAGTGAACGTTATAGCGTTGTCTCCCCTCTCTTCTCTCTAGATAACTTAGCTATGCTTGAAAGTGGGGGTAATTCATGCATATGGTCGGCGCAGATGACTGTTCAGGAAAGGCTGGCGGGCCTATACATTTTTATGAGAAAATTAGTACAAATAAAACAAGATAAAAAACAAATACAAGTTTGAAAAATTTTACTTGAATTAAAAAAAGTGACATAAAATGTTACGATTTTAAACGAAAAAAGTTACAAACACAATTGATGATTATTGGATATTTTTATTTAAGTTTCATTATAGTGAACAAAATGTTGGCATCACTGACTAACTGTATTGAAATCTAATTTGTATTTGTTGTCCACAAAAAATGTTTTTTTTTAGTTGAGTACCTGTTTGAATTGTGCTTGTGTTGAGAAATTAAATTTAATTTAAATTTAATCTGTGTCTACTGGGAGAAGTCTCACAGTCAATACGAACAGTGCTCGTTTTAAGGCAATGGTGCTCCTGCGCATGCTACTCGTCATGTTGGCAAATTATGGCTAATTTTGCTGAAGAACTATTGTTGGCTACAGCAAATTAAAAATTATGACTTCCGATTCCAATTTTTGACAATTGTCAGGAATTTTCTTGTAAAGTATTAAAAATACAGCTCTGTAATCATTCTTCTGCATATACCAGATTCAACTACACATATGGTATTAATTTTTGTCTTAATTTGTGTTCACGAAGTTCTTGTCTTGTATTGTGTATTACCATCGGAACATTAAAGAGGTATTAGTCCCCTAAATTCGTGTTATAAATTATACGCACGTAACAAGACTACAAAACTGCAGAAACTCTTTTAGAGAAAGAACAGTATGGTTTTAAGATAGGACGCTCTTCCATAGACTGCATATTAACCATACAAGTAATAGAAAAACGATGCGAAAAGAATTTTGAAACACATATTGCCTTTATCAATTTTAACAAAGCTTTTGATAGAGTGATCGGACCGAAGTTATGGGACACGCTTGAAAATAGAGGTACCATAATGCCTAGTCCAGGCCATAAAGAGTTTACATAGACAAACCGCGATAATCATAAACGACGGAGAAGGATTTGTCCCGATTGAAACATACCAGGGTGTAAGACAAAGTTGTTGTCTGTCACTATTACTTTTTAACCTTTATCTAGATGATCTGATAAAAAAAATGGATAGAACAATCCCCTGACGGTATTAAAATCCACCGAAATAAAAGCTTGAAAACCATTCTCTTCGCGGATGACCAAGCTATATTCGCCACTTCAGAAGACAATTTACAGCGAGCAATATACATCTTACATATAATAGGAAAAGAATATCACTGTAACATATCTAAATCAAAGACAAAAGTAATGGATAAGAAGTGGTTTAGATATTTTTTTGCGGTTAACGAAAGGATTAAATAATACAGAAGAAAACAGATTCAACACATTAATAGAATGGAAGAAAGTAGAATACAGACGATGGCGAAAGATTACAAACCTAGAGGCAGAAGAAAAAGTTTGTAGCCCTCAGAAAAGGTGGACTGTGGAATAGGAACAGGGCGCTAAAGCCTAAAACCGTGAAGAAGAAGAAGAAGATGATGATGATGATGATGATGACCTTCGGAACAGAAACACGAACAAAATTTTCAACTCGACGACGAAGCACTTCATAGCATACGTGTTTCTTATTTTTAGCTCTAGAATCTCCTCGTGAAATAATTGTCTTCCCTCCCGGAACACCTGGCTGAAGAACACGAACAACTCGTGAAGACATTGTGACGGGGCGAACAAAATCCGAAACGTGTGTTGAAACTGAAACTACATTTGGGACGATCAAACGTGAAGTGAGACGAAAAACAAGTTCACAACTGGTACTCGCAGGAGATAAGAAAGAGGTGATAAATAGGAAGAAGAAAAAGAAGAAGAAAAACAGAAAAAGAAAAAAGAAGAAGAAGAAAAGAAAAAGAAAACAAGAAGAAGAAGAACAACAACAAAAACAAGACCAAGAACAAGAAGAAAAATTAGAAGAAGAAGAAATTTAGTTATACCTGTGGAACAATAAGGCGACTATTTAAGAATGAAACGCGGGGGGACACAGCTAAAGTTCTATAAGGCTGTGTCGACTTTAATGTATGGATGTGTGTGAAATATGGATTCTCCTGCAGCAAAATATTTAAAAAATACAGACCTCAGAAATGAAATTTTTAAGAGCAGTAAAGGGATACAGTTTAAGAGATCGTCTACGAAACGACGACATAAGGAAGGGCCAGTGGCGAAGCTAGTAGTTAATGAATGGGTAGGCAAAATTCTTACCTTAAATCTGTTTAAGGAATCACTAAAACGACGGTAGTTCAAATCGGACGCTGAGGTAGAGTTTGCTGTTAGCGAATGGTTCCGCAAATAGCCGTAAGAATTTTACTAGCAGGGAATCTACAGATTAGTGCAACAATGGGACTCATGTCTTAATGTTAATGGAGACTTCTTTTAAAATCGTTGAATAAAAAATGCTTTACAGCCCTAAACGTGTTTTTATTGAACAATCCTTGCATAAGTCATGCACAATAATACAACTGATTGAATTTCAAATTTTTAAACTTGATTAGTTTCTATATATATGTTTAATGTTACATATTTCAAATAACAATCTTGATCATCTGTTAGTTCAGCGGTATAACAGGAACACTTTTAATAACCGCATAAAATAAAAGTTTTTGCATCACAGAAGTGAGACATGCCTCAACGCATGGACTTGATGCATGAACCGAAGGACTTGACGATACAGTCGGTTCTGGAGAGAATAAATGAATACAGGCAGAATTGGAAGTACCATGTGGAACGCGTGGTAGACACACTTATTCGTAAACAAGCGTTTGAATGTAGGCCAGTGGGAACCAGAGATCGTGGACGACCCTGGAAACAATGGTCAGAGACTCTGTGAAGTCGGAACGAGCTATAGCCCAAGCTATGTAGTGAAGAAGAATAAGAAGGAGGAGAAGAACAAAAAGAAATTTCCTAAATTAAGAATACTTAGGTTAGCAACAGTCTCGAATACCACTTGTAATGCGTACGATCCAAATATTTATACAAGCGCTCACGTTCGTTCATGTGTGCGCGCGCGCGTGTGCGCTGCGTGAGCGCAACAGATCTACATGTGTGGCGAGTAAGAATCGTGCGCGCTCGTTTGCGCGCGAGGCCCCCTAACAGAGTTACACGGAAGCCAGAAAATTAAAAACACATAAATTTAACTGACAAATAACCGAAGTTGTCTAATAAAAAAAATGTGAAAAGTGTAAAACGTATACAGATATATATATATATATATATATATATATATCCGTAAAGAGAAAGAGAGAGAGAATGAGGTCTCAAAAGATGTAAGATAATATAGAATAGAAAATTCTACTAAGTGAGCACCCCAAAAACATAAAGTAACCAGTCAGGTGCATGTGTGTTCGTGACGGTGCGCGCCCATGCCTGTATATCATGTGGTCCTCTCTCGCGCTTACAGACATAAAGTGAGTAACTGTTGACCATAAATCGGTTAGGTGCGAAACCCCCTTCTGTGCGCGCGCGCGCGTACGCCCGCCACCCTCCCACGCGTTCCGGTCACAATTAAAACTAACACCGTGTACCTACGCCGCGTATAATTCTTGGCCGCGTTTCTTTCTTCCTTTTCTGTAGTTGCTTTCAAATTATTACAAGTTATTAGCTCGGCTCTGAGGCTCTGTAAATAACGCGTGTTCACGGAGTTTCGTCATTGGCTCAACAGGTGGGAAAACACACACACACACACCGGCATTCTCTACACTGCACGCATCCTGGAAATAACGCCACCCGTAAGACAATTATGTCTTACTTAAACACACACAAACACACACACACTAGATTAAGACTCTTGCATTTCTTATTATTAATCACTTATAACCGTGGTGAAGGGAATTTAAATTTTGATAGTGTTATCTAATATATATCGTTAAATAAGTTATCTTGTAATTGCAGGGATTTGGGACTAGAAACTTATATGACTAATGGGATGGATCGATACAAGCGGTATCGTTATAAATTATTTCTTCTTCTTCTTCGCCAAGTATAAAGCTCAAAGCCTTATAAGTCTTCTTCAGCACTACAGCCCAACGTGGCTGTAAGAAAATCCTTGGAACATGGTGAAAAAAACCTTCTTCTTCTTCTTCTTCTTCTTCTTCTTCTTCTTCTTCTTCTTCTTCTTCTTCTTCTTCTTCTTCTTCTTCTTCTTCTTATTCTTCTTCTTCAGCAACGTGGCTTCTAATACCAATCTCCTCCAAAGTTTTCTTTCAATTGCCGTCTCAGTGTAACCTCTCACACCCATTCTTCTGAGATCTTCTAACACATCATCCGACCATCTTATCCTGGGTCGGCCCCTCTTTCAGTTTTTAGAAAACTTGCGCCTTCAAGATTTTCTTTTTCATACGCTGATCGTCCGTCCGCTCTAGGTGACCCAGCTATTGTATTCGATGAGACTTACAATGTCCTCATGATTCAATAGCTCATCTATCTCCTCGTTATTTCTTATTCTCTATTCGTCATCTTTTTACCCTGGCCATAAACACGTCTTACGATCTTTCTTTACGTCAAACTTTCTTAGTGTTACTTGTTCCTTTTTTGTCAATATCTAAGTCTTTCCTCCATAAGTAACAACTGGTCTGATAAGTGTCTTACATATTTTTATTTTTGTGTTGCGAATAATGTGAGTGTGCTTCTCAATAGTCTGTTGTTGGCAAAATATGCCCTACTTCCTATTTGTATCCTCTCACGTATTGTCGTGTTCACGGGCCCTTCGTTACCTATTATGTTACCCAGGTATCTGAACTTATCAACTGCATCAAATTCTCTGCACCATACTCTATGCATAAATTATGCAGATTTCTTCTCCTCTCTGATGCAGAAATCAGTATGTATTTAGTTTTGGTGATATTTACATCGAATTCCATTTCAGCGGATTTCTGTTTCAGCTCCTTGTACACCTCAACTAGCCGTTGTCTTGATCTGGCTATTATCACAGCATAGTCAACGTAAGCACATATTTGGCTTGTCTTACATAAATTATTTCTGTTGTAGACGTATTACATAATAGGCTGGACCGAAAAATAGTTTTATTTTTTTCTTTGATTCGCTATACCGCGGAAAACTTGTCCCTAGGACAGATAAGTAAAATAAAAAAAAAGAAACAAAAAATCGGTTAATATCTTTCGGTCCCGCATCATCCCCGAAAATCATAAAAACTGATCAATTTTAACAATTTTTAATAATTAAAAAATAATATAAAAATAAAAAAGTAATAAAAAATTTTTAATTAAAATAATAATTTAAAAAAAAACTTTTTTATGTAAGCCAAACGCCAAAGCTTTAGATAAGTATAGCACACGGAAGATAAATAAATTGAAAATCATAGATATTTCAACATTACCCCTGAAAAACACGTTTTTTTTTTTAAATTAAAATTGCAACTTTTGTATTTTGACATAAAATACTGATAATTGTTACAAGCTATGACATTATGTCAAGTCTTTTACTCATCCTTTTTGGTACTTGCTATTTTAAACCCCGAATTGTGCGAAAAACGTGGCATGATGAATCGTAAAAGAAGAATCTTTCTGAAGAACCCATCCCTGGACTTGTCACCAATGACTTTTTGTGACGCTTCTGTCACCAGCTTCACACAGCGCTCCACTCCTTTCGTATGACATGGAAACTTGTCAAAATTCCAGTCAGCTGCTGTTCCTGATTTTATTACAGATGAAATCTCCTCATCGCTTACTCTTCGCAGCAAAGGTGGCGGTGAAAAATTACAGGTACTCCAGATATTACTAATAACATTATTAGTATTATTTCTCATTTGTCTACACTTGGGATTCCCTTTGACGAACGTGACTTAGTTGGGTGTGACGGTACGGTAACTAACACAGGCTGGAAAACTGGCGTTATTCGTTTGCTTGGACCACATGTGAAAAGGCTACTACAGTGGGGGTTGTGTATATTGTGTTTCAATGAATTGACAGTCAAGCATTTATTTCATTCTTCATGCTGATACTACCGGACCTAATTCCTTTTCTGGTCCAGTTGTCAGGCAGCTTAGTGGATGTGAAAAACTTTCAGTGGTAAATTTGGATAGAATTTAGTGGTGGTTCCTGAAATTGACCGGAAAGTCCTAAGCAGATATCAGCAATACTTGTTTGGCATTAGTACTGCAGTAAAATCAGTCAAATGACCAGAAAATTTGTCTTTTCCTGATCTCTCTTTCACATTCAAGATTGTTAACTACGACAAACAGAGTTCTCAGATTGTACGTAAGCGTGATGATCCTTCAGATGAAGATACTTTCTTTCATCTTAAAGTCCTAAATGCCTGTCTGGTTCAATCTCAGGAAATGCAAGTACTTTACAGATGGCCCTAAGCATGTGCTTGAAGCTATAGAAACATCAAAGTTCCTACCTGAAAATTTGTTTCGAGTAGTAGACACTGTGACTAAACGTAACTCATTTTTTGCTCACCCCGAAAATTTGCTTTTGAGTATGATTGTAGATGAAAGAAAGCGTATCAGAAATTTAGGGCTCATAAGAGTAATGAAGGCCAGAAACACAGCTCCTAAGGGAAAGTCAATTAGGAGTTTTGTGACACCAAAACTAAATTTTGCGAATACTGACTACACCGAAATGATAGACTAAAGTACATGTAATCTTCCGTCGCCACCTTTTGCTGTGAAGAGTAAGCGATGAGAAGATTTCATCTATAATACAATCGGTAACAGCAACTAAAAGGAATTTTGACAAGTTTCTATGTCGTACGGAAACCTTTAACACTCCCAAAACCTTTAACACTTCACGTCCACCTAGAATCGTTTGTTACACCGTGTCTCCTATTCCTGGGTTCCCCCCCTGATCGACGTCTATACACTTTTTGTCTTCCGACATTCGGAGTACGTGAACTTTCCCCCCCCAATAAAATTAACGTATTTTTAATGTTTACGTCAATCTTTTAACAGTGTTTACACATTTAGAACACGCTCACATTCTTTAAAATATTACGCTTTGATTAAAGCACACACATTTATCGCAGTGGGGAAATTTTGGGTAGCTCTGTGGGGAAAAGAGATTTAATTGAGCTTGCAACACTGCATTTCGTTTCAGCTATTTCGTGACGTGTTGAATCAGTTTGTTGATTTGCTCGAGGAGCGCGGGAATGAACCGAGCACCGTAGTGTCGTATATGAATTTCTTACTCCAATAAATTAATTATAAGACAACAAGAATATAACTCTAATTAAATATATGTGCAAGAAAGAGTTGAGCTTAAGTTTGGGAAGATTTTAAAATATATACATCCATTAACAGAATTAAATAAAATGTATTAAAAGCACAAATAAAATTTATTAACAATGACCGGTTACATTATATTGTTAATGACTATATATTGTTAACCGATGATATATTACGAGTACATTAAAAATATTTACAACAGGGATAGAAATAAATATAACAAATGACTCATTTGTTAATCGACTAATTAAAAACATTAAAAAGGAGCAAAGAAGAATTATACACAAAGTTAAGGAAAACAGTAACCATCCATTCAGCTATTGTTGTTGCAGAAAAGTCCCAAACCTAATATATTTAATACAAAAAAAAAACAAATATAACATAAAATCATCTTGTGTTTATGCACCTAAATTCCTGGTAACAGATATTGATCGAATAGAATAGGGTTAGAAAATTTAAGTATCTAGGGAAAATAATTCAAGAGAATGGTTTAGAAAAATCTGCTATAGAAGAAAGGATTCATAAAATGGAAAGAACATATGGTATAACTAAAGATATTTACAATAAAAAGTGGTTATATGGTTATATGCATATTGTTACAAGACGACTCTATATGGTCTTATTATGCGTATACTTTGTTATTAGTTTATAAGGATGAGTATCTGTTCAGGGGAATGTTTGTTGAGCGCCAATTTGCAATCACCGGTTGCAAATAAAATTTATTTGTAAAATATCAATTAAAAATTTTTATTAAAAAAATATTATATGGTTTCTTTATCAGCTGTAATTAAATCTCTTTTAATCTTTTCTTTCAGCAATGAATGTGATAACTTATGCTCATCAAAATAGATTTGAATAATCTGCCATGACTTTCAAATGAGGAGTGTTGCCAACTTAATCTAATTACTGAAGTCAATTCACAGTACCAGATATCTTGTTTAGTATATCATACCCATTTTGTATTCATGAAATAAAGAAACGAATAAACCTTTTATCTGTATTTATTAAACTCAAATCCTTTATTTATTCTTTAACTTGTTTTAAAAGTCAAATATAATTCTTAACAAAGTTTGGCCAGCTGTATTTTAATATGCTCAGAGTGGCAGCAGTAGGAATAGTAACTCTTATACCTCAGGGCATAAACATTTCATATTTTATATTTAATGAATAAAATACAAATATAATGTGTTAAGTTAGGTCCTTTTGACTACGATATAAACAACAGTTATTAGAAGAAAAGTACCAAAATACATGGAGTTATAAATAGTTACAATGTACCTTAACAGGATTATATAAATAGTTTAACAAAGTTCAGTGTTTAGGTTATGTTTAGCAAAATGTTTTTTAGACCTAATTCACTTTAGATTATAGTAACACTATACATCAATTACTGATGGTAATACTATTCATTAATATTGTTCTCAGTGAAAGTTCCAAATGGTTTTTATTAAAAGTGCAATCAATGTCTTTGAATCCTATAGTCTAGGCTTAACAGGGAATGGTTCAGATTAATTTTATATCAAAAAATACTTCTCTTCCAGCGTCAGTTGATTCAATTTCTTCAGAGATATGCTGGTTTACTTCTTTAGAGTCATGTAGCCCTTCCTTCTTCTATTTTATTCTGTTGAGGATGATTATTTAATTGTTTTATTTAGATGCACTGATATAAAATGTCTCATAATTTAATTTTGTCACTATGTGGTATTTAATTCAACCTTTCTTCATTCAGATCAAATAATACCATTCTTATTTCATTTATTATAATATATTAGTTGCTAAGGCCTATATCAGCTATCTTATTGGTTTCCAATGTAACATTTTTATGTCACCCTGGTGACACCATAGTAATAACATAAACAAACTTTTACTATTTTATATGTCATTTTCTTTAAAATGATATACCTTTTTTATAAGAGCTCTGATCTTCACTTTATTTGTTTCTTTGATCTTTTGATGGAACACTGATCATTTTGACACCACTTTTGACTATCTTCTGTTCTGTATTTCTTGAGTTATTAATTTACACTTTTTATTCTATTTGTTCCAAACTTATTTATTATTATTTCCTTTTGTACTTTTCACTTTCTTAAATTTATTTGACACACTTAGTAATCCTTTAACATTACCTGACATTGTTTCATTATTATTTTTATAGAAATTCTTATTCATATAACTTAACTGTCTAAGCTCAATATGCCTAGTTTTACAAAACTCTATGACTATTATTTTGGTACTTTCTCGTTAAGAAAACATTAGTGTTATTAACACTATCATATATAATATTAATTAATGTGACCCAAACTAATTACTAATAACTATTAGTAATATATTATAATTCCCCTTAACTGACTGTACTTATAAATTTACAGTCTGCACAAATAAAACAAAATTCCATAAGTAAGTTAATTAACATTGTCCTTCTTACTTATCATCATTGACATCATTTTAACTATGATAAACACAACTATCACAGTCTTCGTTAACATACATTAAACAATTAAAATAAACCATATTCAATCAAGTCTTTCATTACTGATTTCTTAAAAATCTTATGTCTCTTGGTATTTTTCTATTAAGATAATCAAAGTATATTTATGTTAAAAGGGCATGGTAAAAATGTCATGTAACAATATGCATATGGTTAAATGCAGGTGAATGTCCAGCATTGAATTATAATTTAGACAAACTAGAAATATTGGAAATACAAATTATTAGGAAAATATTAGGCCCACGAAAAACTTCAGAAGGTTGAAAATTAAGAAGTAATGATGAAATATATCAAAGTATAGAAAATATAACAGAAAGAGTGAGAAAAAGAAGACTAGTATTCTTTGGACATTTATATAGAATGGATGACAATAGGTTAACGAAACAGATTCTCAAATATTCAAATATCTGTGGGGAAAGAAGTCAACATCAAGTTGGATTAAACAAGTCAAAAATAATTTAGAAAAATAATATAAACGCAGAAGAGGCCAATAATATAAACGCTGTTTTGTTAAAACAGACGTTTTGGGGCAAAAGTGTTAAAAAAATGGAAGGAGTCCAGGATAGGAGAGAGAAAAAGAAATCCTCCGCAGTTTCAAAGTGGACTGAAGACAGGAAGAAGAGACGTAGTGAAAAGACGAAATAATTTTGGAGAAAAAGAAAAGAACAAGGAATAAAGAATTGAAATTGGCATGTGGTCCTCAGACGGCCGATACAAAAGAAGTGTTGCGTTTAAAACAAAACAAGAATAGTGCAATTCTACATTACATCGAGAATAAATAAAATTACAAAAAATTTGAAGAAGAGAAAATTTGATCTGTCAAACTATCCAATAACAAAATTGTGACAATTAAATTCTGGAACTTGACATTTAAATTGTGACAGCTGTTCTGGGACTTGTGTGAAGTAATAGGAATATTCTACTCTAAGTTTGTATGAGTATTTTTATTGTTTTTATTCGTACTAAATAGAATGCAATTAAAAAGGTAATTTTTTCCGTACCGTTATTCTTTTTATTATATGTGTATGTGTGAATGTGTGTGTGTGTGTGTGCCGGCACGTATAAGCTCAACACACAGTAGTATACATTATGTAGACGGCCTTCTACAATTATTGTCTAGCATTCGATCCACTTAGCGTTTCTCCATCCACTGCCAGCTTGACTGTGCAACTTTGTATCGCCACTTGTTGCTACCGTCCACACTATCTCTACTTGAATCTCGCACATTAAAACACCTTCTTCTTCTTCTTCTTTAGTTTCTTTTTGCTACTTCTTCTTCTTCCTCTTTTTCCCCACTCTCGCCTAGTAGTAGTAGCAGTATTAACACTAGATGGCGCATAGCGTTGTATCTCGGTAGTGTTAATTGTGCGGCCGGCAGTTTAAGTAATTTAGCCTACAAATAAATTACGTTTACGGCTTAATTGTTCGACGGCGCACAATTTACACGTCTTCGAAGCTGTTTCACTTCGCGCGTTCGAAAGCGAAAATGTATAAAAAACACGAGCTCTTCTCGTCGTTGCACCGTTTCTACTGTAACGACCGCCATCTCAATTGTTTTTACACTTATATCGCATCACTTCTTCTTCTTCTTCTTCTTCTTTTATTAACATTTTATTCGTAAACAAATGCCGCTACTGAGTATTCCCAATTACCACATCGATAACAGCGTACTTATCGATATCGTTATTATTGTTATTATTATTGTTATTACAGTTACTCGGGCCGTTATGCGAACATATTAGTAATCATTACTTACTGCTGATTGGCTGTTATGGTTTCGAAGAAACGTATGGAAGAGATACAGACCAGTTTTATACGTCAGCAAATTTTATCATTAACTGTGCAATTTTTTCAGACGATCCGAATAAACCTGTCGGTTTATAGTATTATATATCTTAACAGAATTATCAGTTGTTTATGCGTTTGTAATAAGTATCGATTATATATGTACTTCAGCGCAGCACTTTCTTGTAATCATTTCAATAAAGAAACAAATGTAATCTGCAATACCCTATTTTAACGTTCTGTTCACATGCATGGCCGTTTGGCTAAAGTATCATCAGCTTTTTTCAGATAAGTCAATTTAGGAATATTTGTGGTACGGTTCATAGAAATCTTAGAAATGAAACAAGACACAGCACAAGCATTAAATTTTATGACAATACCTAAGTTGATTTTTGGAAGTGAGGCGTGGGTCATGACAAAAAAAGGAAAGCGGCAAGATTCAGAGTGCTCAAATGGAGTTTCTTCGAAATACTTTAAATTATAGGCCTACATTACAAGATAGAATAAAAAGTGAAGATAGAGGAGGATAACTCGAAGTAAAGGTCATAAATGAAATTATTTCAATTTACAAAAGTCAGTGGTGGGATCATCTGCAAAGGATGACAGAGGATAGATTTTTGAAAGCGGCACTGAATTTTAAAGCCACAGCTAGAAGAGACGTGGGTCGTCCGAGGATCAGATGGGTGCCGGACCAGGCACCAATCCCAATCCTTGAAGAGGCGAAGAAGAGGAAGAATAAGTAGGTGTATTGATTATATCTGTACTTCAGCACAGCACTTCCTTTTGATTATTTCAGTAAAGAAAAACCGCGATGTAATCTGCAATACTCTATTTTCCCGTTCTGTTCACTCTATTTTCCCGTTCTGTTCACACGCTTGGCCGTTTGGCTAAAGAATCATCAGCTTTTGTAAGAAAATGGTATTGTCACCAGCTGGTTATTAGTAGTTGGAGTGTTAATATATAAAATTTGGAAAACTATACCTAATGTTCTAGATATTTTAATAATTATTCAGTTGGTCATCATCATCTTCTTCTTAACGGTTTAGGCTTTAGCGGCCTGTTCCTATTCCACCTAACCTTTTCTTAGGTCTACCAAATTTACTTGTGTTTCTAGGGTTGTAATCTTTCGCCATCTTCAATATTCTACTTTCTTCCATTCTGTTGATGTGTTGAATCCATTTTCTTCTGTGTTATTTAATCCTTTCATTAACTGCAAAAATATCTAAATCACTTCTAATCTCTTCATTTCTTATTTCATTATACCTATAATCTGCTGTTGTTTCGTTGTCATATCTCCTCTAATGTTCCAAGCCGCTATTTTCATCTCTTTCAAAATCCAATTTCGTGACCGCTTCCGTTTGCGAACGTCTTTATAATTATATCTGTCCTGGTTTCCGAGCCTACTGCTGGAATTATGAGTTTTTGATTGAGACCACCGTATAGGGCAACCGACCCTACGCTGCGGGTAGATTTTTTATCGACCTTCTCTGGTCTAGAGCCGTCGTGTTCTGTTATAGGACCACCTCGAAAAGGCCATGGCTCTTCGCCACGCACGACGATCTTGAATAGGTAGAGGCTCTGATCCAAACGGCTCTACATGCCGCATATCCTACACCTGGATGTGAATACATCTTAAGGTCCCATTGGTATTCGCTATTCTGTTGGTATAAACGCAAATTTCGAGTAGTCATTCAAATATATAATACAGTAAAGATAGATGAAAATTCCTGTTCTTTTTTATTAAGGCTACATTTAAACAATCTGTACATATTGATAATTAACCTTAGAGAACAATAAATGCTCTAATTGAGAACTGCGAGATATCAGAGCAAAATTTTAAACTTATTAGCTACTGAAATTAACTAACGTAAACTAATAGAAGGGTTTTCTGTCTATAATTTTTCTAATATTGCGTTTACTTGGCTTGGGTTTACATTTTAATCTTTTATAGTTTTAAATATCTTACTTGATACAGATTTTTTATCTTTATAAAATAATTTAAATACATTTCTTTCTCAGTGATTTACATTATTTTGGTGTTTTATAATTATTACTGCCTTATAAAATTTATTATAAAATCTAGTTTTCCATAAAGCTTGTGGACACTTGTTTAGGCCTATGTTGTTTTAATTCTATGTTTTACCAATTAATTGAACATTTAATAGATTATATTTTAGAGAATTTAGAGTTTGAAGACAAACACATAGTTTGAAGATATTAAGCAATAATTTTTTTATATAGGTTGTAACATTACATTTGGCATAGCTTGATATCGTACCAGATTTAATGAAGATCATGGATAAGAAACTTAACAAGAAGAAATATATCTTTTAAAAATGATAGTGAAGATGAACAAATGACAAATTTAAACTGACTTAGACTATAACTGACCGTACCCAAATTAATGTTTAGGTAAAGTGATGGAAAATACCCAAATGATGAGATAAAATTTGACCAATTACAGTAATAATACTTACGAAGACAGACAGCATTATGGACCATTACTATCAGCAAACAAATTGTTTTCTTAAATGTATCATACAATATAGAAATAATCAAAATACAAATTGAGGGATAATAGGCCCAAATACACAATAGAATGTAATGTTAACTAACCAATATAATTGAATAATACAAGAACACAATCATTATATATGCATGGAAAAATACAATTGAAATAGTGTGATTAATGGTGGACCTAATGTTATAAAATAAATACTGTACAATAAAAGAATAGATTATTGTGTAATAAAAAACAAATAATAAAATATGGACAAAAATATAGAAATGCCAATCCATCTGTAAACAAGGCTTAAGAAGTAATAATTATCAAATGTATATGACAAGAAACAAAAAACCAATAAAAGTACTTAGTACAGCAATGGCTGAACTGTCTAAGACAAATAGAGAGATATAAAATCATTATTAAATGATTAATCGTTATTAATCAATGTTTGAAACTAAGAATAAAGTTGTGTTTATGTTATTTATAGTTTTGTTAGGTAATGAGTGGATGATATGTCTTATGCAGGATTTATGTAACCAGGCATATACAGATTGTTTGATCACAAAATGTGAATTATGTTTTTTATAATGTTCCAGTGATAATTATTGTTGTAATTTTAAATAATAATACTAATAGAGTTATAGTGAGTAGTTTTGATGATAGTTGCATAGTTAATAGGTGTTACAATAACAGAAAATAAAAATTTAACATGTCAAGACCTAGGCCTATAAAAACTTTGGAATTTTGTAAATTTTAGGAAATACATTTAGAATTTTATAAAACAAATGTTGTAATATGGATAGGTTTATAGTTAATAGTATACACAGCAAATATGGAATCGAAATAGCCTAATCAGTTTTAAATTATTTAAGAAAATTCAAATAGCAAAAATGTAACATCAGAATTTCTTAAGCAAAAATAGGCATGTTTGGTGTCTATGTGTCACAAATGTTAAAACCAAAATAATGATGCTATTAGTTTTAAATTCCCAATTAGTATAACAGAGTTATACTAATTTAAAGTTTTGGCCAAGTTCATGCAATAAAACAAAGAATTTGTATGACAATGTATATCTGAATCAACCAACCAGATTTCAAGTTTTACCTTAGCAACCGAAAATGCAGATAAATAAAATGGGACTTCTTTAACAACCATCATTAACAACGGACGCGTTTTTATAACGTCTTAGCTAATTATATTTTAAATAGAGTAAACCTATACTAAACATAGTAAACGAATCAGGACAGTTATTGAAGAACATTAGAGGAATCCAAGAACATCAAGTCACCAATTCGCAAGAATTCAAATCCCGGAAGAAGAATTGAAGAAGATTTGGACCCCATCTTCGTCCTGAACGAATAAAAGAAGAGGACCTGGGTGAATCTGAATAATTTTATAACCTTATTTAACAACAACACCCACATACGAGCACACGAACCACTTAGAAAACTAAACAATAAAAAACCACATACAATATAATACACCAACACTAAAGAACACTTGAAGATAACACAAATTAATTATTACACCTTTTGAATACCAAAAAACTGAACGACAACTAATAAATATCTAAAACTGTTCATAACCTAGAACTGTGAATAACACACACGACTACTAGTTTGCACTATAAACATCAAAACCTTTTTATATCCTTCTCTTGTAAAGTTTGTATTTTGATTTTAAGAGTTGTATTAATTGTTTAACCATAATATTCGGACCGAATACGCCCTGAGATTATTTTATTTAATAGAATAAAAACAACCAGCATCATTATTGAGGTTGATTCCAACTTACCAACTTATGAATGAAGACGACATAATTTTGTCACAATTTGTTATTAAAATAAAGAAAAACGAGAAACGTAATTGACCAATTCTTTTGAATAAAGATTGATTAAAGGAGTACATCTGTTTGGTTTTATTTTGCATTATTATTACTGTTAAAATTAAAAGATACGACAGCACAGCAAAGCGGACGGAGCGGCAGTTGGCAGCTCCGAATTACGTCACTGGTGTTGGACGCCGAGGCGAGAGCGAACGGCGGGAATAGTGAACAACAACCGTAAATGAATTTAATATACTAAATAAAGTTATTGGTACAAATTGACGCATCCAACGTGCGGCATAATAACTCGGCTCGTTAGTTATTGTTAAAAGGTACATTTGTTATTCTTAAATGTTACCAATATTATTATTTTAAATAATATGACTAATAAATTTCTAATTACATTCCAGTTTGACGCCTTTTAAATTCAATATGGTTGGCAGTCTTATTCCTTCCTTAAAATTAAACATTTATAATTTTTACAGAGCATTTTATGATTGGTCACTCTGCAATTGACACTTTGTTGTTTGCGGACGATCAGGCTATTCTGTCGGACTTGGAAAATAGGTTGCAGATGGGTATACATTTGTTAAATCGAATCTGCAAAGACTCTGGATTGCAAATAACCACACTTAAGAACAAGTTGATGGCTTTTCGTGGAACTGACCCCGTACGGGAAAAATGTTACAGATGGTATTGTCCTGGAACAAGTCAGCAATTTTGAATGGCTGGGCTACAGTGCGTTTTATAATGCAATCAACGTCGTTGTGAATAAGTTGCATTTGAAAATTGTATCATGTTTTGTATTGTATTGTATGAAAATTGTATCAAAGCACTCAACATCGAAAACACACAAAATACTAATATATACACCACAATCACACACAATAATAACAATTTAAAAAACCAAAAACCAATGGGAAGCCATAACAACAGCCAACAACAACAGAGGTAACACAGGTACTCCACAAGATTCAAAATTAGGAAACCTGATGATGGGAACACTAAGGGTCCCGGAACAAGTTCCAAATAAGGGAAAAACATTGAGGTAAAGTTATTATAAATATATAATATATATAGACTATAATAATAAACGACTTGTAATAAAAACAATAAATACGGGTCAAAAGCCACACGTTGGTTGCGTCAATTTGTAATAAAAATTGCCCCTAGTGTCTCCCGCAAACGCCCTACCAGATGGTGCTTTAATATGTAATATACGAATTCCGGTTGTTGGTACTTGTCTTTTTAGAATTTATTTATTTTGAAATAAATTAATATTTATTGTTTACTGAATTATTTTTATTAATTAGTTTAAAATTTTAGTTACTTTAATTCAATAGAATGATCAGGTAATGATAGGTCGTCATCGAGTATACGGTTATTAGAGCGGTGTTCGCATGCGTACTGTTTTGAAAATGTCGCCAAAATAATTGTTCTTAATAATTAGAATAGATTGTGTGGGTTTTCCACAATCGATTGATGATTCGACTCAGTCTTTTAGGTTATCTGGTTTTTGTCCCCTAATTTCTCAATGTTCTTCACTCTCGCCGTATTTCTTTTCTTATTTATCACCTGAAAATCCTTTATCTTAATTCACTTTAAAAAATAAAATGTTTTTTAAATTAACAAATTAGTTTATTTGATGATGTTATAATCTGGGTCAGTTCAATGGTTCGTGAATCGAACGGGATAGTGACCGTATCGACTCGCTCACCAAACTCGACTCGAACAATAAAATGTTCAAAATAAATTACAATATTATTTTTTAATATCAGGTCGTGGATTCTTTGAGCTGTAAGGGAAGATCAGAAAATCCTTCAGGATAAAATACAATACATTATAGTTGGTTAATCAACATTCTTAATAACTAATAAATTTAAAATAATGTTTCAGTTAAAGTGTACTACTATTCACGGTTCTCTTCCAAACGTCAATCGAAATGGCGGAGTTTTATCAATCAAAATGCCCGTCGGCCTGTACCTATGTGTCCCTCAAATCTGCTTAGTCTAATTTCTTTAAATTAAATAGATTTTTAATAACTTTATGTCCACAATTTTGCTGAATAAAGTTTTGTTAAAGTTCACAAGTGTCTGGTTTAACAGTGTATTTGGTGAATCTCGTGTTGTGTGTGGTATGGTTATGTAGTTATTAATTTATTAAATCTCACCAACTTGCAGTTACGTTTTTTCATCCTTGGAATGTGTTAGTTTAAGTTGACCATCATCTTTTCATTTGGTTTTCAATTACTTCTATTAGTACGGTTTGCTTGTGTAATTGTTTAATGTTTTTTCTTATTTTGGTACTGACATCTCTTTATATTTTACTTTTGGTTATTGGTTATTCATCGAAATGTGACTCTCTGCTACACGGAGTTGATCTGTTCAGGCTGAGATTTAACAATAGAGTAAACGAATTTTTCCGTTTAGTTAACGGCTATGACCAGTGTGAGCTCTGATTGGTTCATTTTTCTTTGACCCCGGTCACGTGACGTTAATTATTCGGAATCTTTGAAATTTATATCTGTCACCTCAAATTACTCCCTGTTTATTTTTTGATTAATTTAAATTCGGATTGTACGATGTTGTTGTTTGGGAAAATAGAAGTATTTTGGTACCGAATGTAGCCCATTTCGGCCTAGTATCACTTATTTTAGCACATTTATAATTTTAAGTTTTTAGGCTTTTATATATTTTTTCTTAACATTTCTTATTGCCTTCTTTACTATTTAAATATGTTCTAACAGGGTTGTCCTTATTACTGACAATAATGTCTGATACTTCTACATTATATATAACATTACAGTTTTAAATACCTATGCATCATTTTCTTATAATAACAATAATATTAGCAACATGTCAGGTCAATGACTTGCCTGATGTGTTTTTAATACTTTCTTTATCCATCTGGTTATTGCTATTGTGGCTTTTGACACATAATTTTATCAATACCTTCCCTGTTTCATAAAGTCAGGGTTCTGTTTAATTTAATTTGGTTTGGTTAGGGCTACTTTGGATATTTTAGTGTTGTTTAAGTTCAGCTCATCTCTTTTGGCCTATAGGTTTAGCATTTTGCCATTCCTTTACAATGATTTTTTACATAATATGATGTTTCACCATTTACCTGATATTGACATTTCTAAACAGCTTTTACAACTACTGTTCTTGAAAAATTAACAAATCTTTTAACAACTAATTCTAACATAATAAAATCCTGGGTATATAGAGCCCTTTTAATAATTAATCATAACATAACATCCTATGGGTATACAACACCCTTTAAATAACTAATTATAACATAATAAATCCTGTGGGTATACAAAACCCTTTAAATAATTAATTATAACATAATAAATCCTGGGTATACAGGACCCTTTAAACACATACTACTTTTACTTACTGGTTCTTAATGTGTATTATTTTATACATAAGACCATTACTTCACTTTCTCCCTTCCCCACTGGTTTATAAAATGATCTTTGATCATCACTATTTCCTTCCTTGTACACTTATCACTCCACTCCCTTATAATATAAGTTTTTACAATCTTTCTTGGACTAATGCACATATTTCTTACTCTTATTTATACCATTGTATTGCATTTTCTATAACTCTACCTACTGTCTGATCTTTCCTCTTTAATTATTATTATTAATTTATTGAGTCATTTTTATTTATATTTTACCTGGTTATTAACATGTTTTTAGTTTATTTTCTTTTGTTATTTTTATTTTTAGTTCTTCCTGCATTTATGTTATTTTGTAATTAGTGTGGTCCTCACTGTCTTGTTGCTTGTTGTATGTCTTTATTTTAATTGGTTGTTTTCATCGTTGGACTTGTTTATACCTCTCACTTACCATATCTATTGGGTTTATCACGTTATTAAGTTCTCTTCTTCTAATTTTCATCATAATTACGATATTATATTTCTTTAACATTTATTTTTCTTCATCCATTGTTTTGCTTTAGCATGGGACCAGAATACTCTGCTTAATACACACTCATTTGTAAGTTTCCTTTCATTTATCATTTACACTAGTACTATTTAACTATGGTTTCTTTATCTTAACAGTTCTTATATGCATGGTGATGATATGTATCGTCACAATATATAAAGTATATATATATATATGTGTATGTGTGTGTGTGTCTATATATATTCAAACACTTTTTGATACAGTCTGTTTCTTGATGTATATACAACAGGAAACCACAACAACAACCAACCAACACACAAGTACTTTACAAGACTCAAAATTAGGAAGGCTAGGATGCCTAGGATGCTTAGGATGGGAACACAAAGTGCCCCGAAACATGTTCCAAATGAGAAGAAAACATCTTGAGGTAAAGTCATTGTAAATATTAAATATAATATTGTGACAATACTCAATAGAGTTTTTTCTGCAAGTAGTGTTGCGTTTAAAATAAATTATTTTTATATATATTTTTTTTCAAGGCGTTACTGATGTTGATTTAGCAAAGGCACGCTAAATGTTCCGGCATTACGGAACGAAACGTCGGAAATATAAAAAATAAAAATCAATTACGCGGGTGTACCCAAAAAGTTACAACAGATATTCACAGTCAAAGCCTTCGCACGAGCACACACACATATTTATATATATATATATCTGTAATTTCACAGCCGGTGGTTATATTGAACGCAATCGCATCAAGACAAACCGATACTCTTATTGCGGTGGTCTCTTTAAAGAGAAACAACTCCAATTAAAAACATGGTGCGCGGTCGTTTATTGTGTGGCGTAGCGTAGCGCGGAATATCGATACCGGCCGCCAATCGATAGATGGATGGGTACGGTCGACCACACACCAGTAGCCAATGGCTTTGTCTCTCTCTCTCTCTCTCTCTCACACCGCAACCGACAGACAATATTGTCGTAATAAACTCAGCCAACAACATCTAATCACTATAAAACGCCATAAACGATGAGGCTCGGTGTAATTCATTTAGTTAATCCATCCAACAACACAGACGACGCTGCTTGATATATAGATATTACGTTATACCATATTTATACTGACCGCCACCATTGTTCAACCCTCCTCGGCTGATGTAGTTGTAATCATCTTCATTTCGATTCCATTTCTGTTGCTCACTAGACAATAGACTAGACAGAGCTCTGAAATGGAGAATAAAGTAGACAAACTGCGCGTGCGCAGACGTCTGGGACATACCGATTCATCGCATTGAAACGTTAACAAAATCGTTGACATCTACCAGTTAGCTCGATAAGCTGCAGAGGAAGAATCTGTGATACTCCATTTTTGTCTTAAGCTCAGAACACAATAAACTATTCAAAATGATTAAAAACCGGGCTGTAAGGCCGTGGACGGTTTCTAAATAACCTCGGCCGCCAGGTCTGAGATGGCTGGTGGCCGAGGTTATATAGGTAATTTATTGTTGTATTAGAGTGTTAGTGGTCTCAAATATTTCTACTAGTAATTTTGTACAAACCACTATGTTATATTTGGTATTCACGAGCGCTCGTCAATACCAAAGATAACATAGCGGTTTGTACAAAATTACTAGTAGATATATAGGTAATACTCGTGTTACCGGCCCCCTTTTGCTCTTAGGCCCTTTTTATGCACAACCTGTATCGATAACCTACGATAAACACTCGTACAGCATGTAGAACAACAGAAACAAACGAGCCGTTTTATCCACTGTCGAACGATGAATGTATCGTTCCGAACTCAAAAACATATCGTGATGTCCTAGGAAACGCATCCGGTAAAAAGTCGGACGAGTTGTCTAGATACGTGGGCCGTATTGGTTCCGTTTATGCACTTGGTCGAATTTTATATCCTATGAGTTTCAGACATCAGTGCTGCCAACCGTCCTGCCTAGCGTCGGCGACAGGCCTTGCACTAAATCTTTACTGACCAGAATAGTTTCTTGGAAATAACAACACATTTATTAAACAAGGTAGGTAGCATTCTAAACTAATTAAAAAAATTGTCTCGACCATTTCCTAATTTTCCGTATAGAATACGAAAAGCGCCGTCTACATATCGTGCACAGTTAATTGGATCAAGATTCCTTCTTCTTTTCCTTCTTCCCTTAAAAAAGAACCGGTAAGCAGCAGATAACACGCACGGATCCATTTCAGCACTGATGATGGATGGGCTGAAAGAGTTTGTGCACACCTACTTCCGATATTTCTGACGCACGGCAGAAATCGGAGTCAAATCGGATGCAAAATTTATCGTACGATATAAAGCGGATGCATAAAGTGGGCGTTACCCTAAAAACGTTGTCGGGTAGGCCTACCGTTCGGTCGAGATCCGCCGGCAACTGTTTCATAACTCTCTGTCGCTTTTTGCGATAGGTTTGAGAGGACGCCGAATTGGTTGTTTGTTGTTTAGTGGTGTTACAGGAAGTTACTGAAAGTAAGGCGGACGGACGAGGTGGTTCAGAATGATGAGATTCTTATTAGAGTTGGAGAAACAAGACGTCATCATCATCACCACCACCACTCCAAGGACTAAGCCTTCCGGGACCCATGTCCTCTCCGGTCTACCGACTTTTCTCTTCCCAGAAGGGTGATTACCCAAAGCTGCCACAGGTAGACGGATATCAGGCATGCGATTCAAGTGTTCATACCATGTCCTTCTGTGGTCTTCAATCTTCTGGTTCAATGATACAATGTTCGAATCGCGTCTAATATCCTAATTCATTCTCCGATCCAAGAGAAAACAACCTTGCGTCCCTCTTAGAAATTTCATTTTGGCTGCCTGAATCCTCTGCACGTCACTTTTACCAAGAGTCCATGTCTCACTAGCGTACAGGAATGTGGGGACAGCCTCAGTTTTATAAAATTTCATTCGGGTATCCTTCCGTGGTTTATTTTTCAGGTGGGCTACCTATTGACTTTTGAATGGTTAATTATCAGAAGATGTTCCTACGATTTAAAATGAGGGATGGGAAGAGCTATGAACGAGCGTGATTGTACTATGGTGTACTCATTAATTAGTTAATATATATTGATTTGAATTATAATAGTAATTTTTGGTGCCCATAAGGTAAAAATTCTAGTAAGAACTAAATTTTGTCTCCTATAGGAAGTTGCTATATAGGCCACCCGGTATTTTGCAGCCTGTTTGACTGTGATAAGAAAAAAGAATGACATCAAATTACCTAATGAAACTACACAATGAAGTTTTCCGATCAGATATTGAAGCATTTTAGACACGTGACACATAACAAATATGTTGACGTACGTCGTATGTTTTTATTATAAGACCACTGCACGCCCCCATCAAAAAACTGAATAAGGGCTCCTTTCCGGCCCTCGCGGGGGGCCCAAAGACCTCAGGGCCGCCGCTCATTCCTATCAAATGTCAGTTCTATTTCAGACAACTTGTGACATAACAAATGACTCTGGGAGCGTGTGAGATCATAATAACACGCGGAAAGACAGGTAGTCAGACAATAACAGGCTGTGGGCTAACCTACTGTTTCTTTGTTTTATTAACCCTTCACTTGAAAGATTCAATGTATATTGGTCTTTGAATGGATTAACATATTAGTAACTGTTCGCGTTCCAACGTTGAAAACATATTGGGGAATTATACTTTATTATACAAGAATTTTACTCTATTTTTGAAAAAGCGTTTTACTCTTGATTTTAGTACAGTAAAACTTGTAACTCGTATGAGTACGTTGTTTACTATATGTGTGTGTGTGTGTGTGTGTGTGTGTGTGTGTGCACACGTAACAGTGGATCGATGTTGCGCTCGAATGCTGTGGAAAACCATTTGCACGCGTCGATGTTTCATTCTTGTGTTTTGTAATTGTGGGAGTGGCCGCGGCTTCGACGCCGGGTCAAAGTTAACTGTGTAGTAGGTTACGCTGTGTGTGTGTGTGTGTGTGCTTTATTTGCTTATGTGATACGGTGATCAGAACGGCATCTGAATTAATACACTTCGGGTCGTGGGATAGAGATTAAATTCTTTAGCGGAGTTTGGTTTCGTAAAGGTTTTGTGTTTTAAGGCTCGGCATCACCAAACTTAGAGTGTGTGCCCTATGACGTCATCGTGATACATATAAATATTCGATGCGTGTTTTGATACGGAATGAAACAGCGTCTCCTAACGACCTTCGTTGAACGTTTCCCATTCTACCACGGTTTTAAACGTCGCACTTTACATAACTAAAGACATAATGTATAACGTACCATTTTAAAAAACTAAACGATCTTAGTAAAGACAAATTATTAGAATTAATATCTAATAAAACGAGAGAAGCGAGTTCTCACTTTTAAAGACCGTTTGGCGTTTGTATGTGCATCTCTCTGTCTATCTGTTTGTTTGGGGTTATTTCGAAAAGACTCTTGAATGTATGATCGGATACTCTTAACGCTTGGCATACTGCTTCTTCTTCTCCTTCTCTTCAACGATTACGTTACATAAACCTGTTCCGGCACCCATCTCATCTTCGGACGACCGACGTCTCTTCTACCAATGGCTTTACAGTTCAGTGCCGCTTACGGCAATCGATCCTCTGTCATCCTTTACAGAAAATACCACCATTGTCTTTTGTAAGTTGAAATAATTTAATTTATGTCCTTTACTTCGAGTTCTGCTCTGATATCCTCATTCTTTATTCTATCTTGCAATGTATAATTTAAAATACTTCGAAGAAACTGCATTTCAGGACTCTGAATCTTGACGCATTCCTTTTTTGTCATGACCCACGCCTCACTCGCACATGTCAATGTGGGTATTGCAATTATCTTATAAAATTTAATCCCTGTGCTGTGTCCCACACGTAATATTTATAATACTTGTAGTACCCAGATCAGCCTCGCTTGTCATATGTGTCTATAAGTTAACCCACAGACATCTATATTTTTTGAGATTGATACCAGCACGTACAGACGACGAAAGGAAAAACATGAGAGGACAATATTTTGAAAAGAAAACATAATAAAATTCCATGTAGGGTGTCAAATTAAAGATAAATTAAACAAAACCTGAATACCATAATCAGTTTAACAATTTTCCAATCTTAGGATACTAGTGCCTGATAAAAGGGTTCAAAAAATATAAAATATAAAAATTTAATAAAGGGATCTGAAAAAAAATATAAAACTCTATGCCAGGTGTCAAACTAAAGGGAATTTTAAACCATATCTGAATGTAGTGATTACTCTGAAAATTATGTAATTTTAGAGACGCCACAGGCTAGAAATGGAAGTCAAAATGTTCAGGAAGCTTTAAACATCTATGTTGAATTATAAAGACTTTTATTCAAATACAGACTCGATATATTTAGAAGTTTTAAACTGTATCAATAGCTGCCAACAACCCTTGGAAATTTTTTTATGTAGATGTGTTTTGTTTATGTAGTTATGTAGATTTGTTTACATTATTAGCCTATATATATAGCCTATATTCGAAAAGAAATCTTGAGGTAAATAAATATCAATTTTAAATACTTTATATATATATATATATATATATATATATATATTGTAACTGAACGTTTTTACAAATGAAAATTGTGTTATTTAATTTTTGAAGAAAATTAAATATTTTGTTTTGAATTTTTGAAAAAATTTATTTTTTATGTTTTAATGTTTAATAATTTAGTAAATAATTCTTGTAAAAAATTTATTTTTTATGTTTTAATGTTTAATAATTTAGTAAATAATTCTTGTAAAAGTGTAATGTCAAAAATTTTAAGTTTATTTGAATTAATTTGGTCAATAATCTTGCTTATGGTTTACTGGAATTAAATTCTAGTTAACAGGATTGTCTCAATGCACTAATCGATTAGCGATATTTCTTCCTTTTCTTATATATGACTTCCACTTGAGTAATGGCCGCCTTTCTTGTAGTCCTGTTGTTAACTAAACTCTATTTATAATATTTATAAATAAATTTAAAAACAAAATTGTTGAATTACTATATTTTTATTGACAATTGTTTATAAAATCGATTTTAAATCGATTATCAAATATATTGCTCGACTCGTTCACAGGGCGATCGATTGTTGATACAGGTTATTTAATATAAATATTTTATGAGGTTCTTTTAACGGTTATAGTTAATAGTCAGAGAAGGGGTAGGGCTAGAAAGTATAACATTCACAATAAAAGCTTAAAATTAAAAATTTACAATGTTAATAAGTAATATATTATGTTTATATATGATAATATTCGAACCAGTGATGTGTAGAGGTCGGTTGGTAAAACTCGCATTGGATTCTTGGAACGTCAAAGATGGCCGCTGCTTAGCTGCTGATGTTAAACAGGAATGGTGTCGTCGGAATTTTCTTTCGATAAAAGCTGCCTCGTTCACGTTTCCTCTTCTCTGCAGTATGGAGAATTCCTTATGGTGTTATTAGTGTTGTCCCGGTTAAGTGTTCTGTGTTCACTTCGATTAAATGTTTTGGATTATGTTTATTCACTTCTGTCAATGTGTGTGTCGAAAATTGTAAAGTTCGTTTGGTTATGAATAATTATTGTTTTAGCGTTTTAGTTCCTTATATCACTTATTTTCCTTTCAGTATTAATTGATTTCAATGTTTGTAGTTGTGTTCACTGAATTTAGGTTTAAGGTAACTTTTTCCGCAACTCTCGACTTTTTACTGTAGGCTAGGCTCAATTTCCATACGCCATTAATGGTTTCGTTATATGTGGTTCTTTAGCGAAAGCTTAATCAACCTTACACTACGAATGTTAAATAAGAACTGTTTTACTTCCTTCGTTTTCTGAAATATCTTAGCCAATTTAATATTGGAAAAGTATTGTTTCAATTTTTAACCGCTTCCGATACATGTAAAAAAGTACATAATATCACAGAATATATTTTGGTTATTAATTAGTTTCATGAATAGTAAATACATAATCGGTTTCTTTAATTCCTTCTGCTTAATTTGATACCCAATAATCTATCTTTACAAAGTTTTTTGTTAAAATTGCTATATTTCTTTCATTTTGGAAAAGTAGGCTCAACATTTTGTTTCCTGTTCTTCTCCAAATATTAGCCATTTTATATGTTATAATTATGACTATAATAAATCTCAGATTGGCATAGATGAATATCTTTCCTTAATTTCTCACAATTTTATCCATTGATTATTCTTTTAAATATAATTCATGAATTTATAACTCCCCACTCTGAAATTTTAGCTGTTACATCTGCAAATTTTTTAATAATTTTATATATACTTTTACACTATCCTTTTAAAGTCTGGTTTTAGTCATAGTATTTGTTGACTAATTCACCTTATATAAATTCCATCAGTTTACTTGGTTTATTTAACTTAATTAATCAATTATAATGTTGTTGGAATTTCCTATTTGGCCTAGATTTTTCTGGTTTTACATATAATGTTTTTGAATAATACTGTCTCTATACCCCTTCTGACTTTCTTAATTTAATACAATATTAATTAAAATCTCCTTAATTAACTAATATAACATGTAGTATTGTATTCCTACTCATAATACTTAAACAATATTTAAAATTAACAATATGGTCTTCAAAGTCAGACATTTTAGTTTTATCTACTACAAATAACATATAATAAACATTTTATAAAAAGAGTATGGTATCCATATTTAGATATTTTAGTCTGGATTCACCCTGTTAGATCTATTAAACATTTTTATAATAATAACAAAATCTTATTCTACCCACCACATTGAATTATGGAGTTCATGGTCTTTAACTTAAACATAACAAGCCATTTATTTTTTCCTACTTCTTAAACTTATTTTGGTTGTAGTCCTTTCTGTGTTTATTATAGTATTACATTTTTATCCCCTGTCACTTGATTTATTCACCACCTTCTTATAAACATTAGTAATGTGTTCACAAGAATATTTTATAAAATTTTATTTCTATAGTCATAGAAAACATTAAAGTTGTTTATGGTACACATGTACTTAGTTGAAGTATTAGTTACACTTCTACTTGAAGTTTATTTAATATACTGAAATAACTTGCACTGGTTCACTTATATTTTGGATCTTATCTCATATTGAGTTTTACAATATTCCAAGACCAAAATCTTAGTTATAAGGGATTATGAAGATCTGTTTATTCCATTACACAATAACTTTAGTGGGTGCACTTCTACTTACAATATTAAACACTTTGTTTGTAACTATTTTACATTAATATCAGGTTTTGGGGTGTTATACTTTCTTTGTGACCTTGAATTTCTTTAGGGGTTTGTTACATTCTCTAATATAGGTTACCTTTGGGTATATCTTGCAGTCCTCCCATCTTACAATTTCGTTTCTTCAAAATTCTTTCTTCTTGGTTTTTCCAAGGTATTATTGTTTTTTTGATGACCGTTGGTTTGTTCGGGGTATCTTCCTTTCCTACTCCTATCCTACCTGGGTATTATCCTTATTTTATTTCAGTTTTTGTGGTTTATTTTTCTTTATACATTTTTGTTGCACTGTGGTTCTTTACTTTTACTTTTTCCATTTATTGTGGTATTTTATTTTGGTATTTATATGTTTTCATTTGAATTTTTCTTTTATATATAATGTAATTGATATATTATTATGATCATATTGTAATCTTTATTAAGTGGATTATCTGTCATGCTACAATATATATATATATATATATTTATATATATATTGTTACACAACGATAATCTTAGATGCTGGATGTGTAGATATATTAAAGTGTGATTGTATGTTGCTTGCAGATACGCACCGGTATCTACGATAATGTTGTCTGATAAAATGTTCAAATTATAATTATTATTATTAGTTTGATTGTGATTGACAAATATGTGGGTATCGATGGTTAACTTCTTTAATTTAAAATATTTCTCGCACTCCGTTAGTAACCTCCCCCACTTACCACACGTGGATATTGTAGTTCTGTTCGGTGACGGCTCAGCTGTAACACACACGCTACATATACAAGTAGATATTCTGTTTGAATATCCAACGTGACTAGCATGCACAATAAAAATGATATAATAGCTAAAGAAAGTTCTGAGTTATCAGAAATATTTGAATTCTTCCGCCACCTTTTGGTAGAACTGACTATTAATAAATTAATTAATTTAAGTTTGAAATAATACTCTTTTCCCACTGGTAACAAAATGTAGAGGTTTATTAACGGTTAATGATGTTATAAAATCTTTTAAAAATTGACAATCAGTTACTAATAATTTTACTGATAATAATTACTATGAACAAAATTTAAAATAAGACTCTCCTTAGCCTCAAGGCTGGTAACCCTGTTGGTTATACAATAGTTTTTATTTTGAGAGGTTATGTCCTCTTATATCAGTTAATTACCATGTTCGTGTGGTTCTTTTAAGTAGCATGATGCCAGGTACAAGATGTGGCGTTTTATAATGAGATTAAATGAACAATAAATAAAAAACAAACAAACAAATATTAAAATAGAAAATTAGTACCATATAACAGATAATTATGGTATTATCGTACGCGGGAATTCGTACGCCGTTTACAGTATTTACTTGACAATCAATGAGTGCGTTGGCTTGCACTGCTAAAATGTATTACTATATTTTAATAATTCACTGTGGGAATTATTTATTTACAAGAGAAAAAGTTATTAAAAAAAAACTCTTGTTATTGTTTCCATCTGGTTTGGATTACATGAGAACAGACTTGTGACAAAGAAGGTGGCAAGTTACGGTTATGATTTTAAGGTTATCTCATAACGTGAATTGTTATTAGAGTTAATTATCTTAAATATTTATTTCTTCTTAATCTAAGCATATACATCTTATTTATAATAGTTCTGATGTGTAATTATCAGTAGCATATAATACTCTTTCGCATAAAAATTACAATATTTATCTTCAAATATAGAAAATCAGAAAACAACGTTAGTCAATTGAGCGACTGTTTACTATGCTCGTATTTTGTATTAAGTACTTTAATCGTGATTCTTTTAATTATGAAAAATAATTAAAATATTTATTTATCATGTTAACAATTGCGAAATAATACTTTCGTTAATTCTGATAAATTCCATCATCATTAGGATACTTCGCTATTACTGATTAGCGTAGTATATCAACATTAAGTATTTACAGAAATTTTTATTTCTGTTTTATTGTTAATTAATAAAAAAGAATTGTACTCCCTGTTTTCATTTTTTGCACAACACTCGCAAATACGATCGATATTGTACACTGATCGCATTTAAATATTATTCACTCCGCACAGTGCACTCGTTAATGCTTGTGTTGTATATAGGTTAGTGTATGTTAGTTACTGATGTTTACATGTCGCGCACAATTCAAAAATAAAACTTCTTCATATCTCGTCCGGAGAGTGACATTACCTGTCTGTTTGATGGTCGATAGATGACTCTTTCGTTCCGTCGGAACGTCTGCAGCTTGTCTGCCGATTTCCATTCATACGATTGGCTGAAATGTTTAAACTCTCCGACCCAAAGTACTTTATCTTCTTAAAATTTTTAATTTTTTACCAATTTTGGCGTTTGCGTTTGAGATTATATGACGTCAGCACTGGTACAAAAAAATAATTAGAAAGTTTAAAATCGTAATAACTTTCTTAATATTTGCCTTATCGTTAAACGGTTAGTGTCAATAAATTGCGGACATCCTGCGCTTTAATTAAAGTCCAAACAAGATTATAATCCGTCCATTATTTATATCACTGTAACGATTTTAGCGATTTTTATGGTGCATCTTATATTTAATAAGTTTATTACACCAAACTTGACTATTTACACTAAAACACTTTTAATTAAACGATCTGAGTCTATATCTCAACTTGTTTAATACAAAATTTGGGAATAATTGTTACCCAAACAATATCTGGTTATGGCGTCTTTGGCGTCCATATTTGATTATTCTCAATTGTACTTAAAACTAATTTTTCTTATCTACTAACACTGATATTGTAACCTAACAATAATATAAACGTCTATTTACATGAATTTGTACTTTAGTATATGTACAGGGCTGTATTTCATATACTATTAACATTGTTTCAGTACCCTCCTATCTCTTTTCTTACAATTGTCATTTTATTTATTGTTTTTCTATATAAGGTATATTATGTAATAAATGCAATTAGTGTACACTTATAGTACCTAATTCCTTTTATATATTTGTCAGCTTTTAGCTATTTGAGAACCCTTCAATTTCTGGTAATGGGTTTGTTTACATTATGTCATAGTATGGTAGTCAGTTATTTTTGCTAAAACAATAATTAAATTGTTATTGCTACACTTGATTTAGATTTCCAAAGTAGTATCAGACATTCTTCTGATCCTTGGTAACATTTTTATCTACTTTTAGACAAGTTTGTATGTTGCATTTTGCATAAATAACTTGCTCCTTATTGTTTGTTTACATTCTGACTCCACCATCATGGTCATTTAGTTTTTAATAATATATATATATAAAATGACTATTCTCATGGTCATGGTCTGTTCTCAAAGTAGCATTAGGTGTCCCTCTTACTACTGGTAACACTCTTATCAATCTTTGTTAAAGCTTTAATAGAGTATCTTGCTTAACTAGTTGGTTACATTGTTTCTGCTTACTTCTGGCTATGTATTCATAGTTAGCTAGTTTACAATATTTTGGTTACAAAACTATTGTCATTATACTTATAATCTGTTCTCATAGTAGTACCAGATGTTCATCTAACTACTGGTAATACTTTCATTAACATTGGTACTTGGTTTAATACTGTATTTTGTTTAACTAATTTGGCATACTAGGTTCCATTTCTCCTATCTTTGTGCCATCATATTTGATCTGCTTTATTTGTATTGTACTTCAATATAATACCTTGTCTACTAGGGTGTATCATTACTTATAACAAATCCTTGATTGATATGATTGTTGATGGTTATTTGGTTAAATTAACATGTATGATTTTTTGTTTCATAGGTGTCTTTCCTATGGGGTTATGTAACAATGTACAACATGTTCTAATGCAGCATTTTGCTACTACTAACATGACTTCAGTATGGTATTCTATTACAATATTTTAATTGTTTTAATACACATGTTTACACTACTTCTTCTTAAACAATAATACAAATATTTTTGTACTAATGACAATATCTTTCTTGTCATTGTTTGTAACTAATTTCTGTCACATTTCTTTTGAAATTTACAAAGGTTTTTATTGTCAGTTCTCTGAATAATAATATAACTGTTTTATTTTATATTATTTTGGTGGTCTTATGATTATCTATTTGGATCACAATCTTTATTAAACTAGTCACACTAATTGTCTGTGTATATTTGACTATTTAATTCTTGATGTTTTCACTATGAAAGTAACACATTTTCTTCCACTATAAACCTTATCACTGGAATTGTTTGTGTGGTTTATTAGGTTGAAATTAGTTAACTGGTCACAGGGTTTCACCTTATATTAAGCACTCACTGTAATTGTTTGTGATTTCTTAAATGTTGAACACTGTTTTTTCATATTTGATAATCACTATGCTTTTGGTTATCATTATTGTCTCTAGTACACTTGATGAATGATGAGTCCTTGCATGGTCTATCCATTTTCCTCTCTTCATGGTATGTTTCCTTGTCCTTCTTCTTCCCTTCTTCTTTAGGTTTGACCGTCTTCTTCAATATTTTCATTGTAGTCATTATCTTCATTGGTTTCCCTCACTGTTGGGATTTATTTGTAGTCATTTTGTTGATTCCCCTCACTGTTGGAATCCTATTGGTATTGTAGTTATGTTGTTGGTAATGGTATTATTCTTGTGATTTCCACTCACTGTTGGATTTTATTGGTCCTTATTTTGTTCGTTCCCCTCACTGTTGGATCCTATTTGGCCTGGTTACTAACATTTTATTTTGGCTCATGGTCATTTTCTTTCTTCATTTCGTATTTGATGCTGCTATGTTAACACTTTCTCCTTCATCGTTGGAACTTTATACTAATATATCTGTAGATACACACTTTTATTCACATAGGTTTATTTATCTAGAAATACTTTCATGCTTTTCTGTTACTTGACGTTATTTTAGCTTATTTTATGTAACTACCATATTTGGTAACGTTACAACACACACACACACACACACACACACACACACACACACACACACACACACACACACACACACACACACACACACACACACACACACACACACACACACACACACACACACACACACACACACACACACACACACACACACACACACACACACACACACACACACACACACACACACACACACACACGCACGCACGCACGCACGCACGCACGCACGCACGCACGCGCGCGCGCGCACACACACACACACACAGAAAAACCCATTTTCGGGTTAATCCTTGCTGAAGATGATGTTGATGATGATGCTAATACTTATGTTTCCTCGTTTTTACAACCGCACGTTTTAATTTCTAAAAATATAGAACTACAGGTTAATGGGACCACTGGTTATTAGGGCCACCCGCTTTATTGGGCCAATATTTAAAATAAAAAAACAAAACAGGGTTACACATGGAAAGTTGATTCGCCTAATAGGTCCGGACCGCCGGTTAGGGTCAGTGTTTCTCTTTTTAAATAGAAGTAATAAACCATGTTTTTCCTTTTACTTCCATGTTCCATAAGGAAATGGAAGAATGGTCATGCCGAAAAAAATCGTGTTCGAGATAACGGCAGATTCTGATTGCACTACCATTAAAACATGAAAAAAAGTCATTTTTCGAAAAGTGTGTGTGTGTGTGTGTGTGTGTGTGTGTGTGTGTGTGTGTGTGTGTGTGTGTGTGTCTGTGTGTAGAATTTTTTTTATGGCAAACGATAACAGCCGCAAATTCAAACAGAATCAAATACGGTTTTGCATACAGCGATGAATTGTAGAGGACTCAAGGCCTATTGTTTTTGGTGAAGATCGGTTAAGAGAAAGGGGTAGTTTATCTGCAACGTTTTACGTTTTAACAAGAGGAAAGTGCTTAATTTTGATAAATAACGTATCCTGAAAAGAAGGTCATAATAATCCACTGTAGAAAGGTAGATGAAATATCTATAAATGAAAAGGGTAGTTGGAGGAGGGGGAGGGTAATTTTTGTTATAAATTAAAATGGTAGTTGATGATGGAGGAGGTAAATTTTTATGAGTTTTATATGTGTACTACGTTATTGACAACAAAGAAGTAGTTTCTATGGAAACATTTCATCTAACTTTAAAAAAAATTTTATATTTTTTCATTTTAATTTAAATCATGTATGAGAGAAAATATATCGTTTGTGGCAGGCAAGCATATCTCAATAATGTAATGTTTACGTTTCCATTTTATATTATGATTACCGCAATAAAAAGGCAGGTAACACACACACACACACACACACACACACACACACACACACACACACACACACACACACACACACACACACACACACACACACACACACACACACACACACACACACACACACAATTCGCGTTATTTCTGGCTTCACTCATGTTTATTTTCTTACATTTGCACGCTTTTTAAATGGAAAGTGCCGAAACCCACACCAACACAACGCGTGCAAGCCGAAAAAGTGTTCAGCGTGGATAGCGATTTGCTTTCTGTGGCTCGCTGGGCAGTGTAACTGCACATGTTTATAGAGGAACGGTTCATAGACAGACTTTTCGTCTATAGGTAATGGACCCTCTGCAAGATGCTCAGGGTGCGTGAGTGACTTCGGAGCGCTTCGGAGGAGGGATGATTGTCTACGTAGTTCGGTTTCTTTACAAGAATAAAGTAAGCCTACCTAATTTTTATGGATAAAGTGACTGAAAATAACATTATATTAAACGACTACCCCATAATAACAAAAATATCTATAAATAGTGAAATTAGTTTGAGGGTGGGCGATATTTTTTTAGAAATTACCGAACCGAATTCAAGTAAATTATTTTTATTGTTAATGGAATAAATCCGCTTATAGTCCAAGCCACGTATTTTATAATCAACTAAACGCTATGCAACTCACCGTCTGTGGCTTTAGTAAATGTCTTTTTATACAATTGACATGTTTCGGGACACTTGTCCCATCCTCAGAATTTTTAAAAATGTTTCTTCATACCATCATACGATGGCACAGTCGTCAATATATTAAAATATTAAAATCCACATAACACAAAACACAATCACATTACACAATGTTCGCACACAACAGTTTTACGGTGTACACCGCACGGTAACCGACAGCGCACTGATTCATATTTGATTCGTGTTGCGACAATATCGCAACGCAGTATCATACAGGACATTAGATTTAAAGTTCAGCTGATCATTTAAAACATGTGGCCTGGTAACAGAATTATTATACGCTCTATATATTTCAAACTCTTCAAGGGCGTTCATGTAACGTCCTTTATTACAAAAGTGAAGGGGTATCAAGTTGGTATGAAAATAATTATTTTAAACGTAAATCTTACAACATGGAAGTCATGTATGGTTCTCCATACCGATTTTTTAGGTTGTAATTTTCACGAGTAGACTAGTGAGGGCGACAAACATGACAATACAGTAGACATTGTTAACAACAACCCGACGACATGTGTTCGGTTTCGGACTTTTTGTGTTTGACCTTGGCGACATACCGTAAACAGCTACGCTTATATAAAGGCACCGCTAGGATTACATAGGATTTAAGGAACTATAGGCTATACTAGGATTCTTAAAAATAGGCCTATTCGTGCTGTTTCATTATGGTGTAATTACAGTATTATTATATATTTATTACTGTATTTTCTTAGACGTAGGCCTACTTCGTTAGTAACAAATCTTATAATTGCTGTGTTTACAGTAGTTAAGAGTTGTGAATGATTTTCCGTTCTTAAGAAATTTCGGATAATAGAGCCTGCCGCTTAATTGGGCCAACTTGATAGAGTCCTGACGTGTGTCGATGAAGCGGAATCCAGTGTATTTCAAAATACAAAATGCACACGACTTTTGTAGGCTGGCACTCGCTAACTGACCATCCCGTCAGTATGATGTGACAAGCCGCGACAACTTGCTTGTACGTATGCTCTTCGGATAGTTCCTATCTGTTTCGGAGATTGGATACCATACAGACTATTTTATCTTTATGTACTGTTGCACGGAATAAGCCAGTTGTATTCATGCCGAACCAGGCCCTTAAATTTCTCAGCCATGAGATTCTCGGTCGCCCAATTCCTCTCTTTCCAAGTACTTTTCCCTGTAGTATGGACTGCAATAAGTAAAATCTCTGTTTATTTCTCATGACATGTCCCACATACTGAAGCTTTTTTATCTTCACTGTGTTAATAACTAACCTTTCTTTCTTCAACTTTCTAAGAATTTCAACATTAGTTATATGTGCTGTCCATGAAATGCTCAGTATTCTACGGTAGAGACACATTTCGAAAGATTCCAATACTTTAGTTATGGCTTCAGTCAAAGTCCATGATTCGACACCGTAGAAGAGGACCGAGAATACGTAGCAGCGTAAAAGCCTCATCTTTGTGTTTATTGTTAAATGGTGACTTTTGAATAAACTGATCATTGTAGTGTACACTGCTCTTGCCTTTTCAATTCTGCTCTGCATTTCTTGAGAGTGGTCCCATTGTTCTTGAACATAGCCATGAAGATATTAGTAGAGATATGTAAACGATCTTTAATGTAGTGGTTTTTCGTTGCCTTGTACATCCCAATGTCGTTGACTAGTAACTAGTTCATCCGCCTTCGGGGCTGATTTCTCAACTCCAGGACAACGAGTTGCCCTACCGCTTGCCAGTTCATCCACCAAAAGCTGTTGATTGGCAAGGGGGAGACTAGTTATTCCGGTAGTCACTCGGTCGCCATTTCCTCGTCAGTTAAAACAGGGTGCACCATACAACCGAGAAGGTGAGGTTGGCATTTGTATATGAGAGGCTATACATTGCGCAAGGAGTACGTATAAAAAGTTGTATTTCTGTGTGTTTGATTCTGAACCATGGACAATGTTCAAGAGGAACGCGTAGCGAGTTTTGAAGACGTAAGTCTAGAGTAAAACTGTGAGGATTTATGCAGTAGTTTGTAAGCAACGGAGAATTTCTTATGACGATGCATGCAAAATAAAAGCTCTTGTAAAGGCCTTATAAGAAGGAAATAAGTGGGGTTTAAAACACGGCTCTAGCGTTAGACACGAATATTAATGGTTATTTGGAACGCTAGGAAAAGGTCAGGAATGAAGCAGCTGCGGAGATAGTTTTGGCGGTGGAGGGTGACCCGCGCGACTTCAGAATACGGGCGCCGATGCCGTATCGGTGGGGGGATGGATATATATATATATATATTATATATATATATATATATATGTGTGTGTGTGTGTATTGCGCCGTTTTTTCTAGCGCAATTTACCGGTAATAATAATAATAATAATAATGGGTCCATTAAATCCGACCATTAGACCCTTGTTGCACTCAAAACACTTGACCATACACTAGCCGTGTGTGCGTGTGGATAAAACACACACTCTAACTATTAGTGTCAGTGTTATCTGCGTCACTTTAGTGTCCGCACATCACTGCCAACAACAAGGCTCACGCAACAGGTGACACTATGTATTGCGCAAACGTCGTCATAAATTTATTGTTGAGTTTTAGCATTGTTGGCGCTGCAAATGGAGCCGATAAGACGATGCCCGTTAATTGCTTTCGCGACGGCGTTATGGAGCTGTTAATTGATTTCATTACGGGGCCAATAACTGTCGGCTGGAACACGACGCCTGTCTCGCGCTGAGCCCCACCTGCTACGTAAGCGCGTAGAAATTGAATTCGTTTTCGCGATATTTGAACACAAACTTCAATGGTAGTTTAGGCCTACACATCGCTGTATCTTTTACGTTAGAGTGGTCGTTCACCATCGTCGATAGAAATATGTTACATAATGTATGTTTATTTTGTATCCAACTCTTCGGTATTTCTTGCAGATTTTCTGTATTGTTACTATGGTCTAATTGATTGTCGTATGGTACAGTGGAAAACAAAATACAAGACACCAATTACGTCCTAATTACCAGCTTTAATTATCACAATTGAACAGTTTGTTATCAACAAGATAGTCTCTTACAACAAATCAAATAAAAAAAATTGTTCACACGCAAGAAATGTGTCAACTAATAGAGGTCGCGCACAATAATCACTTTCCACTAATAACCACTTGAACGCACAGAGTAATCGACCGACAATAATTCGAACCGCACTCCAATAAGTCGCAACTCAAACTGAAACTGAGCGTCGCTGAGTACTTGTATTTATACCCCGCCGAAAATCCAGAAACATCCATAATACGCATCAACAATAAAGGAAAACATTAGAGCGTAATTCATTGAGGCCTTGAAACAGTATCGCGCGGTCGCGCGACTTCTGGTACAGTCTAGCTAACGCGTTGAGAATCACATACGCACACACGTTACAGCCGGATGCCACCGGGAGAAACGCGTAGAGTGTTCTGTAATGTCAGAACAGTATTATGAGTTATAATGTAGTTATAATGTTATAATTTAGTGTACTAAATACTAAAATATAACTTCAAAAAACGTTTACTCTCTTATACTAAAGATAACCTGGAGACCGTGCAGGCCTTTCCTAACACCATATTTTGAATTACGTAGCCATAAATAATGAAACCACCTATTGTAGTTCATGCAAAAGTTTTGTTACCCATTGATTATTTATTCCGGAAAATACTTTCACTTCTATAACATATATTATCATGAATAATTCTCCAAATAATAGATAGGCTACTTCTGCAAGTAAACTTTTATAAATTATATTATTATATTTTCACCTTGAAATAGTATATAATGCCTAGTTTCAAAAAAATAAATAAATAAAATAAAAAATATAAATATATATAGAATCAAACAAATTTTCTTTTAGTTAAGTTAAATGTCATTTGGACGTTGTGGCAAGTGATGTATGAGTTAGTTGTAGGGGTGGCGAACAAAAAAAAAGGTGAAGGCATCCGCTGTCGCCTACGCAAGCCTAATTGACACGCCATAAATCTAGTGTAACGAGTGGCCACATGATAGATGGACAAGGTTAGTGATGGGTATCTCTGGAAATGACGCTAGTGGTTAATAGTTTACAATCCGATGAAAGGCACGAGGGAGTGAATAAACTCATCAAATGAGAAATGTTTCGTCCGGACAAAGGATGGAAGGTTACACGACACGACAACAACAGACAGAAGACAATGAAGGGTGTTCCTTGACTGAGACGCGTAAACAGAGGATACGCCTAAACAATACTCAAATACCAGGAAAGAAATCGTACCCGAGGAACGAAGGAACTAAAAGGATGGGCTTTGTTGAGAACCAGACAAAAAAAGGAAATACTTACGGAGAGAGTTGGCAATACAATAAAAGGTAATACCATAGGCGCAACTAATTGGACAGGCAGATATTGGAAGAGAAATCGAAGGGTTGTCCTTTGTGAAGAATAAGAAATACGACAACTAGATTTATTACTACAGTATTCGGAATTGCCGTTGACCGAAGGGTAAAGTATCCAGGAGAGGAGTTTGGGGGAAAGCGGTAGGCCTATCAGAACTTACTTTGGAAAAAATAGGTGGTCTCTGGGGTAGGTTGTACAGAAAGGAACCAATTAGGAAACGGCATTGCCGAAAACCAGAAGTCTAGTGGGGAAAATCCTCATGTTTGATATAGGCAAGCGACAGAGACGCGAGTCTTTATTAAATTTTCGAGAGTATCGGAAGTAAGAGACGGAACAAAAGTGTTACGGAGTTCGTAAAACGACTTAGAAAAATATCGCTATGATATGAACTGTATGACATTTGCGAACCTAGCGTTCGAGTTTGAGATCATATAATAGTAAACGGTAGTGATACGTGATATAACGGCGGTACTCAAATGCTAAGAATGTTGTACAATAATTAGTCTTGAACAAATATCAGTAATTTACCGACAAGTGTATCGGTTAACAACATAAACCGAGTGTAATATACGTCTTTAACAATATCACGAGTAGATTTAATGACACCGTTACAAAATGTCAGTGAATAACTGAAGCTATCGCAATAATAATTTAGACTCGAAATAAAGCCGATCCGAACACGCGTTGTGAAAAGTGCTATATACGCGTATATGTGAAGTGCAACTGTGAAGTTTAAGCATGCCACTCGAGATCCATCAGATGACTTATCTTCAAAAAACTCCAGTGCTGATTAAGGAGCATCGCTTTCTACACTGGTGACCTCTACAAGAATTGGATAACCGAACCTCAAGTAAATTTTATATGTACTAATTAAATGTTACACCCACTGTCTGTTCACTAAAGGAACTCACGAAAGAAATTAATTTAAAGTAATAATTTAGAGACTTGATCTTAAGTTAGGTCATATTGAACCATTAGAGAAATCGTAGAGAATCTAATATTCATAAAATATCTATATCAGATTTCACAATCGTTTGATTTAAATGAATCCGTTTATATATAAATTTTGTACTAAACTTAAGTTGATCAATTATAAACTAATAAAAAAAACAATGAATTATAGTAATAAGTAAATTCGTAAAGATTGAAGAAGTATTAACTTTGTTAAATGTGCTATTTGTTAATTGTATCTATTTATTAATATTTATAGCAAGAATTAAGTGTACCAGGAAATATGATATAATGATGTTTAGTTAATAAATTAACTAATAGAGAGTAATGAAGAATACATTTTATTGAATTTTACCCTGAGATATATCAAAACAGTATCTGTATTATTATATAAGACGCACACGACGTCGGGCAATCTAAGTTAAAGTTATTTGACGCTGCAACTTTTGTGGTATAATTCAAATCGTTATATTTGGCACCACAAAACATGCGAGACATAAATAATTAAAATAAATGCAAATAAATTAAAATATGTCAATCAACTTATGCTAATAAAATAAGCAGCATAAAATATCTTTATATTTGGCGCTCCAGAACGCTAAGCGTAGTATATTATTATATTTGGCGTTCACCGCTGGGCGTAAACGGGTACAACTCGTATTAGTATTATATTTGGCGTCCACACGCGGGACATTAAATAGATAATATAACAGTAATTGTTAAAAAAAAGTATTATAAGTAAACATTATTGATTATCATCAATTCGATTATTATTAATTAAGTCATTATTGATTATTATCAATTATTACTAATTGAGCCCCAGAACGGTTTCAAGATCATGTTTAGATTTCATATTTACAATAGTCCAGGTCACTGAAAAGCGTAGAGAGTATCAGCTGCCAACATACGTAGCTTTCATCGACTTAGAAAAGACATTTGACAGGGTAAATCGGAGCAAACTATTGGCAGTAATGGCAAGTAAAGTGATCCAACAACATCTAATTAGAGCTATACAGAGTATTCATGTGGAGAATGAAATCTTAATTGAAACATGGAGATCGAGAACAGCTCCTACCAGTTGGCCTGATCAATTGCGGAGTACGACAAGGGTGTCCATTATCACCTTCTCTTTTTTAATTTATATATTGACGATCTCATACAAAACTGGCAGATGTGTCTTCCGGAGATTTTATGATTGGTCACTATGCAATTAACACTGTTGTTTGCGGACGATCAGGCTATTCTGTCGGACTCGGAAAACAGGTTGCAGATGGGTATACATTTTTTAAATCGAATCTGCAAAGATTCTGGATTACAGATATCCACACTTAAGACCAAGGTGAAAACAGGCTGCAGATGGGTATACATTTTTAAAATCGAATCTGCAAAGATTCTGGATTACAGATATCCACACTTAAGACCAATGTGATGGCTTTTCGTGAAACTGATCCCGTACGGGCAAATACTGTTATAGATGGTACTGTCCTAGAACAAGTCAGCAATTTTGAATACATGGGCTACAGTGTCTCTTATAATGCAAGCAACGACGTTGTGAATAAGTTGCATAAGTTCAACTTTATGTGCGGGACCATTAGGCGAACTCTTTATGGCAGCAAGTAAAGAAACACGCCTAAAATTCTACAAGATGATGGCCCTTCCCACACTTCTTTATGAGTCTGATAATTGAACTTTAGCGAAAGGCTAGGTCAGTCGTATCCAAGCGGTTGAAATGAGATTTCTCAGGCGCGTGGCAAAGTTTTCAGTTCTCAGGCATGGGTGGTGTACTCTCCTTGATCATAGAAGAAACACAGATATACGGCAGGAACTGAATATTATGAGTATACTGGACAGGATTCCCCAGTATAGGATGAATTGGTGGGAACATCTTTGTCGAATGTATGACTGCCGCATCCTCAAACAACTATGGAGCAATAAGCCGAAGGGACGGAGAAGTGTCCGAGGAAGCAATGGAGTGACCAACTCTACCGGGCTTTGTCTGTCAGAGACCGGAACTACATCCTTTGTTTAATCCTTGTAGGTGATATGATAATGATGATTAATTCATTTATAAACCTCTGATGACACTGATATAATTAGTGAAACGTACGCCAAGTGAAAATACAATAATACATTTTATTAGCAGAGGTATTTAATATTTGAAGGACTGTTCATAATATAGAAAATCTGCATGAAATATTGGAGAGTTATGTAGGAAATAAAGACGAATGAAAACCCCATACAAGGTGATGTAACTCTTTCCTATAACTTATTCGTTAGACGTAAAAAACAATTAATTAACTGCTTTGGAAACATCTATTTCAACAAAAAATGCCTAAAGCTAATATTTCTTCCAAAATATACTAAAATAATTGTGAAAAACGACAAAAACAATAAATTGAACAAATACATTGTTCAGGCTCAGTATAATTTGATTAAATACGAAATAACAAATAATTACAGTAAGACTGACTACCTTAATCAACAGTTAATTAATTTGCAACTTTTTTTTTACCCAACACACTAGAATTTCATACTTGGATTTGGTGAGAACACAATAATATAATTTATGAAAGTTTAATTGCAGAAGTATATATTATTTGAAGAATTATTCATAACAATGTATATTACAAAAGTTAAAGTAGTTTCCGAAATAAATAATCAATGGGTAACAAGACTTTTGCATAAACTGCGATAGCTGGTTTCATTATTTATAGCTAGACAATTCAAAATATGGCATTAGAAAAGGCCTGCACGTTCTTCAAGTTATCTTTTGCCTAAGAGTAAACTTTTTTTTATGAAGCTATATTTTAGTATTTAATACGCATTATAATTTGCAGGCATACTTTTCAGAGGATGAACGTTCAGAAAGAAAACAGTCTGCCCTTTTTTCATTTTAAAATCTTCAGGATTACTTATGTTTCTCCTTAGACATTCAAATATCAGTGGCTGTTTAGGGATTTATGGAAAACTAATAACTCTTAACGTCCGTTAAAATTTCACCTTTCAATAAAGGAACTGCCGAAACGTTGCCCTATCCATAATTACATGTAAAACTTAATCTCATTAAAAACTCTGTTTCAGATTTAAGAGGAAAATTTTCCAATGTAAATTAAAATAATATATCTTCTTTGGACCGCAGGTTAGAAGACTACTTAATCTATAGGAGCGCGCTTCTTGAATATCGTTCATATTTCTCGGCCTGCGTTTTCTCGTGCCTTAAGAGGAACAATTCTTTGAGTTAAAAATATCACAATGATAATATTATTATGAGGAATACAATTACAGCATGTTTTAGAAGGCCTAGTTCTTGTGGTCTGATCTTCGTTTCTGTCCGGAGAACCTAAGAGCGATCAACACGATCAGGTAGAAAGGTTCTGTCAGCGCGTTCTAATCACCGATGAGAGGAATCACGACAAACCGAATCCGTATATTTTGGATGACAACAGCTGATGTTTGCTAAGGATAAGACAAAGATAAAAGAATTAAACAAAGGATAAAAGAGATAAAAGACATAGGCATCTTTTTTTTATTTGTATCGGCCATCTAAGGACCACATGCCAATTTTAATTCTATGAGCATCTTTATATTATTTAATTTTTAAATAATTTTCCTTGTTATTGTATAAAATTCAAAGGAAAAAAGATATATGTAGCTGTATGTTAAAAAAAATGTAAGTAAAATTTTATGTTAACAGACGTGATATTTTAATTTTTGTAATAACTACATTTTATTTTCATAAGCTATGTTAGTGATAACAAAATCTTTATGCTCCTAGACGTTTTAAAGACGATACTAATTCATTTACATAAAAATTAATGAATATTCTGGTTAATTTCGCCACTATTATCAGAAACATGACAGCGTAACAATGATAATTGTGTTATTAGTTATGCAATCTAACAGAATACGAACCTAAAGGAGGACCAAAAACATCCACAGAAAATCAAAAGCAGTAGAAGGGTGTAAAGTTGAAAGTGGGAGCAGTCATAATCACGGCCAGAAAAGCGTATAGAAGTCCGCATCTCAGGCACATATAAACAGCTCACCAAATATTTTAATACGAGTATTTTAATAAAAAAGATTCAGTAATCAACTCAATACTGTAACAATTTTTATAGTATTTTTCCCAAAATATTATATATATATATATATATATATTCGTTATTATCATGTACCTCAGGTCTGTCATCAACCGTTAGTCCCCCCTCATGCGCAGAATCACATTGCCACACCGTTTTAGTGTCTAGAAACAGTTTCCGATTTGCCACACCCTAAAGCAGATA
>CM068368.1:49447707-49515207 GCA_034769895.1 Magicicada septendecula
ACCATATCTAGTGAGCATTCCCCTATCCGCCACCTGGGGAGGCGCCCGATGATGGGAGACTAGCAAGGCTAGTGGGAAGCAAGACAAAGAAATACAATCCTGAATTAATTTGGAAAAGATGGCTATATCTACGTTAAATTAAATCCTGTGGGATAAGCAAATTATAGCAGAAACTAAAACCAAAATATTTAAAACCATTTTTAGATTATCATGACTTACGGCTCAGAAGGTTGGGCTACTAATAAACACACAAGAACAAAATTAATGACAGCAGAGATGGACTTTTGGAGACGTTCTGCAAAAGTATCCAGTCGTGAGAAAATTAGGAATGAAGTCATTAAGAATAGAATGAATGTGAAAAATTCAATTGTTGATTTTATCCAAACAAAAAATTACAATGGTGTGGACACACAAAAAGAATTACACAGGAAAGATTGCCAAGGAGAGTTATGGAATGGACCCCACCAGGAAGAAGGAAAAGAGGAAAACCACCTGTCACCTGGATAGAAGAAATTCAGAGTATATTAATGGAACGAGAAATTGAAGATCTTTGGATAGACCAGCAGCAGTGGAAGATGAGAATTCAATCAATTCTCTAATCTTTGGATCCGGAAAATGTGTAAACATTGTACAGCCGGAATAATAATAATGATAATGGTTTCTCGATATTAATTGATGACTCGTTGGGCACTTGGTGAAACATATTAATACAAAGGTTTTGTAAAATATATAGAAACACTTGGTAAGTTTCACAAATTTTTAATTAACTCTGACAGCTGTTTCGAATAACTAAGCCATTGTCAAAGAGGCGAATGAATGAAAATTACTAAACAACAGGATGTGATTGGAGTGTAGGTGGTGAACATGTGTTTAGGGCGTATCTGGAACATCTGTGTTGCAACATCATGCTCTGAAACATCGCATTTCTGAACATAAGAAGGCGATTTTAACCAATACATCTAATACAGGTTTTGCAGATCATTGCTTACAACACAATCACTTCATAGACACAAAAAACATAACACTACTCCACAACACACAAAAAGGTAAAAAAATGGATTTGTTAGAAATTAAAAAAGCAATAAAAAATAACAAAAATTTAACCAATGAACAGACCGAATTTTGTGTATCCCCTTTATTAAAATCTGTTATTTAGTTTAGTTTATTTTATATTATTTTGAATATTCATCATTATTTTAAATTTTGCATTCAGTTTATATTTAGTTCAGTTAATTTTATATTTTACATTCAGATTATATTTAGTTTAGTTAATTTTATATTTTGCATTTATGATTGTATTTAGTTTTTAAAGACACCTGACCTTACCTTGTCTCTTGCACACCCCCCTCGCCATCTCAACACAGATGTTCCAGATACGCCCTAAACACATGTTCACCACCTACACTCCACTCACATCCTGTTGTTTAGTAATTTTCATTCATTCGCCTCTTTGACAATGGCTTAGTTAGTCGAAACAGCTGTCAGAGTTAATTAAAAAATTTGTGAAACTTACCAAGCGTTTCTATATATTTTACAAAACCTTTGATAATGGTTTCCACTGCCATCATTAGAACACCGAGTCGATGGTATGATTTAACTATCCATAAAAAAATGGTATTTCAACATGAAAACCTCCAGCTGAGAAGAAATTAGAAGGAAAATGCTTCCCACAATGGGAACTAAGGACAACCTGGAGATTCATTTAGGACAGGCTATACAAGAGACTAGTGGGAACCCTGGCGAATTCTTTATAACTGTCCAAGAAATGCCTATTGTAAAGGGAATGCAGGTAAGAGATATGTTTAATAAAATAATGGTAATAATTCAGACCCAGTCAGAACAAACTGAGACGAAATTTAAGGAACAGTCCTTACAAATTCAGTACTCAGCATAATGAAGATGACTGAGAACCGTCAGAACTCTACTGTGGTTTAAAAAAAGTTTCCCGCAGTGAATATTTTTGCAATAATGCAGAGAAAACAAGCGACATGCCTTCTTAAATCATAATCTAAACTCATAACATTATTGCTAACAATATAAGTAAAATTATGTAATGAGTATTATATTACAAAGTAATGGGGATACACAGCTTCCAAAGTAGGGTGAATTATAGTAGCAGAGAAAACGATTAAATGACCTAGTAAAGTGATTACGTATTCATTACACGGCATATGCATGTGCTGCCTGTTCTGCCTTCAAAAGTCCTCCAGCCATCTCTTCCTGAGTCTACCCACATACCTGTGTCCTATAGGTTTGTGTTTCCAGACTTGTTTGGACAGTCTGGAATCTGACATTCTTTCTAAGTGTTTTTTCGACCGTTGTTCGAATCTTTTAATTTTTAATTCAAGTTGAAAACTTGTAACTCTTCTCTTATGGCCTCATTATTTATACGGTCGAGTTAAGAACACCTTTTAACTCTTCTCAAGAACGTCATTTTCAAGGCCTATAGTTTACTGTCTTGTTTCTTGGTTGTCCATAATTCACACCCATAGACAGTGCAGGTGCCATAACTTTAGAGAACTTTAATTTTGTGTCTCAACGTACCATGTTTCTAAAAATACGCCAATGTAATTTACCAAATAATTAAAATGGCTCGCTTTTTCTAAAATTTGACCATTATCTTTATTCTTTTCCGTATTGGTTCCTTGCTTCGAAATACGTTTATAGTGGAGATTTCATGTTGTATTGTTTGCAAATCTGATGAAGCTTAAAAACAGATTTTTGTAGAGCAGATTCTGTATTTTGAAGTACAAGCAAGTCGTAAGAAACAACACCACATTCAAATGTCTGTCATTGCATGAAAACAATAATTAACGGCACGATTACGTGAAGTATACAAATTTGTATTTCTGTTAATGTTTATTTGATTCTTATTCATTTTTATTGTTGAATTTCTCAGGCGTTGGATACGTTTTGTATTAGTAGGCTATACGTAAATGCTCTCGAAAACACTGTGTTCGGAGTTCTGACTACGTACATGTGTTTGTGTATTTTTGGTCTTGGTAGACCTTCAGATATCTTTATGTTCTTTCCATGTTGCAGTTTATGTACAAATCTTCTAGAATGATCCCACTAGCCAATACTATTAATTACAAAAATTGTACCTAACGAACTTTCGTTTGTGTTTGACAACGTAATTGTCATTATTTTTTACTGATTGCAGTGAGTGTGGAAATAACATTATTAAGTTTATTAAAAATCGTTGGAGAAAAATCAGTTCTGCTTCTCTTCTCCCTCAGATGGTGATTTCCCTTAATGTTACTGTAGTTTCAGAAGCGTAGTGACTTAAGAAGATACAACAATGTTGAACGAAGTGATCTCGATCATTAGCAAAACGGTACTTGAAGATTTCGTTTATTTAATTCGCAAGAAATATTGACATATAATTATTTAATGAAACCGTATTTATTGTACTTATAATAAATGCTTGTTTTAACAGCAGGAACAGAGAACATTTAATGGTATAACTTTCAGAAGGACGAAAAAGAAAGAATGAAATATGTGAAGCCGGAGAACAGGCAATGAAGTGAGGTGATGCCATCTGACGGATTAAGAATAAAATACATTAGTGTAATATCATTCGACAGACCTTTTAAAACGAAATTGCCTACGACACGTATGCTGTGTTTATTGTCGATTTCTACATATGCGTAGACATTTCTCCAGAAGACGTGTCAAAACCTAATAGTATTCACATCAGGAGTCCACATCTTGTGGATACGGGTTTGGCAATCCCGATGGGCCCTAGCTGGATTCTCACTTTGCTTCAACTTGTGTTGGGTGAGATTCCTTCCTTTAACCTTTCCTGCCTAGTCTTTTTTGACTAACTCTTGTTCTTTCTGACCCCGAAGCTATCAGAATACTCGAGGGCTAGGGTGTCTTCCTTTTTTCATTCTAGTTTCTAATTTAGAATGCACAGACCGAGCTCATCAGCCGTAGAGAAGGCGGCCGGTCTAGGGATGTGTGCCCCGAAATCAATGCACCTGGTCTTACAGATTAGGGGTTGTACGAAGGGCTGGTAACCCTTCCATGTAAAATTTAGTTTACTCGAATACTTCAACAGGGAAGAGGAAGTTAAATAAATTTAGTTATACCTATGAAACAATAAGACGAGTATTGAAGAATAAAACGGAGAGGGAGATCCAACTAAAGTTCTATAAGGTCGTGGCTGTGCCCACTTTAATGTATGGATGTGAAACATGGACTCTCCTGCAAAAAGATATTTCAAAAATATAGCCCTTGGAAGTGAAGTTTTTAAGGGCAGTTAAGGGATATAGTTTGAGAGATCATCTACGAAACGACGACGTAAGGAAAGACCTGACGTTACAGTCGGTTCTGGAGAGAATAAAGGAATACAGGCAGAATTGTAAGTTCCATTTAAACGCATGGTAGACACGCGTATTCCTGTACAAGCGTTTGAATATAGGCCAGTGGGGACAAGAGATCGTGGAAAACTCAGGAAAAAATTGTCAGCGACTCTGTGAAGTCGGAACGGGCTATAGCCCAAGCCATGTATTGAAGAAGAAGAAGAAGAAGAAGAAGAAGAAGAAGAAGAAGAGGAAGACGCTCTTAACCAAGGACACCAAGTGAATTTTAATAGGAGATTTTAGATGTTCAGTTATCTTTGACGTTTCTTTACCTCTCGCTATTGATTGCGAATGATGAAATATAAGCACGGTAACTCAATACAGATTGCACGATAACTACGTGCAAAATCATAGAATAATTAGAACCTCAAACGTTACTGAAACCTACATCATAACGTAGACGGTCTAAGAGAATTCTATAGCAGCAGTTGTCTAAAGAAAGAAGAAGAGGAAAGCTGTCGCCAGCAGTGGCGTATCCAGGGTTTGGCATTTTGAGGGGGGATGTCCGGTCGAGTCGGCTTCATACAAGAGAAAACAAGTTAAGACTAATCAACATTTGTCTGTTTAAAGTGACTGAAAAACGTGTGATAACATATAGAAATCAATCCCATTAAAGTAGGCAATAACACAGTAAGAATAGACATTATTGAAACATTGTTTAAAAATTACATATTGACGGAATTGAATTTTCTATATTTCACATTTCAAACGTATACGCAAATGTTGTGTAATAAACCTATTTGATATTTAAAAAAGAGTTACTACTATATTAGCGTCCTGAAAAAAATAAAAATAAACCAGCCTAAAAATTAACAGATTAATTTGATTAATGTGATTCGTTTACTTTTTCGATCTTCGGGGGGGGGGGTCCGGTTTCGTACGTAAATACGCCCCTGATCGTCAGAGCGGAAACGTACGAATATTATTAAGTTGGCGATCGGAAGAACCGTGCCACTTGGAACTAACCATCGGAGACGTCACTTGCTCAGTGTAAAATCAATCGAATGTTTTGAAAACGATCGGACAGTTTTGCAGTTTCGACACTTACATCCAAGTGATCTGCTCAAGATTATTCATTAATCGAGTCTTTTCTAATTCCACGTGACAATAACCTTTACGTTCAATGGGTGCAATGGTAGTGTTTGTTGTTCAAGCGATTCCAAGTAATTCTGCTGTACGCGTAAACAAAAGCAGCATCAACGAGTTTGTAGGTTCTCCGAAAGGCGGGTGAACAAATGTAGGCATACAGCCTGAATCTTCGCCGATGCATTATTATTCAGTGTATTAGAGACATATAGTACCTTACGAGCAATGGTACAGCAATAAATTGCTGAACGAAGAACAACAGGCAGGAAGGAAATTTCGTAGGCAATAAACATCAAGCGCAGATCGACAATGACAATATTGTCTGAACAAAAGCAGCGTGCCATAGTAGCTAGACAAATATCCTGATTAGAAACAGCGTCTAGGTGGTTATAGCGTTCGTAAAGTCATTATATTCAATACATTTGAATCTCTACAGGTTTTTGTTATTTCCTCGCGACTGAAATTTTTTTTTTTTTTTTAGACGGACGATATTGTTTTATGGAGGCGAGGCAAAGCGTCGACGCGTTTAATGTTTAAAGCGATAAGTTTCAGTTTTATTTCCAAAATGCTGAGACGTATGAACAAATGAAATAAGTTAGAATCAATATTGGCCGGACTCTGTCAGGCCGTGGCCTAAAGTCTATGCTGACAGACGTCTCGGTCTCGCGGTAACAATTCCAATTGTTGGCACGGTGTCCGTCAATAATGAAGTAGACTGATCGTGTCGTGCCAATTGTTACCGACACTGACGATGGCCTTCGATGGTGAGGCCGATACTTCTGTCAGCGTAGAGTTTAGACCACGGCCTAACAGCCCGGCCAATGTGGACACCGGCCGTGAAAGCCTTAAGAACTCTATGAAATAAGATAGCTTAACTTTCTGAGATAAAGAATAAAAAGGAAAGAAACAATAAAAGATAAAGAAGAAGAAGAAGAAGAAGAAGAAGAAGAAGAAGAAGAAGAAGAAGAAGAAGAAGAAGAAGAAGAAGCATCCGCGAATTTTAATGCCGCAGGTCTTATTATATTTCGGTAGATTTATTCGTTACATCGATATTCGTTAAATCGTTGTTTTCTACTAAAGGCAGATTACATTAACCATTATTTTAAGAACAGTTGTACTATCCAAGTGTAAAACCATATTGTTTCTTCAAGGAATTCGTACGTTGTTTAACTAGACTGGTAGTCTTAGATTTTTTTTACAAATGAAAAGAAAGAAAATAGTCTTCTGCATTATTAAAACAATTTACGTGATTGTCTATTAGCCATTAGACCACGGACAAACTCAGTAGAACATATCGATCAGAGAAATCAAACAATCATTTTAATACTTCAATATAATAAATAAACACTTGTTAGGCTATAGTTCTATGGATACATTTTGTTTTCATGACAATTATGTCACCAGTTACGACAGCATCAGAGTTTAGATTTGAACAATTGTTTTAATGTTATAGTTTAACAAGATACCATACTGATAGTAATAAAAATGGTGACTAATAGTAATAAGAAAAATAATAATGGTACCGTCCTAATATCGTACACGCATATTTCGATTATGCGATTATTGGTATCGATATTGCAAATCCTTTTAGTTAGTGAATAGAAATCGTGAAAATTTATTTGTGTCTGTTATAAAATAGTTTGTTGACGACTGCAAAATGATGATGATGATGATGATGATGATGATGATGATGATGATGATGATGATGATGATGATGATGAAAAAGAAGAGGCACAAGTAGGTGAAAGATAAGAAAATGAAATAGAATTTTTAAAAATATGATAATAATAAAGATAAACATAAATGAGAAGAAACGTTAGTTGAATAATACGTATTGGCACATGTATTCCGCGGTGGGCGAGTTAAAGAATATATTTTTGACCTCGTGCGCTTTTTTTTTATTTCGCAAGAAATATATACGAAAGGCTTTCGAAAATGCTCATAATTCAATTACACCAGCGGTGCGGTGCATTATGCCTTCTAATTATTCACGGCTCGAAGAAATAACTAGACCACAGCGGGCGTGGACGACGAGCCTGTAAGTACACTGCGCGGCCGGAACATCGTAAATCATTCCGCGGGGGTATAAACTAAGTTTTATGCTTGCCCTAATAAATGATGTACTCTGTCTAATGGATAACATTTAATTTATAGTTTTGGTCGTAAAGCCGTTTAACGACCGTTTTAATGTTTGTTTTTACTATTATTATTATTATTATTATACGAACATGTGTACATGTACATGCTTTAGTCCTGTACTGTACGGTACATGCAGACAATATCCGCGGACTAGTTTTGAGTTTATGTCAGTCTCCGATGTTTGTGCGTGCTTCGATAATATCCGCTAACAAATATTCATTATTGTCACTTATCGGTTTTACGGCATGTTCCTTTTGCATGGCCAATCTTTCCTTAAGGGTCACCACTATACAATATCACCATCATCATCTTCAAGGATTAAATCAAGGATGGTTTGTTCCGGTCTCAAACAGGCGAAGTCTAGAGCTGGTCACGCCAGCGCTTTTTCGGACGTCTCACACCTCTCCGTCCCCCCGGCTTGTAGTTCCATAGTTGTTTGGAGATGCGGCAGTCATCCATTCGGCAAAGATGTTCCCACCAATTCAGCCGATACTGCACAATCCTGTCGAGTATACTCATAATATTCAGTTCCTGCCGTATGTCTGTGTTTCTACTATGATCATAGAGTATACCCTGCCACGTGCCTGAGAAATCTCATTTAAACCGTTTGGATGCGACTGGCCTGGCCTTTAGTATAGTTAAAGTCCCATTCTCAGACCCGTAAAGAAGTGTTGGAAGGGCCATCACCTTGTAGAATTTTAGGCGTGTTTCTTAACTTGCTGACTTAAGAGTTCGCCTGATGGTCACATAAGGTTGAACTTATGCAACTTATTCACCACGTCGTTGCTTGTATTATAATACACACACCACTATACATTTGCATTAAATACTCCCTGGTTGCAGAAACGTGGAGAGTGGTTAAATTCATCAGATACTTCCACCATACTTTCATTTAAACAATGGGCAATAAAAGTCTAGGGATTGCCAATGAGTGAGGTCTCCGACCAAAAAAAGGTAGGCCTATTTCTGGTCAGTTGTTTGTTATCAGGCAGATTATGGAAAAGTGCTATGCGCTTGATAAAGACCTTCACATGCTGTTTGTGGACTTTAGACAGCCATTTGATAGTGCGCGAAGGGTAATCATTTTTGAAGCCACGGGGGATTTGGGATTCCTTTGAAACTTATGAAGTAAACAAACATGGCCATGAGATTCACAAAAGCTAAAATTAAGTATGAGTGAATAATTTGCATTTAATAAGGGAGTTAAGTAAGGTGGTGGGTTAACGGCCACTCTCATTATTATTGGGCTACACTATGCCATCAAAGACAAAGATCAGCGAGGAACAATACTAAATAAGACAAGCCAAATATGTGCTTATACTGACGATGTTGTGATAACAGCCAGATAAAGACAACGGCTAGTTGAGGTATACAAGGAGTTGAATAAGAAAATCCGTTGGAATGGGATTCTATATAAATATCAGCAAAACTAAATACATGCTCTTTTCAGCATGAGAAAGGAGAATAAATCTATATAATTTATACATAGAGGATAATTCATTCGATGCAGTTAATAAATTCAGATATCTGGATAACATGATAGATAATGAAGGGTCCATAAACAACACGACATTACATGACTGGATACAAGTAGGAAATAGGGAATATTATGACAACAGGAGACTATTGAGAAGCAAACTCATTTCATTAGTCCTAATACAAAAATAAAAATATATAAGGCACTTATTAGAACGGCTATAACGTATAGAGGCGAGACATTGACACTAACAAGAAAGGAACAAGACACACTTGAAACAAACGTTGTAAGACGTGTTTATGGCCCGGTTAAAAAGAAGATGATGAATGGAGAATAAAAAGTAACCACTGATAGATATTAAAGCATGATGATATTGTAAGATTCGTAAAGGCTCAACGAATACAATGGCTAAGTCACCTAGATTTATGATCAGCATATGGCAAGAAAAAATCCTGAGGGCGCAGGTATATAAAGCAGAAAAATGGGTCGTCCTAAGATAAGATGGTTGGATGATGTTCTGGAACCTATAAGAAGAATAGATGTGAGGGGTTTCACTGAGAGATCAATAGATAGGAGACATTGGAGAAGAATGGTGTTGGAGACCAGGGCTCAATTTGGGGTGTAGTGCTGAAGAAGAAGAAGAAGAAGAAGAAGAAGAAGAAGAAGAAGAAGAAGAAGAAGAAGAAGAAGAAGAAGAAGAAGAAGAAGAAGATGATGATTATGTTGACGACGACGATGACGATGATGATGATGCTTCCACCACTTCTGTAATAGTCATTCTGAGTGGTATAGGCCTACTGGCCCAAGTCTTGCTGCTCCTGTACTATGACAAAGAGCGGCATAAAAATGAGGACCACTGTGGCATCAGTGGTCGATACGTCTGGTGAGTTTGACCACGGATTCATCTACGCTGACGTCATAAATGAATGGTCCATATTATGACGTAATAATATGAATTTGACGTCATACCTCTAAAGAATAGAAATATCTAACACCTCTACGCTGTTAACACCGGCTATGAAAGTGTTAAATTAAATTTCGAATAAAAATAATTCCACATGAAAAGTCAGCAAAATATTTGGGTATGACTCTAGAAGCTAAGATTAGATGGAAAGAGCATATCAAAAAAAAAAAATACTTGAGAACTTTGAATAAAAATCAAGAAAATGTGGTGGCAACGTGGAAGACACTCTGAACTGTCACTGCATAATACCATAATAACCTGTCATTATACACACAAGTTTCAAAACTGCTGTGGGTTTATGGTGTACAGTTTTGGGGTTGCACAAAGAAATCCAACATCAAAATAATCCAAACTTTTCAAAAATAAAGTGCTTCGCAGTATCGTCGTTCCACTGTGGTATATAAGAAACGATGACAATAATCGAGACTTGAAAATATCTGTGCTTACTGGTGAGATCGAACGGTTTGCAGCTAAATATGAACAAAGGCTTCATAAACATGAAAATAATGAAGTGCTACAACTTGTTGATAATGCTGGACTTGTTCGGCGATTGCTGGGGCTGAAACCGTTCAAACTGGTGTAAGAAAGTGAAGTGTTTAAAGAAATATTCTCAAAATTATTAAATAGCGGGCTGTTAGGTCATGATCAGTTGCTGTAACTTCTCGACATCGTCGGCAATGTTTCGTATCCCAGCCTCGGGGATCTTCTTCAGGCCGCAAAAAGCGACAGAGTGTTACGGCAGACCTTAGGCCGAACGATACCCGACACTTTTTTCGACTAAAAGCAAACCCGTAACTGTTTTCGTAACGCTCTGTCGCTTCTTGCGGCGTGAAGAAGTTCTCCCGAGGGTGGGATTCGAAACGTTGCCGACGATGTCGAGATTATACAGCAACCGACCACTGCCTGACAGCCCGGTATTTAATAATTTTGAGAGTATTGACCCCGGCCGTGTAAGCTTAAACTGTTTAAAGAAATATCTGCACATGAACGAAGCTAATGGCCAGCTTTAGTAGAAGGCCGGAACATTAAATAAACGTGGCAACGTTGCGTCTGAGGCCTATCAGCATGGTGTAACAAAATAGCTGAACTAAACATGTTATATTTTGGTTTAATTTCATAGCATTACTAAATTCATGAGTAAGGCTATTTATTGCTAAATCTAAATTATAGAGCTGTGCGCACTTAGTTGAAGAAATTAGTTGACACTTAGTCATACGTTTAAGTTGAAGACATTAATGTTAGGTCTAATGAATTCGTTTTGTTCAAATTATTGAGTTCTTATCATATGAATGAGTTAATTATTATATTTCTCAAATAATACAACAGTATTTTACATAGTAAACTTTTAATTTGCAAAAAACAAATAATTATTAAATTGCTGTTAACCGCCAATTAAAAATGACGCGATTTGATTATTGAAATACATAAGTCGGCCTCAAATATCAGCTGGTTCCAGTGTTGCCAAGTTTAATATTCCAGCCTTCTACTAGAGCCGGCCATAACGAAGCAAAATCTGTAGTGAGGAGTGCACCAATGTGAGGACATCTATGTACAGCTAACATAGTTGTTGTAATAAAACTGCTTCATGGTTTGTAACTAGTTGGAATATAAATAAATATAAAAAAATACCATTTTATGTGTACTGTGGGTAGCAGTAATAAAACTGCTTCATGGTTTGTAACTAGTTGGAATATAAATAAATATAAAAAAATACCATTTTATGTGTACTGTGGGTAGCCGTTCTTCCCGGAATGACGAAGCTAATCTTCTGTGGTATTCTACCGTTTATAGACAAAACCATCTCTCCTCACACAAACATTACGTACTATGGTCTTGTCGCGTAAGTACAACCTTTCACTTTAAGCTTAAGGTATTTAATTCCATCCAACCGCATTTCCACAGATACTTTCTGTAAGAATACAAGCATCTCTAGGTGCTGATAGGCAATGACCATGTTTTGTAAAGTTTGAGCTAAAACTTCCGACTTCGATTGCTTAGTGTGCTTTCTGCGTACAAAATTAATGTTTTATTTTGAATACTTTTTTTTTGTATCGGCCATCTAAGGACCACATGCCAATTTCAATTCTTTATTCTTCGTTCTTTTCTTTTTCTCCAATTGTCTTTCATCTTTTTACTGTGTCTATTCTTCCTGTATTCAGTCCATTTTGAATATGCGTTTTTCTGTCTCGTACCCTGGACTCCTTCCATTTTTAACACTTTTGCCAGAAAAACTTCTCTTTCAATTGCTTCTTCTGCGTTTGTGTTATTTATTATTGCTTGTTTTTGCTTGTGTTTATTTATTATTTATTATTGCTTTATTATCTTCTGCGTTTATTGCTTGTTATTATACTTAGATCCAGGTTCTTGGAAAATAATTTTTGTAAAGTTCATATGTTCTCTATAGGCCTATTGTTTGTTTAGTGTAGTCCCATGGTTGTGAACCATGTAGCTAAATTCATTTATATATAGGCCTATATATACATATATATACTTACATATATATTTGTGTGTGTGTGTTCAAAATGTAGTTCAGCGCCTTTCGACCGCCAAACTTGATCGACATTCCTCTCCGTTTAAAGCTTGTTTTTTGAGCAATACTCTCAAGTAAGGGAGAACAATACCCTTAGAGCACTTCCGACGCCATTCCACGTTATACTGTGTCCTCCTATTTTTTCTCCCTCTGGATAGCCTCCATTTCCAAACTACTTTCGGAAGCCTAACATCCACCATTTGCTGAAAGTACCACCTTTCGTAGACGTTAGTGACCACAGTACTGTGGTTAAGGCTACCACCTTACTTTAGCGAAACTCGATTTTACACTGACGATGGCAGTCGATGGCACTGCCGAAACGTCTGTTTTTGTTGAAAACAATGGACCACGGTTAAACAGCCCGGAAATGAATGTTAACAGCATTGACTCCGCCCGGTAAACCTACGAAATATGTGTAATTGTTTTTATATGTGTATACCCCCCTCCATTTAAGAGATTTGGAACCTCTATTGCCATCTGTTATCTGATAAATTTGACTTAAACTGTACCCATGTGTGTGTAAAGAAGCCATTTTATGACATAACCAACCCACTGTGGTTCATCAGGAACAAAGACGTCTATAGTGACGTGGACCTGCCCTCAGTCAGTGAAACCATTGCGATGTTCAGCGAAAGACATGTGAAACGACTTGAAGAGCACACGAATCCTTTAGCCATAAATCTAGTAGACAACAGCCTACAGACAAGGCGTTTAAAGTTAACATTTCCTCTGGACTTACCCTACACTGTAACACTATATTGTACATAATATGTTACTTTTATTGACTAGTTCTCTTCATGCCATGTATTCTGTGAACAATTATGCTTATTGTTATGTATTAACAGATTGCATAAATAAACGTAATATAAAAAAAAAATAAAAAATCTTATGAGATGGCGACGCAACATACAGCTCGGTAAACTGCAGACCTAAATTGGTGACTAAGACTGGATGCAAAGTAGATATTACTATTAAATAAAATAAAATCTAAGTATACCTAACGGATGAACAGTGAAGAGGAAATAAGAGGATTATGAAAAGGTAGACCTAAGAAAATGAAACAGAAAGAACAAGATGACACGGAGAAGCTGAAATAAAGAAGAGGAAACATAAAACGTCGCAAAAGTCAGAGAGCGAGTGAGGAAATGAGTTTGTGTGCAAGCTGATTTCCTTGAAGTTATTCTGTTCGTATACGCTACCTGCGCGGTTGTATGTGTGCGTGCGCACGCGCCTGCATTTCGTTGTTAAGAAGATCTACATACACACACACACAACGCCCGGCCTTGGTTCCGCCATTTTGATTGATGGTTCTCCCTGACCTGTGAGGTGCGAGTCTACCAATAGCCGAGTAATGATTGGCTGATAATATTATACCACGTGACTTTATTTTATTGTTGCGCTCGCCGCAGAAATATATATAGCCTAGTTAATTGGTAAAACTGATTGACAAATCATTTACAACATCATTATAACGTTGTTGCCGTAACAACAACAACAGCCATGATGTCGTCGTCGACGTCCTCTTCGTTGTAAGTTGTTTTCTTTCACTTGTTGTTGTTGTTATTATTACCTGTTGTAAAACGACTGACTTACAAAGCAACAAACTGTGTTGAGACGCGCATAAAACTGATGCATGTTACGTGTTGCCTGCCAATGGTGCGTTTATTTATAAATGATTTCACATCGGCGGCCGATCCCAGCGGACGCAATCATGTGATTTACTACTTCTTCCTTGTCCTCTTAATTGTTGTTGTTTTTCATTAAATTTAATTTACTCTAACTATACTTCTTGCAAAGTGATAATGATTCAAAAATTCTCTTTAAAATTAGTTTTTCCTTACGTTTTCCGAATACAAGTATAAAAATACCATAACTTTAACTAAATGTCAGCTGAAAACTGGTATGAATATTGAATTACTATCACAGTATACTGACAGTAGGCCTATATGAAATCTAGCCTGTATAGTCTATACTATTAGTAACCTATATGAAATGTGAAGAAGAACAAGTTTACTGATTGTAAATTGTTATATTTCTTAAATGTAAAGAAAATACGTGTTGTTTTCATTTGTGAGGTTAAGATGGTTTTATGGTTTTTTTGGTAAGTTATGGTGTTTGGTTTCAGCTTACTATTAAAGAAATAAATGCCATGGTTAGGAAATATGTGACGTATAATGTGTCTCCTCAATGCTTTAAAGCGAGAAACATTAAAAATGATGAACATGACGTACTTTTAATAAAAAACAGCAACAGAAAATCTAAAATGAAACATACAGTTATTTCTGAATAGTAAGACTAAAACGAAAAACCAAAGTAACAAATAAAAACAAGTCTTATTCGTTATGTGGTCAGTATTATTTGTGTTGTTCAGTAAAATCTCGAAAACTTCACTGATAAAAAATTTTGTACGAAACAAAAGCCGAGTAGGTGACAAAATGAGTATCAGTGGAAAACGAGTTCTGTCACAAAAAGGGAGACGTGTATAGTAATAGGCAAGGGGTGGCTCTTGGACCCCCCCCTTACTTTGAGTTGATTTTTTTTACGTGGATTTCACAAAAATCGAGTATTATTTTATAGGCATATATTGGTTTCCGTGTGTAATTTTAGTTTGGATGTTAACCTAACAACGCCAACGTTTGGCGTCACAGGCACACATCGGAGTTATATCATTTCTAGAAACATTTTTTGTAAAAAATATGATAACGAAACACAATTGCAGTCGTCAACAAACTATTTTATAACAGACACAAATAAATTTTCACGATTTCTATTCACTAACTAAAAGGATTTGCAATATCGATACCAATAATCGCATAATCGAAATATGCGTGTACGATATTAGGACGGTACCATTATTATTTTTCTTATTACTATTAGTCACCATTTTTATTACTATCAGTATGGTATCTTGTTAAACTATAACATTAAAACAATTGTTCAAATCTAAACTCTGATGCTGTCGTAACTGGTGACATAATTGTCATGAAAAAAAATGTATCCATAGAACTATAGCCTAACAAGTGTTTATTTATTATATTGAAATATTAAAATGATTTTTTGATTTCTCTGATCGATATGTTCTACTGAGTTTGTCCGTGGTCTAATGGCTAATAGACAATCACGTAAATTGTTTTAATAATGCAGAAGACTATTTTCTTTCTTTTCATTTGCAAAAAAATCTAAGACTACCAGTCTAGTTAAACAACGAACGAATTCCTTGAAGAAACAATATGGTTTTACACTTGGATAGTACAACTGTTCTTAAAATAATGGTTAATGTAATCTGCCTTTAGTAGAAAACAACGATTTAACGAATATCGATGTAACGAATAAATCTACCGAAATATAGTAAGACCTGCGGCATTAAAATTCGCGGATGCTTCTTCTTCTTCTTCTCCTCCTCCTCCTCCTCCTCCTCCTCCTCCTCCTCCTCCTCCTCCTCCTCCTCCTCCTCCTCTCCTCCTCCTCCTCCTCCTCCTCCTCCTCCTCCTCCTCCTCCTCCTCCTCCTCCTCCTCCAAGTGCCTTTTTCGTTGCGAAGGTTGAAAGATGCTTTCGAAGTTGCCGATCTGAAAAATTGAATGGTCGGATATTATATCACTGTCCTAAGTTACTCAGCCACCAATGTCGTCTTGTTCCTACAGATCATTTTACCATAACTTTCGTTGCTCGATGACACGGAGCAGGTGATAATTTTCTCCTAGATGTCGGAGTTTTCGCCTTTTAATTATTAATGTAACTTCTTTTTTTTTCATTCCCCCCAGCACTTTCTTATTCGCGATTTTCTTTAACCATGATCTCAATAGTCTTCGATGCATGGTCCATGGTTCAAACAATGGCGTATCTAAAATTTAGCTGGAGGAGGGTTCGGGTTCGAGTCGACTTCATACAAAAGAAAAAAAAAAGTTAACACTAATCTACATTACTATCTTTAAAGTGGCTGGAAAAAGCGTGATAACGTCTTGAAATTAGTGTCATTAAAGTAAACGGTAATAACACAATAAAAATGCTCGTTATTGAAGCATTGTTAAAAGTTACTTATTGACTGAATTGATTTCCCGATATCTCATATTACATACGTATTCCCTAATGCTGTGTAATAAACCTTTTTGTATATTAACAAAGAGATACCACTATATTATCGTACACAGCAGAAAAAATGAAAATAAAAATTAAGATATTAACGAAATTCGTTAACGATTTCGACCCTGTGGATGGGGGGTCCGGCCCGTTCGTCCCCCTCCCGGTAAATACGCCCCTGCAAGGGAGGGGCGAAGCAGAAAGTTTAAAAAAAGCAGAATAGTGCAAACCAAATATTGGATTAGGAATTAGGAAAATTTTACTAAAATTATAAGTTTGATGACGGACGTGAAAACATGGACAGTAAGGGAAGCTTAAGACGAAAAATAATAGAATCGTTTGAAATCTGAAGGGACAAAGGAAAAGTCTGTGAAGAACTATGTCAAGAAGATGAGTTTGGTTGGTTGGACACTGATTGGGACATCCGGGTTTTGGTAGGTTTAGTCATGGGGAGAGCAGGCCCGGCTCCAGGCAGGGGCGAACCGTGCCACCGCCCAGGGCGGCAGATTCCGAAATGTTAAGATTTGAAAATGAGGGAAAAAATAAAATTATTCACTTAATTTCATAACACTATGTAAGATCAGTAAGAATTACGTGACAGTGGTAAACGGAGAAAGAACTTTTCCGAAGCTCAAACTTATTAAAACTTATCTCAAATCGAGTATGTTCGAGACTCCCCTGAGTGGTATGGAGACTATATCGATAGAACATCAGTTAGCTGAATCACTTGATTACAACGAAGTCATGAAGGAGTTTGCCAGTGCAAAAGCTAGACGAGTATTTTTTAACTAAAGCATATGATACATTACTTTTGTTATATTTCAGTCATAATGAATTTTAGTTAGTATTTTAATTTTAAGTCATCACATAGGCATACATTTTTATTTTCTCACGATTCCTTGTATTGTCTACAATTTTTATGGTAGCCGTTCGCCGCTTCGTAAACGCGAAAAGTTCTAGTTATTTGATAAACACAACAATGCACACATTCCTAGTCGTCATTTCAAGGCAATCGCCGTATCTTTAGAGTAGGTCTAGTGCGCGTGAATGTTAAAATAGGGAGGGGGAGCGGCACTCATAAATACTGCACAGGGCTGCAGAAGCGCTGGGGCCGGCCCTGGGAGAGGGCAGAGGCAATGGAAGCCAGACATTAGGGCACCGGAGACAGGATGTTGGATTCAGATATGACGAGACTGGCTCAGAATCGGAGGAGGTGGAGCTGGAGTTAGAGGACCGTATCAAACAAACCAGTCAGGCGTCCGATGAGGGAGAGGGGGACAGAGACGCAGGGAAAAGTCGAGGAAGAATAAGAACAAATAAAGAATAAAAGGGAGTTGGAGAAATACAATAAGCAGAAAGAGGAGTAAGAAGCGGGGAAGAACAAGAGGAATGAGAAGAACAAGAAAAAACAATGAACGTGTCCCCCGAAGTAAGAGTGAGTGATGCCTTATGGTATCATTCCTCGATGAGAGGAGATATCCAGTCACACTTCCAAGTGGCATGGGACAGGAAACACAGGTGGTTAACGCGGCTCTGGAGACCGAATGGCTGGAGGTATAACTTGTCACCAGGTAGACGTTAGGGCACTGTCTTGCCCTTGAGGTAAGAAATTGCCCTTGAAGGCGATGAATATTTGAGGGTCTACGGCGTAGGATGTGGGTGGTAATGAGAAACCACCACACATTAAATATATCATTATGGATATCCCAAACAGGAAAAAACTGGTGGTCTCTTTAGTCCGGTAAGACTGCCAGTCTATGGGAGACAAGCCAGACAGAAACTTGGGCGGGGCGTTAAGCCCGAAGGTTGCAGCCCCCCTGTCGTCTTAACCTGCGAAGTTCTAGTAATATATCCAGGGGACATATTAGTTGTTAAACTCTTTCAAGCAAGTCACAACCGGATGGATCATTTTAAGCCGAAAGGATGAAAAGGTGTGGGACGTCTGAAGAAGCGTTGAATGACCAGCTCTAGCCTATTTCTATGAGACTGGAACAAACCACTTTTGGTTAAATCTTAGCTGAAGACGATGAAGATGATCTGTAAAGAAAAGAAAAACAAAGAATACATGGAAAGAAAAAATATACGATTTTTTTTACATTTCATAGTTTTATATTGGAAGTGAGCAAAGAAGAAAAGGAAAAAACAGGGATGTTATAGTTGGCGACAACAGCTCAAACATTATTAAGATGTATATGTGGACTGATTGTGTCATGGCCTTCAACTATAAATGATTTACCGCAGTCAATCTTTATTTATATCCAGAGTAATTGCCTTTACAGTAATTGATTTTTATTTCCATATTAAGACTGTCCATCATTAACGGTAGAATAAATAAGTGCGTTCTACGTTTTATTTTTCTTCTGTTTCTTCCCGTCTACCCAAATTCGTCCATACCGAGATTTTTTTATGAATTTCCCTTTAGGTTTTACAAGCGCGCACAAACATTCACATAACTCAGAAATGATACGTGGAAATGAGCAATAAAAAACTCGTTTTTCATTTTACAGTAATCGTTTCATTCCTTACAAACAATTAACATTTATCTGCACACACAAGGTTTAGTGTATTAGTGTAGCTTGGTGTTTTGCCTCTGGTTTAATAGAGCTGTTTTAATACGGTCGCAGTAATTTTTCTTATATTAGTATAGGCCCCCCAGCTAAGCAAATGGTAACTTTTATACTTCGTATTTAACTGTTAGAAAGTAAGTAAACCTGATTAGTTTCAATAACTAGAAGCAATAGTTTCAGTGTCCGTTTGCCTTGATGCTTAAACCGATAATTGATTTTCTACTACTTGATTTTCCATATATATATTCCAACGTTACAACAATTATACAAATATATTATCATGTACTCAACGCAACTATAAAGTGTATTACACAGGCCAGGTCGCAGGATTTTGTTTCTCGTTGCGTCAAGTATATGTGGTTGCACAATAATTAAATAATTTTTAAAGAGGAGTGAGATGTTGTTGACATGAAATAATCATTTAAACCGTTTCAAAATAATCATTCTAAGATTTATTTATTTTTAGAAAATATTCAAATATTAAAATTTCAAACGTTTAACAAATAAATATTCACCTTTAAGTAGGGTTGCCATAAGGTTCAGGATGAAATTCAGGACACCAACACTGACAAGTTCCAACCATAGGCGCCGACTCCACGGGAGCACTTGCCCCCGTGCATATAGTGGTACGGGGACGCAGTCGTGTTTTTGATCCCGTAAAAATGTTTGATATTTTCATCCTTGCCCCCGTGCTCAAGACCAAAAGTCGGCGCCTATGGTTCCAACGAGTGTATTTGGGTAATTCCATGTGAACTGTCCCGTCCGTTACCAAAAGACACACTTGTTATATGATGTTAATGTTAAAAATCAAATAGAGAAATAATAAGAAATCATACTTTAAGTAAAATACCTACTTTACAGACCACTCCAAAATTATATAATTTTCAATGTTATTTGCATAGATTTTTAAGTAACAGATGGGACAGCTCACGTGGAATTTCTCATTTCTCAATAACACGAGTAAATGAAAAGTAAAAACAGCATTTATTTACCTTTGCTTAAAGATATTTATGACACAGAAGTGCCCTGATGCTGATACCAATCATACTTTTCTGAACATGACACACTTTTTAGCAACTCATCATTTTTTTAAATGTAATCATGAAATTCCTGACAAGATATTTCTTTAAAATTGTATTGCAGCAATAATATTGATTTAACAGATTCTACTTTCAGTCTATTTCTGTCATCTGTCCATTGTGAATTCATTAAAGAAAAAATTCTTTCCACACATGCATTATGGCCAGGTAAACAGAAATAGAACTGAGCCAATTTAAGCAATTCAGAATATTGCTCACTGGATTTACATTGCTTTAAAAACTGAACCCATTTATTACTAGCTAACATGGATACAAAATCATTTTCATCATTATTCAATTTTTCTTTAACAAAGTTTATCAAACACAGTGCTTGGTTAAATGCCATAGAATCATCAATTTTGTGGCCCCGTTTCATTAAAAATTTAACAGTCTTTAACAGTACCTTCCATGTTGGAACATCCTCCAAAAGCATCCACTTAAAACATGTTAAGGCAGTGAATGAACCCAACCACTTCCGCAAATATTTGTCACACGTTTCATAACATTCATCAGCTTCTTTCTGAAAATTCTCTGCCTTTGTGTGATCATCCAGATTGTTTAAGATCTCTTGAACGCTTAATGAAACAAAATGTTGTTCATGTCTTTGCTTGAGATTTTCTGCCACTGATTCTAATATTTGAACAACTTCAATAACTGATACAGATTCCTGCTCTATCTTTAGAATGGATATTTGGAATGTATGAGACAAGGATTGAAGAAAATGGAGGTAGGCTCTGGCAAGAGGATTTTCAAGAAAAGATTTCAAATATTTTGGACAATTCTCAATTGACAGGAAATAGGATTGTAGAGGTTCAAATAGTGACAGGACTCTTTCCACAGCAGGGAAGATGCTTAACCACCTTGTCTTTGAATGATGTAGTAGATCTTGATAAGAAACACTAACAAAATCACAGAACTCTTTAAGGGTATTTACCCTAACTGTGTAGATGGAAAAATGATTGAACAACTTCATTACAAGTGTCTCTATATCAATATTCAAAATATCAGTCCCAGCATGTAGGGTATTATGCAGAATATGGGCTGGGCATCCCACTCCTAATAGATTGTCACCACATTCCAAATCATTCTTCAAATGACTGAATACATTATTTCCTTCTCTTTTTCTTAGCCCACCAAAGTTAGTATTAGTGTTGTCGCCCCCAAACGCAACTACCTTTCTTGAAATATCAAATGTTTTTACAGTCTTCAACAAGTAATTGGAAGTAGTAAAAGAAGTTTCATTTTCTAGTCCATCAAATTCAATAAGCTTAGTCTGTGTACCTACATTCTTATCAAAATACTGAACAACCACTGGAAACATTTTATGATACCTTTTTTTGCTAGCATCTGTACTTATGCTTAGAAAATCCATATGTTTTATATTATTCTGGAAATCATTTAAAGTATGGGGAGCAAGAACATTATTTACAATTGCTTCAGTTCTTGTTTTCGCACTCGAAAATTTACATGCAATATTTGAGTCTTTGAATACCTTGCTATACATCTTAGAGCTACAAGTGGCTGAATTGTATGACATATGGTGCTTAATGGAGTGATACGCAAAAGCACCTTCAGCTGCTGCGACATTCTTGGCTTCGTTGGTTTGTTCAATGAAGTATCCCTGAAGTACTGGTGTTCTTGAAACAGCAGACAGAGCTTTCTTATGCTTCCCTGTTAATGAATGGTTGGAGACATCCCCTTTACCTCCATGGGACACGTTGACATATGTACTGAAAATACAAATTCAATTGTTAAGGAACGCAATTACGCTTCTCTTGCATTCAATTCACTTTTAATAATCAAGTGCCGAAATAATTTCGGTGAAGAATCATGGCCTGCTACTGTCTAGGCTGAGTAAAGATTTAACATAACCTAATCCAATCCGGCACTTGTACACTTTAGGTGGTACGGGTAACCATAGTAGCATTATGTAATTATGCAATCCTTTATAAATTAATGTAATCTAACGTAAGCTAACCTAATTTAACCTTTTAACTTAACCTAAAAGACCACGATTCGAAGTTAAGCCATAATTTCTAATGAGAATAAAAGTAAAAGTAGGCCTATTAAAAAATAGGCCAAATTGTGAATACGGTTGTTCAGATTAACTGCAGTGAACGTTATTGGTCGGAACTAACTTCACGTTCTCGTAAATTGAAATAAATCTTATAAATGTCTAATCTAACCTATTCTATTACACCACAGAATATTATTTTCATTTACTTACTTGCACAAATCACAGTATGCTTCATGTTCATTTCTTCCACGCTTAACCGATGGAAAATCTTTTGTCCATGTTTCGTTGAATTTTGAAAGTCTCTTTTTCGACATAATACAACTTTGACTACTACAACTTGTGAATAATACCTTTATAACTATTTTCCGTGAATGGTATATTACAGAAACACGCAAATAAACTAAAACAGACCAAAGTTGAAGACAGATAATATGCCGAAACCACGTCGAGCACCGTGTAAAATGTCTGCTTAGCAATAGTAACCAAAGCGGAAACACGCTGCTCCCGGGCAAATTTTAAATAACTTGCTATGATTTTTAAAATTCAGGACATTTAGGGATTTTTAAAAATTCAGTCAGGACGTCGGGACACATGCTCAAATTCAGGACAATCCCGCTTTTTCAGGACGTACGGCAACCCTACCTTTAAGGCTTTACAAATATACTGTAACCTGTTATGCTATTCATAACATACAACAAAAATAAACACCCATATAATCTTACTAACTAACCAAACATGTTAAACAAGTTATTTAAATTCTTTTTATTTGTGTGTCTGAAATTAACTCAAATTATAATTAATGATAGCAACTCATTTACCAACAAAATAATCTTAAGATTCAAGAATGAATTTATTGTTACTATAAACAAATAAAAATGATATTACATTTATTTCCAATCTATTATTGATTTATACTGACACATCCAAAAATACAACAAAAGATTAGTATTTATTTTCTACAAGTTGTTGTTAAATTACACTCTCTTAACTAACTACTATTTTACTTTAAAACTTTAATTATTATCTGTTCATATTTAAGTTCTTTTTGAGAGCTCTCTTCACAATAAAAAATATTAAATAAATAAATAATTTTTTTTTTATCACCTGCGTATATCTTCCGTTACCGTTGCGCGCGTGTGTGTGTGTGTATGTGTGTGTCCAGAATCTTGAGTGTATGATGATGATGATGATGATGACTATGCTGATGCGGTGTTTGTTGTCTCTATGGGTTGTTGCTGTTGGTGATGCTCCAGAGTTCCTCCTTACGTCTTGGTGTGAGTGTGGTACAGTGTGTGTGTCCTGGTCGATCTGCAATTGGGCAGCGTGACGTCGTGTGTAGATTTCTTGAGTCTGAGTGTGTGATCTCCCAAAATTGCCAGTGGTAATTACTGGTGGCGATTTGACAGGTACAGGCCTGTTTTCGACATGGTAAAGATTGTCAGTTCGCGCCAAAGCGTCCTTTTTATTACACTCACTTTTTGGTTAATTATCGCGAACTCATGAACATACTCGTCACGTGAGCGATTTAATTGTTTGCGTAATTTTTTTCTGGTCACTAATTAATATTAATTAGTTAGCATCTTTAATATTGCACCTTTGGCAATAAATTGTACATCACCATACTCATTAAAACTTCCTTAATGTAATGGTGTCTTTATAGTTGGTCTAAGCCTTTGTGTACAGGTTCAAACAAATAATTAGTTTATTATAATCCTGTTAAGACCTGATTAATTGGAACAAACAACACATACGCGTCACCCCACATTCTTGTTGCAGCTGGCGTCACACACACACACACACGCCGTATTTTTAACTATCGAAACAGGCGCACTCTCGACAGGACAGAGCCTGCATTTTCCTGCACAAAATTGTATAAAACTGTTCCTTATTCTATTCACACTAATTACAATATAAAATATACCGCCCTGGGCAAATATGCAAATATATACATATTACATTTAATATTTATAACTAAATTTACCTCAAGATATACTTTTTTCCCTATTAGGAACATGTTTCGAGATCTCCCGTGCTCTCATCTTCAGCCTTCGCGATCTTGCGTCTGGTGAAGTATTTGTGTGTTGGCGGCTGGATGCTATTAAGGTTGTTTGTTGGTCTCTGGTATTTTAAAGTTGTATTATTGTGTGTGATTGTGGTATATGTATTTGTATTTTCCATGTTGAGTGCTTTGAATATTGTGTCATGTTTTGTATTGATTTGTATTCGTTCTGGTATTAGTTTGTTTTGTGTTTTATGTTTGTATATTTGTAAATTTTCCCAAATGTTCATTATGGTGCCTTTGTATGGTATATATTTTATTAGTGATGGTTATGTCTGGGAATTCATGTCCTGTGTTTATTGCATGTGTGGCTAAATTGGATTTATATATTTCTGGTTTTTTGTATGCGTTTAGGTGTTCAAAATAACGTTATTTCTGCTGTTTTTTTGTTTGTCTTATGTAACATTTATTCCAATCTTGGCATTCAATTTTGTATATACCGTTAGTTGTTGTATTATCTTTGTTGTGTGAGCTATTTAGTTTTTGTAAATTATTTTTATTAGTTTTGTATGCTATTTTTATATCTGTGTTTTTAAATAGTTTTGTTAGTTTTGTCATTTTATTATTTATGTATGTGAGTGTGGCCCATTTTTTGTTGTTGTTATTATTTATGTGTTGTTCATTTTGATTAATTCTTAATTGTTCAGTTTTTATTTTATATTTGATTTTATTTTCTATTTTGTTCACAGTATTTTTATTGTATCCATTTTCATAACCAGTTTGGTATATTATGTTTCTTTCATTGTCAGTTTCTTGTTTGTTTAGGGGAATTTGTACATTCTGTTAAATAGCGAATAGAATGCAGCCATTTTATGTTGTGGTGGGTGGTCAGAATGGTTAGGTATAATGATGTTAGTAGAAGTTGGTTTTCTATATATTGCATATTGTATGTGGTTGTTGTTTCTTGTGATGGTTATGTCTAAATAGTTGATTTTGTTATGTTTTCTTTTTCTTCTGTGAATTGTATTTTAGGATGTATGTTATTGATTTGTTTCAGTATGCTCTCTGCACTTGTGTTTTTGTTATTTGATACATATAGTCCATCATCTACATATCTTATCCATATGCCATTTGGGTCATGTGTTTTTATGATATTTTGTATTTTGGTGTCTATGTGTTGTAGGAATATTTCTGCTATTATGCTTGATAATGGTGATCCCATTGCTAAACCTTCTTTCTGTTGATAAATTTTGCTATTAAATTCAAAGTAATTTTGTTTTAGTATTAGTTGGAAACTATTTTTTATTTCGGTTATATATTGTTTGTTTTCATTTTGTTCTTTAAGTTTGTTTATTATTATGTCAATTGTTTCTTCTACTGGGATATTGGTGTACATGTTTGTTATGTCATATGATGTGAAAAATGTATTTTCATTTATATTTATTGTTTTTAGTTTGTCTATTAATTCGTATGTATTTTTTATGTTATGATGGTTATTTGTTAGATGGTTACTTTTTAGTTTTTGTGCTATTATTTTTGCTATTTTGTATGTAGGAGCTTTTTTGAAATTGATTAATGGACGTATTGGGTTGTTTAATTTGTGTATTTTTATTAGGCTATTCTTTTTAGGTGGTTCTGGATTATTGTTTATATATATGTCTATGTTTTTATTGTTATTCAATTTTTTGTGCTCTATTTAACTTAGGAATTAAAGTATTTGCTTTAGGTTTGATTCTGTAAAAATCTCCCTTACTACAATTACAGGTAATTTTTATGTTTTTGTAAATATAAATTATAAATTATATTTTTATAAATAATATTATATCACATATATATAATATGTGTGTGTGTGTACGCGCACACTCATATTGAAATCTGCAATTTTTCTGCACTATAAACTCGTTTTGTGAAACGCTTTACTACTTATATAATAAATGGCCGCTACTAAATTAAGGTTTACAGACCAAATTGCTAACAGTATTGAGATATTAGTATTAAGCGTAGAATTGTGACGCTTATGACGTTCGATGCAAATACAAGTGAGTGTTTAATGGTGTTCCGTGCGGTGCGACTCTTCATTGGGTGAGGTGGAAAGTTAAATAAAGGCACATTATTATGCTCCCCTAAGCTGCAGAACTCGCTCACTACTTTAACGGACTACATTTATTTTTATACAATAAAAGTCGATCTAAAATACGATAGATAATATTTACTTCCATGTTCCGTAAGGAAATGGAAGTATGGTGATCGCGAAAAAACGTGTTCGAGATAAGGGGTGATTCTGATTGTACTACCCTCAGAAGAAAAGTAATTTTCCGTAAAGTGTGTGAGTGTGTGTGTGTGTGTGTGTAGAATGTTTTCCATGGCGAACGATAACTGCCGCAAATACAAACAGAATCAAACAATTTTTTTCATACGTGCCCGAGTTATAGAGGACTCAAGGTCTATTGATTTTGGCGAAGATCGTTAAGGGGAAGGGGTAGTTTACCTGCAACGTTTTACTTTCTAAAGAGAGTAAAGTACTCAATTTGGAAAATAAAGTATCCTGAAAAGAAGGTCATAGTAATCCACTGTAGAAAGGTAGGTGAAATATCTATAAATTAAAAGGGTATTTGAAAAGGGAGGGGTAATTTTTTTGTATTAATGTTATAAATTTATTCGACCGAAAACTTAAAAATTTCAGTAAAATATTAACAATTGATATCATTCCATGCTACGTCACCACGGATACGTAAACAAAATCATTTTTCGTTTTCAGAAATCACAGATAAGAAATGCTGAGCGGTATTCGATGTCTTTCGCGTTGTTTAAATAAAAGTTAATTTAATCAAATTAATTCTTCATTTTTAAAATATTAACAACTAGATACAATTTGTATTTTGGTTATCTTTCTCAGCGTTTTTACCAAAAGCATGCTGATATATTTGGTTTCGTTCTGAGAGTACACATTAAAAATAATTTTATAATTAATTAGAACGTGGAAGTCATGTACGGTTCTCAATACCGATTTTTATATTACCAGTGGAATTAAAAAAAATGCAGATTACTCAACTATTTCTTAGTAATACAAAGATTTTTTGAAAATATATAAACGCTTGGTACATTTCACAGTTTTTTTTATTTAACTCTGACAGCTGTATCGACTTCTTAAGCCATTGTCAAAGAGCTGAGTGAACTTTGCTTTTGTTTCACCATGTGGCCAACGATTCATCAATTAATATTTCTTAGTAACATGACAATCGTAGAGCTCGCAATCATACCATAAACATTGGAAACATTTGGATATGGTTCTGAGGACACATTTTTGTTACCCCGACTCCCTGCTGGATTTTCACAATTTTTTCAAACTCTTGTCTCCTTTTCGGGCTTGGGGTGCCGAACTTTAAAATTTCCAAATCTTATCACTACACTTAAACGTGAGTCGAAATTATCTCTAATACATTACATAATTATTTTAAATGTTATGCTCCCCTAAGCTGCAGAAGTCGCCTACTACTTTGAACGGACTACATTTATTTTTATAAAATAAAATTCGATCTAAAATTAGATATTAGATGATGTTTACTTCCATGTTCCGTAAGGAAATGGAAGTAAGGTGATCGCGAAAAAACGTATTCGAGATAAGGAATGCACCCCCTCACATTGCGTGTTTACCAAAATGTATTCAGCTACTTTCTGGGCCTGACGTTCACATTTTTTAAATTTAAAATAAAAGAATAGTATATTCAAATTGTGGTTAAAGTTCCGTTTAATTTGAAACCTTGCATGCGTTTTTTCAATTTGTTCACAATTTTACCTTTCATATATTTGCCCCCCCCCAATTTTATGAGATAAATCGTAAAAACACGGTTCTGTAGGGTAAAAGTATGACCACGCTTGCCAAGTTTAATGAAACTCGGTTGACGCGTTCAGAAGTTATCGTGAGACATTATATTTTTCTTTTATTTTCCACTTTTTATATAAGTACCATAAGAAAAGTGTTCTTAAAATAATGGTTAATGTAATCTGCCTTTAGTAGAAAACAACGATTTAACGAATAAATCTACCGAAATATAATAAGACCTGCGGCATTAAAATTCGCGGATTCTTCTTCTTCTTCTTCTTCTTCTTCTTCTTCTTCTTCTTCTTCTTCTTCTTCTTCTTCTTCTTCTTCTTCTTCTTCTTCTTCTTCTTCTTCTTCTTCTTCTTCTTCTTCTTCTTCTCCTTCCTCTTCTTCCTCTTCCTCTTCCTCTTCTTCTTCCAATCCTCTTCTACCGCAAGGTGTACAGCTTGAGCAATGGTCTCGCCACCGTGGTCCCTGCATGGGCGGGGCCTTGGCTTCATTCCACTGCACTTCCAGCCCCTGCAGAGGGGACCTCACATTGTCTTCCCAAGTCACTCTACTCTACGGCCCCTGGGTCTTCTTCCAGCAGTTCTTGCCTCATACAGTTGTTTCGGAATCTATCCCTTTCCATTCTTTGAACGTGTCCAAACCGGCGCAACTGTGCTTTCTTAGTTTGATTTTCAAATGTACTGTCATAAGACTCACTCTTACAGCAGTGTTTCTGACTCGATCTCTTCTTGTGTTTCGTAAGATTTCCGATCTGACGATGAGCTGTGAAGCTTGAAAGCGCTAATCGGAATAATTTTTCTACAGTGGTGTGCAACAGTGATAATTCTGTTCGTGATTATAACCACTAACACAACTTTCTTAATTAAATTTTGTAGAAAGTGAATTCAAAGATACAGATATTTTGTAAATTTCACCACCACTTTAAATTGGCTATTTCGACTTTACTTCTTAATCGGCGACCTCAAAAACATACAATTTTCAACAATTTATTTCAAATAGTTTGCTACAAAAGAAATTACAGTATTCAGGGGTGATTTCAACCATGTGCTGCGCAATAAACCTATGAAATTTTGAAGCCTATGGTTTTACTTAAAATTAATTTCTGAATACCGTAAAAAAATTATAAAAATATTGCTGTTTTTCACATTTCAACCCCTTCAAATTGTCCCTTTTGACTCCCGTAAATGATGTACAATAGATTGGACATTAAATTTTGTCTCAGCAACATGAAAAAATAAATGTATGCAATTCTCTCTCTTTCTCTCTCTCTCTCTCTCTCTCTCTCTCTCTCTCTCTCTCTCTCTCTCTCTCTCTCTCAATTTGCTCTACAGCTCTTGGAGAGCCTTGGCCTTCTGGACAATCCACCTCCAGTCGTCTCGATCCTTTGCTCTCAGTCTCCATCTTCTTACACCGAGCCTGCGCAGGTCGTCCTCAAGATCATCCAACCATTGTTTTCTGGGTTGACCCCTTCTTCTTCTTCCACCAGGTCTTCCCGTAAAAACGTTTATTTATGTGCATGTCTCTGACATTCTCTAGACATGTCCTGCCCACCAAATTCTACTTTTATGTCAGTGACGATTTATTCCGCATAATTTACTGAAAAATACTTTTGGGCATATAAGGGTTGGTTTTACCCTTCAGGTGTGAGGTCACTCAAAACTTTTGTTTTAACTTTTCTCTAGACACTGTGGAGAAGACAATACAAAACGTGTCATGTCAATTTGTTTTGTTGCAGAGGATTCCGAGGTTTGGCAGTTTTTCTGGCTTCATGCAATCAACTAACAGGGTCAGAATAGAAACTGATTAGACTTCATTCTTTTGAAGTACTACGCGGAGTCAAACGGGTCATCACCTGTACACTTCAGAGTTGCGTTGGATGGAATACTGAAGACAATGAAATGGAGAAATCTGAGGTTGAATATTGGAACAAAACCAGTAGTGCCTGTATTTGCACTAAACGATTCCAGTTGACAAAAGAACCTAGCGGAATTGCTAAGAAATTCCTACGTAGTATGTCTTATTAAAGAGGTGGCCATACAAAAAATAAAAGCAAATTTCCACCATTTTTTTGGAAATGTAGTTAGAAACCAAGAACAGAACTTCGACACCTGAGATATACATAATTTGAAATACAGGGTCCGCCAGTGAAGCGGGAAAATTAAAAGTACCCAATTTTTTCATGAAACATTTATTACCAGAATTTTTTTTTACAGATTTGAATTGAGTAAAGTATGCCATTATTTTAATTTTTAAAAATAACGCCGCTCAAGTGAGAGCCATTTCTGTGTAAACATTCTTCTAATCTTGACCGAAAATTTTCCATTACTCGACGAAGCACGTCAGGTTGAATCCGTGCAATTTCTTGTCTGATATTAGTTTTTAATTCCGGTATGGTGTGCGGTCTATCAATGTACACCCTGCTCTTCAGAAATCCCCAAAGAAAAAAGTCGCATGCGGACAAATCTGGGGATCTTGCAGGCCACGAGATGTCGCCATCTATCGTTTTGGAAAAAATATGGCCCAATAATGCCAGATGATGAAACTGCACACCACACCGTAACTTTCGGACTATGTAATGGCTTTTCATGCAACTCACCTGGGTTTTCATTATTCCAATATCGACTATTTTGTTTCTTTACATATCCATTCAAATGAAAATGTGCTTCGTCTGACATAAACATGCGGTGAATAAAGTTTTCATCATCATTTACACGTCGCAATATTTCTTCGCTGAAAATCCTGCGAGCCAGCATATCGCCATCTTTCAACTCCTGGATTACTTGAATTTTGTAAGGATGAAAAGATAAGTCTTTATGCAAAATTCGTCGTAACGATGTGTCACTAATGTTTAGTGCGGATGCATGTTTCATTGCAGAACGTTGTGGACTACGCGTCAATGCTACTCGAACTCTTTTAATGTTTTCCTCTGTTCTTACAGACCTTGTTGCTCCTTCTATGCTTTAAGTTTAATGTGGAACCAGTTTCTTCAAACTTTTTCACCCATGACATAATTGCATGGAGCGGTCGGCACTCTTCCATGTCGTGGAATATTGAAATGATTACGAAACAATCGTTGTACAGAAGTCACACAGTCACCATTCTTATAAAACGATTTTACGCAGAAAGCACGCTGTGCACCGGACCACTGCTCCATGTTTAACAAATGGCATTAAATGTAAAACAACAATCGAAAACCTCCTAGCCCTCTCGTGAGCAAAAATGAACTATTAGACTTTCAAAATTTCCCGCTTCTCTGGCGGACCCTGTAGTTGGTGGGTTTAGAAACATGTGAACAATTATCATCCAAATTTTCTAGAAAAGTTAAAAATACCAAATCGTCGGAAGCTCACACGGCCGGTGCCAATGTTATCAAAATGATTAAAAACCGGGCTGTTAGGCCGTGGTTGGTGGCTGTATAACGGCGGCATGGTCGGCAACGTTTCGAATCCACCCTCGTGGATCTTCTTCAGGCCGCAAAAAGTGACAGAGTGTTGTAAAACAGAAACGGATCATGGCCGAACGATATCCGACAACTTTTTAAACAACTTCCACAACTTTTTAAACAACGATATCCTGTCCACAGTTCCACAACACTCTGTTAATTTTGCGGCCTGAAGAAGATTCCCGAGGGTGGGATTCGAAACGTCGCCGACGATGTCGCTGTTATATAGCAACCGACCACGGCCTAACAGCCCTGTTTTTAATCATTTTGATAATTACCAAATTGATTGAATACAGGAAATACAAATATTCTTCCTGATAACAATATCAAAGCTACAGGTATTTGTCTTATACTGGTACGGAAAGAAATGTGTAAACTGCGTTAGACCGCTAGTTTTGTATACAGCAAAACTTTGGATTTATATTGTAACGTGACCTACGGCAGCACAAGGTTTACAAGTATCAATAAGTGAAGAAAAGCTGTATAATAAAAATTATTAAATAGGAAATGATAAAACAACACCACTAACTGAATTTGACGTAGACAAGGACAATGACGATGACGAGACCCAATAGATTGGAAAAGGTGATCCAGAGAAAATAGTTAAATCATAATATAAAAAATACCCAATTGTTAATAAGAATCATATATATATATATATATTGTAATATAAATAAAAATATTACAAATATAATAATAAAAATATAATTGAAATTGAAATATGTGTTGATATGTATCAATATTTTGTTTTTCACTGGGTTAGTCTGACTCCTTAAAGTCCCACTGGTTAGGCTAGTCAAATAGTAATATATTTCAAGTATAATAATAAACAAAATATAAAGATATTGATGATAAGAATATGTTATAATTAGGTGTGTTTGATTGATAAATAATAAATACATCAAACTTTAAAAATTCTGCAAATATTTTTTTCTCGTTCTTGTATAGAGTTTGTTGGAATGATTTAATTTAATTAATTAACAATTAATTAATTAGTTGAATTTGTAATTTCCTTCTATATCTATTCTCTCAATGTGAATTATGTTTTGCTTAATAAAAAATAATAATAACATTAATGGTAGAAATAAAAACAATGCTGGTAACTGAATACTGATTTGCGTTTATTCGTTCAAAATTGTGCGCCAGTCAAACTGCGCATGTCCCAGGCACTGGCTAATATTCGCCACAGTCGGCAGTGAGAAAAATTAACAGATATATTTTTTACAAGTTTAACTTTATGGTTCTTTTAACGAGTCGAAATGGTCAGAGGGCAAGGAACAAGATACATTTAACAGGTATTCTTAAACTAAATGTTAACATCTGAAATAGAACAAAATTATTATTACAATTGTCAATTAGAAAGAAATTATTTAAAATTCGAACCAAGTCGAAGAAATGACGTCACTCTGCTCCAGGAAGCACTGCACCGTCTATGTGAGAAATTCAGCAATGGCCGCCGTCTGCTTGGTTTTAATCTGCTATGATGCCGTTGGAATTGAAGATCTTCTCCCACAGAAATAAAACGATGTTCCCTTTTTCTGCAAAGTGGTGTTGTTCCAAAATATAGTGTTGAATGTCCCCTCGTCGTCTGCGATGTCGAATTCTGGATGGATCTCTTGTGTAGTGTAGTGTTCAAATATGCGTGTTGGTTTTGTGAATTTGTTCCAAAAATTGATCAAAATGGCTGTCGATTTCTGGCGTTAAGTTTTATGGTGTTATTCTGTGTTTTTGGAAACTTGTGAAGTGTTAGACATAGATAGATAATATTATTTCACTTGTTAGTTCATCTCCGTTACACGCCACATAACCACACTTGGTTTTAATATAAATTATTTGGTTTTCAAAACTCCACTAATACATTTTTCAACTGTTCAGCTTTGCGATTAACAATAGACTAAACGACGCAACGTCGTCGTTTTAGGGCAATTTGTGGTATGTCTTTTTCCTCTTCATATTGTTTAATTATAAAATATCTGTCTAAGACTTGTTTCACTATCTAACTATACATAACAAGTTTCCTTATTTTTTACTGTATTTCCAATATTTCTTAATTTTACATGAATCTAACTATTCAGTAATATTGATTATTTAATTTTACATCTTTTGATATATAGCTGGGTTTGTTTCAAACTCATTTAAGCCCAAAAATTACAATTTTGCATAATAATTGCATGTCCCATATTTTGTACAAATTCAGTGTTTTAAAGGTTTTTATTTGTTTTTTCGGTATAATATTTCCATGGAATATACCTAGTAACTCCGTAATTACTTTGCTGTTAGTAATTTGGTTATTAAAACATTTCAATATTGATTAATTTGCTGTTTAGTCTGATTTGATTACTATCATAAGCCTATTTTTGACTGTTTCCAAAAGAAGTTAGTTTTCTTTCTTTTGTCATTCTATTTGCTATTAACTGTATCTGCATTAATTATATTCTCAATTTCTGTATTGTATGTATTGAATTCTATTCCTATTACATAGATTAATTCTTTGATAGATAGTTTTTTTTGGTTTATAGGCCATTCTGTGTTTACAAACATAGTGTCTTGGTGGGTCTGTTTGTACATTATTCTTGGTTTACTGATTTGAATAAAATTATTACATTTTTATGCCCTACTTGCCTCTCTGACTTACACAATGGAAAATTAAATGACATGATTTTAATTACAATAGAATATCTTGTATCTACTAAACTTTCTTTATACTAATAACATCATTGAACCATAACATGAACATCTTATGCCTAATTTTAACAAAAACATCTTATTATCAACTATTTTCCATATATCACCTAATTTTAACAAAAACATCTTATTATCAACTATTTTCCATATATCACCTAATTTTAACAAAAACATCTTATTCCTATTATTTTTTCCTGTATCATCAAATGATAACAACATAGCTTATCCTAGACATAATTTAATTAGAAAACATAAAAAACTCCTATTACTAGTAACACTGTCAGTCACTAACTGTCTTGTGTATGTATTATTCTTATGAAAACACTTTAACTGTGATAAAAAAAAAACCTCGTGTATCTATTTACACCTTACATCTAAAATATTATTTAATTAATAATAAATAATAAACATCTTAATATTAGGCATACCTTCAGTTATGAACTGTCCTTTGGTATTTTTGTCCTCACCATTTATTTAGTTATAATTAAAGAAAACATTTTATATGTAATAGTCCTTATATCTAATTTAAAACTCTTATTACTAGTAATGTTGTCAGTCCTTAGACCGTCTTTCATTTCAATGGTTTTATTATTATTATTCTACACTCTGGTAGTCTTTTTATAATACTTAAACCTCATTGAAGATTTTTTCATAGATTTTTTAACTATGTTTCTCACTGTACACTCTGTAGTTCCTTAATTTTGTTATCTCACTTCACTTTATTGTATTCTACACTCTGGTAGTCTTTTTAGTGAGTTCTACTCTATGGTAGTCTCTTTTGACATATTTTTTGACATGTTACACTTACAACTAATATACAATTTGTTTTTATAGTATTGTATCTTGTAACTTGTTTGGGGTTTACCTATATCGGTTTCAATTTTGTCTCATGGTATTTAACATATGATTAACATTTTGTTTTGGCATATCTCTTCCTGTTTCTGGTCTCTGTTGGAATCTTGATATGTTTCGTCCCTTCTTCAAATATCACATTAGTAGTTTCCTTATTAAAATGGTTTCATGACAGATTATTTCCTTTTTTATGGTCCTTCCCTTTTTGTACTGCTTCCCCAATCTACTGGGTATACTGCTGGTTTAACTGGTTTTTTCATAGTAGGTTATTTTAATTAATGGTTTTCTTTATTATCTTCCATTTTTATTAACATTTTAATAGACTTAATCATACAGTTTCTAGGGTAATCCTTAAACAATTTATTCCTCTCACTCACTATGGAACTTTCTCTTTTATTTATGTAACATTAATTCAGATGTTTAGTGTGATAATTTTGTTATGTTACATATGCTCTCCTGTAAAAGTGATTAGTTCAGATCATACTCTGTATGGATGAAATAATTACTACTAATTCTTTTGTATTTACATTTTCTCCGTGATTACATGTTTTCACTTTATATACCTTCTTTTTCCACCATTGCTTCCTCTCAGCTGATGTGTATCTCCTTCATTAGTTTCTTTTTTCATTGATAAGTGATCTTCAATCTTGTGTATAACATTATCATTTTATATTCCTTCTTATTTGGTGCTTCCTCACCAGTATGTTTACTCCCTAACATTCCCTAACAAATTAATTGGAACAGTTCAGAGTGGCACTTTTGGCTTCAATCCCTGCTGTCCAATACTTCAATTGAGTCCAGAGGTATTATCATCTCTGCTCAACACATAAGACTGATGGCATTTTCTACATCCAGTCATAAAAATAAATAAACAGTAAAAGTAGTCATTTTTGACTAAAATAAACATCTTTAGATTCTTCACTTCATAATACGTTATATTAATTAATACTTTTATACACTTGACTCTTCTTCTCTCTTAAAGCTTATTCCATATTAGGTGGTTTAGGTATGTGGTATAATATATATTTCATCATGTTTACATAGTAAGTAGTATTTATATTTACTCTTTCTACCATCTGGTATCCATTGAGTTACTTTTATTGCTCATGGTATAACATGAATTAATTCTTTATCACTTTCACTATAACAATGGTTGTTGTAACAGCATTATCATTATTAATATCAGGTTTTTTTTTTTTTTTTTTTTTTTTTTTTTGTTTTTGGTCTCACTGTTTGGTCTTTAGTGAGCTGGTCCTTCTTCATTGTTCCATTTTTATTAAATTATTTTCTTTGTGAGTTTGGTTAATTTGTTCGATTAAGTCATATGACATTCTGGTTTCCTTTCTCTCTTAGAATTTTGTATCTCTTTCTTCCAAAATCTTTTTTCATATTTCAGAGTTATTTCCCATCATTTGTATGAGTAATGATGTGAGTTTAATGTCTTTTAATTTTAGACATTTTTATTCAACTACATTCTTTCTTGTTCATAGTTGTTTTTCAAATATTTTGGTATAAGTTGTACTTATTATTGTTTTGAATTTTGAAATTATTATTTCTCAAAATTCTTTTTGCATTCATAATAGTCTTTGAATGTTTGTGTAAGTGGTACTTACTAATTATTTTGAATTTGGACAATTATTATCTGCATCCAAATTCTTTTTACTTGCATAATAGTCTTTGAATATTTGTGTAGCTTGTACTTACTATTGCTTTTGAATTTTGAAGCTTATTATGTTCAAAATTCCTTTTATTTATTCACAATAATCCTTCAAGTGTTTTGTTGTAAGTTGTACTTACTGATTTTTGGAATTTTGTAATTATTTATTTATCAAAATTCTTTTTGTATCATTCACAATTGTTCGAATATTTGGTGTAAGTTGTACTTACGATATTTTTGAATTTGGTAATTATTATTCTTACCAAAATTCATAATTTCTTCATTATAGTTTTAACTCACAATTATGAGTCCTCCAAATATTTTTTAATAGACAACTGATTATAAGTTCCTTTTACTTTATTCGAAATGATATCCTTTAGTACATATGTATTATTATCATTGTTTTTAATAATCAGGTATGGGCCGGTATACAGCAGTAATAACTTTTTGGTAATGCCTTCCAAAGTACTGGGTAATTCCCTGTTTTTTAGCAGTACCTTTTCTCCGACTTCATATCTTATTATCTTCTTAACAGCCTTTTGATATTTGTTCTTGCGCCTTTCCTGGTCTTCAGCCAATTTATTGTAGAATCTAATTCGATTGAATTTGTATTCTTGACTCCTGGGGAACTCTATTATGTCTTCTATTTCTCTCGGAGGTGGTCTTTCATACATTGCCGTGTATGGCGTGGTACCAATAGCGGTGTGATATGACAAATTAAGGAATTCTTCAGTCGCTAATAAATATTCTTGCCACTTCTTTTGTTGGTTATAGCAATAAGTCCTTAATATTCTTCCGACCTCTCGCAGTACCCTCTCCGCTGGATTGCTGCTGGGGTGGTAGACAGACGTCTTGTATGTCTTAATGCCCAATGTATTCAGAGTGTTTCTCCACCGCCAACCCTTAAATTGCGTTCCATGGTCGGTGATTATGGATATCGGGCTTCCTACCTCTGGAATGTAATGATTTGTTATTATTTCTAGAGTCTTCAGAGTGGTGGCTCTGTTCACAGGGTATAGTTTTGTAAATTTTGTAAAATGATCCATCATAATAACAATATACTTGTATCGATGGCGTCCGCCACTGCGGGGAAATGGACCACATATGTCCAGAAAGACCTTTTCCAGTTTGGCTTGTGAGGTAATTGGTATCATCATACCTTCCTTTCTTTCATTGTTGGTTTTCACCAATTGACATATCATACAGGTTTTAAGGTAGTTTCTAGTTTTTCTATTGATACTTTTTATGTGACAATTCTCTTCGATTGCCTTGATCACCTTCATGGCTCCCATGTGACCGTATCGTAGGTGATAGTCCAGGATTATATCCTTTTCAATTGTAGTAGGGATCATGATCTTCCAAACGCCTTCGTCAAGGGATGTCTTGATAAATAAAATCCCATTATGTATACAATAAAATTTGTTTATTGTGTCATCTTGGTTGGAGAGACGAAGTTTAATAGAGTTTAACTTCGGATCGGACTGCTGGTGTTTGCTGATGTCCTGCACTATCTTCTCTAAATCAGATCTGTCCTTAATGATGTTATAGATTTTCAAAATGCTCTCCTTTTCGCCTTCGAATGTTTGTTCTTCCAGATTCACTCTTGACAATACGTCGGCTACTACATTTTTACTTCCAGGAACATACTCCCACTGTATATCATATTCCTGTAGGGCGAGTACCCATCTGGTCAATCTCCCATGGCTTAATTTGCACCTTCTTAGAAATGATATTGACTTGTGATCTGTTCGGACGGTCACCGGATATCCGAGGATATACGTCCGAAACTTCCCGCAGGCAAAGACTACACTTAACAGTTCTTTTTCCGTCACATTATAGTTCTTCTCACACTGGTTAAGGGTTCTGCTAGCAAAGCTCACTACTAGATGGTTTCCACTTTCATCTTCTTGGTACAGTGTAGATCCCAAGCTAATGTTACTAGCGTCACAGTTTAGAAAGAAGGGTCGGTTAAAATCTGGATGGTTGAGCATTACTGCATCTAAGAATTTCTCTTTAATTGATTTGAAGGTCTCGTCTTGTTCTTGACCCCATCGCCATTTATTCTTGGACGATAACTGGTACTGAAACTGGGCTGTTAGTTCGGAATAATTATTCTGGAACTTCCTATAATAGTTACATAGGCCCAAAAATGATTGTAGTTGCCTTCTGTTTTTTGGTGTAGGGAATCGTTGTATGGCGTCTACCTTTTCTGTTGATGGTGTTATTCCTTGACTGTTTAGCTGGAAACCCAGGAATTGAACTTCTTTAGCTATAAGCTTGGACTTGTCCAGTTTAAGGGTGACATTATTTTCAGCAAGCTTCTTCAAAACATACTCCACACGATAACAGTGTTCCTCCCAGCTGGTTGATGTTATTAGGAGATCATCAACATAGACAGTTGTGAATTGGAGCGCTTCTGGTCCTAGTATATGATCCATACAGGCGACAAAAACAGCTACTGAATTAACCAACCCGAAGGGCAATCTCTTAAACTGATAATTGCGCCCTTCGAAGATGAACGCCATGTATTGCCGGCTTGCTGGGTGCAACTCCACTTGCCAATAGCCGCATACCGTATCCCAAGTGGTAATGAATCGTGTTCCGTGGAACCTCTTCAAAATTTCATCAATTTCGCCAGGTGAGGTACGATCGTTTATTATCATCTTATTTATCTCCCGAGCGTCAAGGCAAAGTCTTACCTTCCCATTTTTCTTTTGTATGGCCACAATTGGGCTAGTGTATGGCGATTGACTGCTCTCGATGATATCTCTACGGATCATATTCTGGATCTCTGATCGTACGGCTTCTTTCAAAGATTGTGCTATTGGGTATGACTTTCGGTTGAATTCTACCGGCTCTCTGAATCGTATTGAGCATTGGTAGTTCCGGATCTTTCCAGGTTCGTCAGAAAATACAGCTCGATATTTGTCATATATTTCTACCAATTGATTCCGCTGGTCTTCCGTTAGTTGCTCGTTAGTATTGTGGCACTGGAAGTTACGTATCTCTTGGATCTTTTGTTTCCATAGGTCTTCCTCCGAATCTTGATGTACTGGCTTATTGTTTGTTGAGTGGTTAGATAAGTAATTCACCTTATTTTGGTGGTCGAGAAGTTGTCTGGAGTCTAAAGTCTTGTTATCAGTTAAATTGGCTATCCAGGTTGAACCTTCAGCAAAGAGTGATACCTTTCCTCGGCACAAGTCGATAATTGCTGAGTTTCGGCGCAATATGTCGCATCCTATCATGATGTTGAAAGGTAATCCGGCTGCAACAAGAAATATCATATCCACACTAATGCCCTGACTTTTGACATTGAGGGATACCTGCTTTCTTATGGTCTTGTTCTGTCGGCCGGTAGCTCCTACAAGTACAATGTTATTAATAGGTAGTACCGGTAAGTTTTTGTGGCATTCCTGCTGTATCCGGTCCAATTCATTTCGATTTATTATGGAGACATTGGCTCCAGTGTCTATCATTATAGGAACAGAAATACCTTCAATTTCTGCGGTTATGTATATTATTTCATTATCATTATTTTTAATATTAAGCTCACTTTCTTCTAATAGGTCCTTACGGATATCCTTTAAATAATTGCTGTATATTATGGTAAAATTTTTTCTGTTTTTCTTCACATTCATACCTACTTGATTAAACCCAGCAGATTGGAGCAGTAAAGGGTCATTGGGTTTTATTACTGCCTCCGTTCGTTTAAATGTTCCGCTTCATTACGGATCAGGCCGTTGGAAGCGTCAGCTTGAAGTCCTGAGGCTGTTTCGTTTGGTTCTGCTCGATCGTCTGGTTGGGCTTCTGCTACAGGTAGTCTGCGCTGATTATCCAAGCTGGAACTACGTCTGGGCTCGTACTCTCTGTACCGATTACTTCCCTGGCTCCCTTGGAAAGTCTCGTACTCGTAGTATCGGCTCCTTCTTTGAGGCTGGTACCTCCTGTGTCCACTGCCTTCTGCTCGGATGTAGTTGACATTAGGTCGATATGCCCTGTAATTGTGGTTACCTCCACTTGGGTAATTTCGGTTATAATTACCATGATAATTATTATTATTAGAAAGGTTGGGGTTCCTCTGACCATTTTGAACATAGTTACTATTATGATTATAATAACCGTTGTTATTTTGGGGACGGCTATTATTATTATTATTATTATTGTTGTGGTTGTTGTTATTATTATTATTCATACGAGGAATATTATTATTATTATTATTATGGTTAAGCCTCGGCAAATTATTGTTATTTCTAGGGTTATAATTGTACTCGGCATTATTCCGATTTGCGGAATTATAATTGTTATTATTACCCACATTCTGCCGATTATTATTATTATTCAAATTATTGTTGTTATTCCTTGGTTCCGGCTTTTCATACCTCCTGCGACTTTGACGGTAATAGTCTTCGTGCTCGTACATCTCTAAAAGCTCGGTCATGGCTTGCACCGTTTTTATTTGACTATTTCGTCTGGCTCTGATAATATCCTCCTCGTAGTGGTATGAGAGTTTGCTGACCAGGCATTCTTCCGGTATTCGGGGCTCTAGATGTTTGGCCACGCACACCTTTCCTAAAAAGTACGCCGTTAAAGTTTGGTTTCCATATGGGTTGTACTTCCCATGGCATATCCCGTCTCTGGCGATATTTTGCGTTGATTCCGACCAATATTTGGCTTTGAATAGCCTTCTGAATTGTTGATAGTCGGTCACCTCGTCTCTTATTGCCATCCACCAATTGTCTGCTATTTCTTTGAACGATTCGTCCAGCACCTCTTTATTCTCCCTCCAGCGATTACCTCTGTGTTTGGCAAAGTATTCCTCAATTCTTGCTAGGAATTCCATGGGTTTATTTTTATAAAACCTGAAGTTAATCCCTTCACGATTTTCACTGTTGGGACAACTGGTAATGGTTGTCGGTCGACTATGGAATAGGTCTATATCGGTCTGGTTCTGTCGTACCTGACTGTTGATACTAGTCACAGCAGCTTCTATGCCGTCACATTTTTCTGTGAATCGGTCCTGCACTCGCTCCCAGTCTTCTCGTGTTTCCTTTAGTTTTTCCTCCAATGTCTTCCTAGTTGTTTCTTCGATGTTGTTAACCTTCGTATTTATTTCTGTTCTGATACTCCGTACTTCTTGTTCGGTTTGACTCCATTTTTCGTCAGCTCTGGTAACCCTTTGTTCGATTACCGTTATTTCCTCTTCTACTTTCTTGCTGATTGTCTCATTGTTTTCAGCTATCTTCTGGCTCAATTCTTCCTTCAATATTTCCATTCTTCCGTCTAACCGGTTCATGTTCTCTTGGTTCGTCTCCTTCAATTCTTCTCTCAATTGCTGACTATTACTTTCCATTTTCTGATTTGTTTCCTCCATCCTCTTGTTAGTTTCTTCCAGTTTTTGGCTTATCTGGGTTAATTCCTCTTTCGACTGTTTATTGTCAGTCTTTATTTCCTCCATTTTCTCCTCAATTTTCTGAATATTTTCTTCCATCTTCTCTTCTATCTTCTTACTGTTTGCTTCCATCTTCTCCTCCATCTTCTTACTAGTATCTCCAATTTTATTACCCAACTCTTCCTTCAATCGTTGGTTATCATTCTTCATTTCCTCCTCCATTTTCTTACTATTCTCCTCCATTTTCTCCTCCATCTTCTTACTATTTTCTTCGATTTTCTTGTTGGTATCTCCGATTTTATTACCCAACTCTTCTTTGGTCGTTTTAAATTCTCGGAGTAACATCTCCATCATTTGATCAAGTTTTGTATTTTCCTTTGCGGTGGATTCCTCCGGCTGTTCCTTCTGTGGTGCAGGCTTATTTGGTTCTGCTGGCGGTAACATTAACTCCACATCTTCCACTGGTGTCGCTTCTTTATCCTCCATGTTTATCTCCTGCTCGGCCTCCATAGCCCTTTTTCTTGATGTAGCTCTCCTGTGCATCTCGCTCCCTCTTCTGACCTGTTGATCGTTGCCAAGCTAAAAATAGGAAATTGGACAATCGTCCTTATTTTATAACACTATTATCTCCTATTTAAAGCCCCTTAAGTTGGACGCCAATTTGTAATATAAATATAATTATTACAAATATAAATAAAAATTGAAATTATGAACGTTTTAATAAGCCCCGCGTTGGGCGCCAATTTGTAATATAAATAAAAATATTACAAATATAATAATAAAAATATAATTGAAATTGAAATATGTGTTGATATGTATCAATATTTTGTTTTTCACTGGGTTAGTCTGACTCCTTAAAGTCCCACTGGTTAGGCTAGTCAAATAGTAATATATTTCAAGTATAATAATAAACAAAATATAAAGATATTGATGATAAGAATATGTTATAATTAGGTGTGTTTGATTGATAAATAATAAATACATCAAACTTTAAAAATTCTGCAAATATTTTGTTCTCGTACTTGTATAGAGTTTGTTGGAATGATTTAATTTAATTAATTAACAATTAATTAATTAGTTGAATTTGTAATTTCCTTCTATATCTATTCTCTCAATGTGAATTATGTTTTGCTTAATAAAAAATAATAATAACATTAATGGTAGAAATAAAAACAATGCTGGTAACTGAATACTGATTTGCGTTTATTCGTTCAAAATTGTGCGCCAGTCAAACTGCGCATGTCCCAGGCACTGGCTAATATTCGCCACAGTCGGCAGTGAGAAAAATTAACAGATATATTTTTTACAAGTTTAACTTTATGGTTCTTTTAACGAGTCGAAATGGTCAGAGGGCAAGGAACAAGATACATTTAACAGGTATTCTTAAACTAAATGTTAACATCTGAAATAGAACAAAATTATTATTACAATTGTCAATTAGAAAGAAATTATTTAAAATTCGAACCAAGTCGAAGAAATGACGTCACTCTGCTCCAGGAAGCACTGCACCGTCTATGTGAGAAATTCAGCAATGGCCGCCGTCTGCTTGGTTTTAATCTGCTATGATGCCGTTGGAATTGAAGATCTTCTCCCACAGAAATAAAACGATGTTCCCTTTTTCTGCAAAGTGGTGTTGTTCCAAAATATAGTGTTGAATGTCCCCTCGTCGTCTGCGATGTCGAATTCTGGATGGATCTCTTGTGTAGTGTAGTGTTCAAATATGCGTGTTGGTTTTGTGAATTTGTTCCAAAAATTGATCAAAATGGCTGTCGATTTCTGGCGTTAAGTTTTATGGTGTTATTCTGTGTTTTTGGAAACTTGTGAAGTGTTAGACATAGATAGATAATATTATTTCACTTGTTAGTTCATCTCCGTTACTCGCCACATAACCACACTTGGTTTTAATATAAATTATTTGGTTTTCAAAACTCCACTAATACATTTTTCAACTGTTCAGCTTTGCGATTAACAATAGACTAAACGACGCAACGTCGTCGTTTTAGGGCAATTTGTGGTATGTCTTTTTCCTCTTCATATTGTTTAATTATAAAATATCTGTCTAAGACTTGTTTCACTATCTAACTATACATAACAAGTTTTCTTATTTTTTACTGTATTTCCAATATTTCTTAATTTTACATGAATCTAACTATTCAGTAATATTGATTATTTAATTTTACATCTTTTGATATATAGCTGGGTTTGTTTCAAACTCATTTAAGCCCAAAAATTACAATTTTGCATAATAATTGCATGTCCCATATTTTGTACAAATTCAGTGTTTTAAAGGTTTTTATTTGTTTTTTCGGTATAATATTTCCATGGAATATACCTAGTAACTCCGTAATTACTTTGCTGTTAGTAATTTGGTTATTAAAACATTTCAATATTGATTAATTTGCTGTTTAGTCTGATTTGATTACTATCATAAGCCTATTTTTGACTGTTTCCAAAAGAAGTTAGTTTTCTTTCTTTTGTCATTCTATTTGCTATTAACTGTATCTGCATTAATTATATTCTCAATTTCTGTATTGTATGTATTGAATTCTATTCCTATTACATAGATTAATTCTTTGATAGATAGTTTTTTTTGGTTTATAGGCCATTCTGTGTTTACAAACATAGTGTCTTGGTGGGTCTGTTTGTACATTATTCTTGGTTTACTGATTTGAATAAAATTATTACATTTTTATGCCCTACTTGCCTCTCTGACTTACACAATGGAAAATTAAATGACATGATTTTAATTACAATAGAATATCTTGTATCTACTAAACTTTCTTTATACTAATAACATCATTGAACCATAACATGAACATCTTATGCCTAATTTTAACAAAAACATCTTATTATCAACTATTTTCCATATATCACCTAATTTTAACAAAAACATCTTATTATCAACTATTTTCCATATATCACCTAATTTTAACAAAAACATCTTATTCCTATTATTTTTTCCTGTATCATCAAATGATAACAACATAGCTTATCCTAGACATAATTTAATTAGAAAACATAAAAAACTCCTATTACTAGTAACACTGTCAGTCACTAACTGTCTTGTGTATGTATTATTCTTATGAAAACACTTTAACTGTGATAAAAAAAACCTCGTGTATCTATTTACACCTTACATCTAAAATATTATTTAATTAATAATAAATAATAAACATCTTAATATTAGGCATACCTTCAGTTATGAACTGTCCTTTGGTATTTTTGTCCTCACCATTTATTTAGTTATAATTAAAGAAAACATTTTATATGTAATAGTCCTTATATCTAATTTAAAACTCTTATTACTAGTAATGTTGTCAGTCCTTAGACCGTCTTTCATTTCAATGGTTTTATTATTATTATTCTACACTCTGGTAGTCTTTTTATAATACTTAAACCTCATTGAAGATTTTTTCATAGATTTTTTAACTATGTTTCTCACTGTACACTCTGTAGTTCCTTAATTTTGTTATCTCACTTCACTTTATTGTATTCTACACTCTGGTAGTCTTTTTAGTGAGTTCTACTCTATGGTAGTCTCTTTTGACATATTTTTTGACATGTTACACTTACAACTAATATACAATTTGTTTTTATAGTATTGTATCTTGTAACTTGTTTGGGGTTTACCTATATCGGTTTCAATTTTGTCTCATGGTATTTAACATATGATTAACATTTTGTTTTGGCATATCTCTTCCTGTTTCTGGTCTCTGTTGGAATCTTGATATGTTTCGTCCCTTCTTCAAATATCACATTAGTAGTTTCCTTATTAAAATGGTTTCATGACAGATTATTTCCTTTTTTATGGTCCTTCCCTTTTTGTACTGCTTCCCCAATCTACTGGGTATACTGCTGGTTTAACTGGTTTTTTCATAGTAGGTTATTTTAATTAATGGTTTTCTTTATTATCTTCCATTTTTATTAACATTTTAATAGACTTAATCATACAGTTTCTAGGGTAATCCTTAAACAATTTATTCCTCTCACTCACTATGGAACTTTCTCTTTTATTTATGTAACATTAATTCAAATGTTTAGTGTGATAATTTTGTTATGTTACAATATATATATATATATATATATATATATATATATGTATATAAGTAGAAAATTAAGTAGGGAAATAAATAATATGTAAACAGTAGGTTATGTAAAAGGAAAATGAAGTGTAAGAACAAACATAATGTAAATATATAGAATTAGTGTTGATAAATAAACTATCAAAAGACAATATTATCAAATAAACTAAAATAGCCATAATTAAGTAGGGAAGTGGTGATAATTAATGAACCTTGATAGGACCCAGTGATAATAATTACATGAAATATAAAATACAATGTTAGAAGGTGAACAAAAAAGTGATAAGTAAGTAAGAAAGATAATAATAAATAATGAACCATGATAGGACCCAGTGTTAATCAATGAACTACATAAAAACACTAGGTAATAAAGTGAAGTGTAGTCAGGAATAAAGAAAGAACTTGTGATAATAGTCTATAAGTAATAACTGGACCCAAATATAATAAATAAACTGTATAAATTATAAGGGATAGTTATAAGTAGACATTGTCATAGTTTGAATGAAATCAGAAAATGTTTGTATTTGATATAACAGTGTTTGTTAGAACCAAACCACTGATAATTGTTTTACATTATTTTAAGGAAGTGTTTTAGTATATAAGAGGGATGGTAAGGAGTCCATTGTTTTATTTTAATGAATTAGGTTTATAAATTTATATTAACCACTGTTAAAAATAATGGTAAAAGACTAATCTGTTATGCTGAAAACAGGCAAAGGGAGTTAGACACCGTATTCTATAAGTGAAATTATAAGGGAATACTAGTACACACCTACTGTTCATTTTATTATATTTTGTTTTTGTTTTAATTAACCCAAATGTTATTATGTTGAATATTATGTTTAACAGAACCGTTTTAAATACATGTAAAACCTTAGACACTAGCATTGGCCTAAAAGGTTTGTTAAGGAATTATGTTTTGTTATATGATGATTAAGAATAATCAAATGTTATAATTTAGTCTATGTTATTAGAGTAATTATGTTTAGAAGCACTTAAAATTAACAAAATTGACATGAACAGTGGTAGTGAGTATAGGTGAGGTGAATTATGAACTCTAGGCAATTAGGCCTATAACTGGTAACCAGAAATTTGTAAAATTTACGACAAAACAGTAACAATTGGTAAAATAAATTACATAATCTGTTTAGGTTTCATAATAATAGTGTAGGACACAAAACTGGATAGAAAATAATTAGTTTAAAGGTAATTTACAAAAGAAAACCAAATGGAAAATATATGAACCTGTTATAATTTTTTAAAAAGGGTAACCTTATGAGATATCAAAATAATTTGTAAACAAAAAGCAAACTAATGGTGTTATTATATTTAGGATTACAGCTAGTTTAAAGGAATTATAATAGTTTAAAGATTTTTAGTAATTTTGTATAGAAAAATGTTAGTTTTATGTAACAATGTTGTAAATTATCAAGCAATGAGAATTAGTGTTTGGAAGCTAGCACTATGGTAACCAGTAAATAAATTTGATTATTCCATTATTAGCTCTTGATGAGTGCAGACGTATTAAACTGCAATGAGTAAAGAAAAGAATTATCTAAATAAAAACTATAAAAAAATTAATGGCGAAGATAATAAACTAAATTACAGAAATAACATTAACACTCACATGAATTAAAAATCACCAGAAGAAATTAAATAATCCATGAGGAATTGCTGAGGAATCCCAAGTGACTGACTACGAACCATTGGAAGAAAGAAAATATCTAAAACCCACAAATGAATGACGGAATTGTCAATAACAAGGACGACTGATAAAAAATAAATACCAGAACCAAATACCTAAGAAAATAGAAGAACGGAATTAACGATAAAAGGACAACCAGCAGTATTCGTGAGAAATATTACCCGGATAGACAAGACAGAGGACTGCTAAGTATATTTTAAAATACGACCTTAACTCTAACACAAAAGAAAATAAAAACAATAAGTGAAAATACACTTTCAACACCATTTATCACTTTTTAACAGACACTTGAACTTTTTTGATTAAATGAACACCTCAAATTGAAGAATAATCTCAATCTAACATTGATTCCTTAAGTGAATATATTTTAAACGTAAAAATTTACTAAACTCAGATAACCTTCAAACGGTAAGTCCAGTAGCTATAGTTTACCACTGTAATTATAAGTGTATCACAATTTATATGTTATTTGTATGGTATTTGTAAAATTTTGTACTTTTATTAGTCCATTAGACCACATTTTCTGTAGTTCTAAGAACTCCGACCTGAGATTATAAATAAACAAAAAAATCAACACCAGAACCCTAGTCTCTATACAACGGCTGTACAGAATAGCCAACCGCTAATAATTAAACATGCCGGCGCAAAATAAAAAAATATAATTTGGAAGAAATTGTAATAAGATAAACCAATTAATAATTGTTAATAAAACATAATAGAAGCATTGAACTCTATGTTTGATTTTATTTAAATTTTCTTTAAAAATTAAGTATTCTCTTATCATAAAAGAAAACTTGCATTTTTGGTTTACCTCGGAGAGTTGGCAAACCCTAGTGTGCGGCGGAAAATACGAATTTGAACATCCGAACTGGTGAGTAGACACTCTCAAGTTGTAAGTATTTTAACGAGCAAGATCACGTGTAGTTATAGAATTGACGCAAACAACGTAGGGCATAATAATAACCATACGATTGACAGGTTATAATATGAACAGGCGAAGTACGTTGTCACGTTTAAGAATAAAGATTATGACAAGATTTATCTTACCGTTTAAAGAGAGTGATCTCTTAGGGTGCCCGTATACTGAAGCGACATTTTATTTTACGACAGCACAGTTTTGACGCATCGTGTTGGAAAGCGTCGCTTCGGCGGAGAGAGGATTGAGACACTGGCTCACGACAAAACAATTTCTCGTCAGCTGTTTTTGAGCTATAAGTGTGTGGTTCGTGGGTTCGGGACAGGCATTATTTGCATCTATTTCAGTTTCAACTACACCAACACACTTGTTTTCATTTTATACTCAAAAACAATTAATAATAAATACACAACAATATGCGAGAATCGGAACGAAAGGAAGTTGCACGCAATTTCCAGGTAGGATTAAGTAAGTGTATTATAATCTCCCCGCGTTGTGTGTTTAGAATCCAGTGCATGCGCAGTTCAAAACGTCGCGAGCTGTTTTGTTGCGAGACATAAATTGAAAAAGCTTCGTCCTTGGTCGCGACGAGCCTCGCGACGCCTCTAAACAATGTCGCAGCCAGTGTGGCGCTTTAAAGATCCTAATGGCAGTAGAGTTATCTGAAACGCTTTGCGAAACAACACGCCAAAACGGTTCTGTCGCGAAACAAAATGTCGCTCCAGTGTGCGCTCGGCCTAACTCTACATTCTTTCCTCCTTGGCTTTGCCACGAAGTGCGGAATTCGGCTTTGCAACCATCAAACGCCCATTTCTCGCTTACGTCCGTACCTGAACACCAGAACAGGTGTTTATTGTTAATTTTTTTTTTTGCATTCCGTCGACAGCTTTTGATAACGTTAGTAAGTACACGACTATAAAACACGAGTGGCAGACAGACAGACAGACAGACAGACAGACACGTTGCAGCGGTGGACAGCTAGAAGTGACAAGAATGTTTCCGCAAAAGGAAACGGTGTACACGCGCGCGCGCACGCACACGTCTCACTCTTTGTTTAGATATCATATTACACGCGGGCTATAATTCATAGAAAATAATGCAAAGCCGAGTTTAATATTATCCATATAAAGGGGGCTAAGTAACAGCTGACAAAACGCATAAATCAGCTGTGCACAAACGTGCACGCTCGCACGCGTGCGGCAAAGTATGTGATAATTCCGTGTAATTACATACGCACATCAGGCTCGTGTGTGTGTGTGTGTGTAATATGAATAAATTTATTGTAGTTATATAGTGTGCACTGTTCTGTAAGTATATGTCTCCTCCTCCGCTTCGACCACTACTGTTGCGCCCAGACCGCTCAGTGTATCTAATTACCGACTAATAATAACTAGATATTTAATTTTGTCTGTATATTTAGTTGATGTATACCAAAGCCACACGCACATACATTTGGAGTCGTTGAGACCTAGGTTACAGCTGTTCATTTTCATTCTCTTAACGAAAATGAAGGAATTCAAATTTAAATCGCTCTGCAGCGGTAAACCGGCAGGTGGATTAAGAATACCGTTCAGTGAAAAACATGGATCTTCTGGTGAAGCCAGCAGATTTAATGACAATAAATGCTATAAATTCAAATGCTTAGGCTTTAGCTGTACATATCTGGTGCTCCTATCAGTCGCCAACAGGAGAATTAGACTGACGAAAGCAACAAAAAGGTAGGTCTATTCTTCAACTGTTTGATGGCCGAAACGACTGTGTTAGCACTTCTCGATGTCAGAACAGCTGCACCAACTCTTATTTTGTAAGGCAAGAAGCACGCAGGAAAACACACACGTCTGTAACCAAATATGTCATCTCTGCTAGGTTACCAGATCATAGGCAGCTCATCATTCTTCACGCTTCTCTGCTCTTCTTTTCAACCCACAATGTGGGTGCAGTTCATATCTCGACCATAAGCTGTTTCATGTAGTCTAAACGGGGTCGACCTCTGTGATTCTTCCCTTCAATTGTTCCTTCTATTATTCTCTTAACCAACCCATTGTGTCGTAGTATATGCCCTATAAGCTTAGCTCTTCTGCCTCTTAAATTTCGTAGAAAGCTCTTCTCTTCCTGAGCTCTTCTAAAGACTTGCTCATTCGATATCTTCTCCCTCCAGCTTACCTTGAATATTCTTCTGTAGTACCAGGTCTCAAATGTTTGGAGACTTTTCTTGTCACTTTCTCCAATTGTCCAAGATTCATGTTTGTTGAAAGCAATTTTAGCCTGGTTAATTCTGCTTATAATTTCCTTACTGCTACGTCCATCACTTGTTATTTTACTTTAACTGTTATGTTCTTTAACTGCCCGTAGAACAGTATTTTCAAGAGTTATTCTGACAGGATCTTCTTCCTTCCGACTATAACCTATGACTTCGCTCTTTTGTTCAGTTATTTGCATATTGAATTTATTCTTCATTACTTGATCCATTGTTTCAATAACATATATAACATTCCACAATTATGTGCGTGGGCAAAATGTACGAGGTTTGATCAAAAATTTCATGCAGTTCTTGTTTATTTTAAAAATTATGCCTTCATTCATCGACACTTACACTGACCCTTCAAAGTGGTCTCAGTCGAATGTAACACGATTAAGCTAGCCGTTTTGCAATCTTCAAAATATTTCAATCATGTAGAGGGTGTTGCAGGGAATCGGGAAAATTTGAAGTTGATGTTGGCAGCCCTGTAAATGTAGCAGAAGTAAAACTGTCTGTCTAGCAGTAACGGACATTTAGTTACCATGAAGCAATGGAGCGGTGCAGAGCGTGCGGTCGCCGTAAGGGCGTTTTATCGACATGGTGACAGTTTGACAGCTGCACAACGAGAGTTTCGGGGCCACTATCAGATCCCCCCCCCCGCGGTCAAGTTCCTTCGTTACACGCAATCGAAACGTGGGTTCGTAATTTTGAAGAGACTGGTTCAGCTTTGAAGGAAAAGCCTAGTGGGGGTGTACGGTCTGTACGTACCCCAGAAAACATTGATGCCGTGCGAGCTGCCATCTTAAGGAGTCCTCGTCGTTCGGTGCGAAAAATTGCCTCGTCATTGCAGCTCGGACGTCGGAGCGTTCAAAGAATACTCCATGAACTTCAATTTCATCCGTACAAACTTCAGATTGTGCAACAACTGAAGCCTAATGATTGTGTATTGCGCCTGCAAATTTGTGAACAATTGTTGGATGAAATCAGTGAGGATGCTAACTTCATTCAAAATCTTGGGATGTCCGATGAAGCCCATTTTCACTTAAGTGGATACGTGAATAAGCAGAACTTCCGTTGCTGGGTTCAAGGAAACCCTTTTCAGCTTCACCAGCGTCCATTACACAGTACCAAAGTTACCGTATGGTGTGCAGTGTCGTGTCATGGGGTGATAGGCCCTTACTTTTTTGAAGATGAACGAGGCACTGCTGTCACTGTGACGTCTGAACGTTATGTCAACATGCTAGAGACAATTTTGGCTCCAAGACTCCATACTTTTCCAAATCTTGACATTCAGCACATCTGGTTTCAATAGGATGGAGCCACCTTACACACTGCCAGACAGTCTATGCCAGACAGTCTATGGTTTGTTTGGGGACCGCATAATTTCAAGGAATGCTAACATCGCTTGGCCGCCCCGATCTCCAGACCTTTCAGTCTGTGACTTCTTTTTATGGGGACATCTGAAGAGCATCGTGTACCAGACTAGACCAAGACTTCAACGGTCGCGAAAAGTTGTCCTTTAGTGGAAATTATCACTGTTGGGGGGAGGGGGACACATCTGGTGAATACGATAGTAGCCGTGTCTTTATGACGTTTTCTTTTGCCTAGCCTGGCAAAATTCTTAACAAGCAATGACGTGCGTCCAGGCGCACTATCGGGCTGCGATTTTCATAAATTATTCTTCCGTAAATTTGGTCGTTTTCTACGAATAGCGTAACATGGCGTAAACAGTCAGAATAATACTCTTTATTTACTACCGCGCCTGGCGATGAAATTTCGTTGAACATAAAAAACATAATCTTCGTCTGACAACCACGATCTTCAACTTATTTGCGGCAGTGTTGTTAAAATTCCTTCCCGGGCTGTTTGGCCGTGGTCCATTATTTTCTACAAAAACAGACGTTTCGGCAGTGCTGTCGACTGCAATCATCAGTGAAAAATCATCGAGTTACGCTAACGTGAGGAGGTATACGTCAGTGACCACAGTACTGTGGTTAAGTCTAACTGTGAGCACCATTACATGCCACAGTGAAGGTTAACTGTGAGCCTGAACCACAGTATTGTGGTCACTAACGTATACCACCTCACGTTAGAGTAACTCGATTTTACACTGATGACGGCAGTCGATGGCACTTCCGAAACGTCTGTTTTTGTAGAAAACAATGGACCACTGCCAAACAGCAGCCCGGAAAGGAATTTTAACAACATTGTTTCCGACCGTGTAAGCCTACGAAGTACGTTTACGGCAGCCTTTGAAGCTTGTAAACAGCTTGTTCTCCTCATATTTAATAGTTTCTACTAGCTTTCAATCAAGACATATCGTTATCCTTACTTGGACACGTTTAAGGCACCAATAGTTTGCCCATCCTCAGCCATCTTAGTTTTTTCATTAAGAAACTAACACGGCTGAGGATGGACAAACTATTCGATGCCCAAAACATGTTCCAAGTAAGGAAAACAATATACCTTGATTGAAAACTATTAGTGAATGTCACACACACACACACACACACACACACACACACACACACACACACACACACACACACACACACACACACACACACACACACACACACACACACACACACACACACACACACACACACACACACACACACACACACACACACACACACACACACACACACACACACACAATACTAAGTATACATTAGCATACTGTACGTGTTACTAGTACATACAAGCATAATGTATGCCCTTTTAAATTGGTAGACTGCTTATCAATAAGGAAACAAATCACATGCTACGTCGTATAATCATTTCCCACAGTCGTATGCAGCGCGAAACCGATGACGCTAGAGAACAGTGACAGGCGAGTTAATGGCTAACGTTAAAACTATAGACGACACAAAGCTACGTGTTTTCATGTAAAACTCCAAGGTTTTTATTTTTTACCACATTAAGTCGTGTCATCGAATGTGATTTGCGATCTCTTCTCCCCCCTTTCACAATTTAACAATCTTTCTCTCTCTCTCTTCTTCATCTTCATCCTCTCGTTTGTTTCTACGGCCTCGTCAGCGTTGTTCGTAACAGCTGATTGCCGCCTTCGGTACACCTGATGACTTCCTTCGTTTCTCACTCTCGGTCGCGGGACCGTTCGCACAGCACAGAGCGCAAAGCACACGCACCTAGCGCGACCTTTGACCCCGTTGTGACGCCTCAGCACTGCCTTTCTTCTTCTTCTTCTTCTCCAATTCCAACTTCTTCTTTTTATTCTTCTCCTCGTTCAACACATAAATCACATTACCTCTCCTTATGCAGAGCATTTTCTTAATTGAATATAAATGTCAGGTGTAAAAATTATAAAAGAAGGTAGACTGAGAAGAATATATTACGTTAAAGAGAAAGGAAAATCAATATAGTTTCTAATTAGTGTGTTCAAACTAATTTGCATAATACCCTTTATAGTTATGACACGTATATACGAATGTGAGACTGGTTGGCTGTAAGAGTCTACTGATATACTTTGCCGTTGATCATACGTTTTGTATGGATTTTATTTATTTTTATCGGTAAGTATAAAATGTATAATACGATAAATTTAGTATTTTAATTAAATCATTTACAGGGTTGTGTTTACATTTGGTGACACATTTTACTAAACACAACAAATTTTAACTAAGTTCTTCTACCAGACTAGCAAACTAAGATATACGAAAAAACAATGAAAAATAAAACATAACTTTGTCCATAACCACTTTCTGAACTTTTCGGGGTCAGAATTTTTGTACAAGTCAAGGAAGACGTGTAGAACATTATCCGCAAATTATAGAAATTCTTGTTCTTAATTTTCGTCTTAAGCTCACACGACCGGTATCGATATACTCGAAACGATTGAAAATCGGGCTCTTAGGCCGTGGTCGGTTGCCATATAACAGTGATATCGGCGGCAGCGTTTCGAATCCCACTTTCGCGAATCTTCTTCAGGTCGCAAAAAGCGACAGAAACAGTTACGGTGGATCTTGGCCGAACGATATACGATAGACTTTTTCGGGTAATAGGAACCGGTTTGATCAATGATGTGACAGAAATATTTCTAGAAAAGGAGAGAATAAAAATTTTGGGACAATCAGGGGTTCACATCTTGTGGATAAGGGTTTGACAATCGCGCTCTGCCCTAGCTGGACTCTCTCACTTTGCGTCAACTTGTCTTGGGTGAGATCCCTTCCTTTAGTCTTTTCTGTCTAGTCTCCGTTGACCGCCTCTGACCCCGAGTAATCGAGGGCTAGCGTGTCTTTCTTTTTTCATTCTAATTTCTTAATTTTGGGTGGCTTAGGATCTTAGAAGAGAGCTCATTGATGCCGATAGGTAAGCACTGGAAGTACTTAGAAACGTTCATTATCAGAGTAACTGATACAAAGCTACCAAATGCTATATCAGCATGAGAAAGGTGAGGGCGAATCTCCTACGCCCCAAAACAAGGGTCTTTCGGCTAAGGTATGGTAACCCTTGACAGAAGAGTCTCTGGTCCTCCTAGTAGGGGGTTGTGCAACAGGTCAGTAACCTGTTTATGTAAAAGTTTATAATACTTGCAGTACCCAAAAGAGGGAGACGTGGATCGTCCGAGGATGAGATGGGTGCCGGAACAGGTTTATCCTAGAAGGGAAGAAGAAGAAGAAGAAGAAGAAGAAGAAGAAGAAGAAGAAGAAGAAGAAGAAGAAGAAGAAGAAGAAGAAGAAGAAGAAGAAGAAGAAGAAGAATTGTGGGTGAATCCCACTCAGCACTCAGGATTCTCTGTGGTTTCTCTAGTTCCCTTTCTCGTCACATACCTTAACCAGCCAGTTTAGCCGATGGAATTAATAAGTCGTACTAAATCTCCTCCTTGGAATATATAATGTAAATACTACAAAATCTATATAATCTATTTCTCCGTTTTTTCTCATCGTCCAAATTTCTCCTTGTGTTATAGGGCCATGTGTAATAGATGCTCCTTTTTCCATAGATACTGGAATGTGGTGTATGAGGACAAACGCCGAATCGTACGATCTATACAAGTAGCCGGACATTGTCACAGCAATAAAACACGGCAGAATTAGGTGGTCAGGTCACGTGCAAAGAATGACAGAGGAAAGAGCAATGAAAAAAAGTATTAATTGGAGGACCAGGAGGAAGAAGAGCAAGAGGGAGGCCAAGGATGTGTAGATGATATAGATGATGATATGAGAAGAGTGGGGCTCAGAAGGTGGCGAAGAGTCGTACAGGATAGAGAGGAGAGGAGGCACGTCGTTCTGGAGGCCAGGCTCTTCATGTAGCGTCGTGGAATAGTAGTAATTTATAGGGCCATACATTTTTCCTTATCATTTTTGTGGAAAAAGTTTTGAAGTGGCGATATCTCTTGTTACAATGTCCAATCTGTTGCTTTGTAAGTTACCACTGGTCTTACGTGAGTTCTGTAGAGCTTCACTTTGATAGATATTATTTTTACCTTAATAGTTTTTAATAATTAAAAACCCCAATTAAGAATTAAACCCATCCAATATCTCTGCTTGCTTGTTCGCTTGTCAAGGCCCAAATTCCATATCCGAATAGCAGTAATAGTTTGGGTGTGACATCGTAAAGTTACAATTTTTCTGTCCGTTCTAAACTTATTTTTCAATAGGACTGTTCAGCACACAATAAAGGTTTAGTTAATTTACTATTGATAACTCGTCTGTACCAATTCATCATCGTCATCAACATATTCACAACATAGCATAGGCAAGGTCTGTTCTTCTGTTCCACCTTTAAAGATCCTCTAGCCTTCCCTTCCTGGGTCTACCTACACACCTGTGTCCTGTAGATTTGTATTTCCAGAATTATATCTGGATTTGTCCCAATTCAGATATAATTTAAATTCCCATCTGGTGTTTTAGTGCGGCTCTTATTTTGACTTGATGATAAGTCGTATCACTCGAAATCACTTGTCGGGAGTCACTAAACTAGCAACAATAAGTGGTGTTCTACATAACGAATAATAATTCCCAACGACGCTCTACAGTGCACGTTGTCAACATGCATAAATTTATAAAAACCTAAGAAGATATAGAAAGTTCTGCTTTTGGCGCTAAACAAAAGCATTTTTACGTAACCCGGTATAACATATTACGTAGAAAAGTAAACATAACAATCTGTACCTAAAGCGCTTTCGCGGCCGGCGTCAACTGTGTTAGAATATAGTCGACTTGTCTCCGGGCAATTAGGCCTTAGGCCGTATATAGTCTACTCCTGCCGCTACGACCAGACGTTTCAGCCTCTCCTCAGTGTGAGAACGATTCGGCAACTGACACGGTCTTCGCCAGTTCACCATAGTACTGGTTACAAGTCATTTACATTCTAAAACTAAGAAATCAAATATTACATATATATATATATATATATATATATATAACTGATCTTTACAGCTGTCGCCGTTTCTCCGTCTCCAACTTCCATTGTAACCTATCGTAACATGTAAGTTCTTCTAAATTTCTTGCAACCATTGCTTCCGCTACGTCATTTAGCCAACTCCTCCGTGGACGTCCTCTTTTCCTCCTCACCGGTGGTATCGATTCCAGTATTTTGCGGGGCCATCTGTCATCTTCCATTCTCTTTACATGCCCAAACCAAGTCAATTGTCTTCTTTCTATTTCATCCATTATTGTCCTGTCAATATTCATCTCGGCTCTAATAGTCTCATTTCTAATCCTGTCTTATTTTGATCTTCTACAACTCCTCCTGAAGAAGTACATTTCTGCTGCCATCAGTTTTTTCTTATTTACGTTTGAAACGTTCCAAACGTCTGCTCCATAAAGGATTACACTTTGCACCATGCTATTATATATATGTTTCTTTGTATTTCTTGTTTACTTCTTTCCCATAGAAGAGAATTCAGCGTTCTTAAAACGGTTCGCCCCTTGTTAACACGTTCTTGAATTTCATCTTTGCTGCTTCCCTGTTTGTTGAGAATAATGCCTAAGTATTTACTTGTTTCAACACCTCTTATCCTGTCCACATCCAATTTTAAGTCCTTAACTTCTTTGTTGCCCACTATCAGGTACTCACATTCTGCCATGTTCATCGTCAAACCAGCTGCGTCATATTCTTCTTTTAACTTTCTGACCATATACTCGAAGTCTTCGTCAACCTCCACTACTACAATCTGGCCACCGACAAAGTATAGAGTAAACAGATTGTCATCTCCTACTCTCAGCCCCATGCTTTTACACTTCTTTTACACTTTTTCTGTAAGTCAAATACTACATACACATATTTTTTAACATAGATAGATCTTCAAAATGTGTTTTACATCTTGAAAATCTCCTGTTTCTCTGTATGTTGACAAACGGATGGTTTCATATGATTAGAGATTGTGTTGACACCGAGTAATAAAAACGATGGCATAGAAAATATAAATATTGACTTTTATAAGAGCGTATTCATTTTAAAAATAAGAATTTATAGTGTTTACTTCGTTTTTTCTCTTGTCTGAATCACCCTTTCCTTCTTATGAAAACGACATTCCACGCGATTGAATACTAACAACTATCTTTTTGAAACAATATTAAGTTATAAACTTTCTTTGACTAAATAATACTTGTGTTAACTGAAATTTCATTCGCATCGGACGATAATGGCATCATAGGATGACTTGTACAAGTTCTGAATCCTTGCTTCCTTATACGCCATCGATCGTCTCAGTTGTTATCGTCTCTGGGATGTTCGCTTCTGGTGAACTTCCAAACTTCGGCGGGCTCCGACATTAAACTTCTTTATTTCAGCTCCACTTTTCCGTTCATTACATGAGTGCTGCTATACAGAGTAACCGATTCCAAGTCTGCTGTCATCAGTATCTTCCTGTTAGACGTGGTGACTAATAAGAGATACCCAATTCTCAGTGAATAAAGCGGTAAGTTAGCTAGCTAACTACTGCAGACCAAAACAACTGCCAGAAAAAATTACTTCACCTAACTGTAGGGAAATTTACAAGGCTGCGGTGTTTTAAGAATGTTGTTATGCTCCCTACGAAATCCGCTAACAATAATAAGTCGTGGATCACGACAAAACTGTTTGAAGACTGGCTGTGAGGAGTCGATGCAAAAATGATCGCAAAAGATTGAAAAATTCGTCTGTTTGTAAACACACACCCTCCGGGGTGTCGGGGTCCGGGGGGGGTCCGGGGTGTCGGGGTTTGTCTGTTCTGTTCGGACATACCCTCCGGATAGATCACTCCTGAAGAACGTGAGAGTTTAATTTTTTCCTGAAAATTACACACGCAAACTGCAACCTCTGGGCCTGGGAATAATTCGCTATTTTAAATTGCATTGTCGCAAGATGCTGGTACAGAATATTGGTCTGAATTGGAAGAATGGTTAAAAAGGCGAACTAGTGCCAAGTGTCTAAAAGATAAATTGACCGATTAAAAAGTGTATACGTTTTTCAAAGATATGTCGCGCAGACAGCATCCAGATGATAATTTGAAACAGAGTTCTTCAAAAATTCTGTCACAGACCTGCCACAGAATCCGTGTGCAGTAGCTCACACTAGTCTGTTCGTGTCACTGAGAAGATTAGTTTTATACATAAACTGGAAGTCTCGAGACAGAAGTGAATTTTCTGAATTGCAGTCTTTATGGAATTATCCGATCTTGTGAGATTATTTCTTCTAATCGTGCGTGCGTTTGGCTTGCCCGCAACACAGTGGTCTCTACGAAAAATCATTTTTATTTTAGTTTACGGCGTGAAATTTGTAAAATATTTTATTTTTTCTAAGCTCTTATCTATTCGTGGCATCGGAATGCGTAATAAAGTAGGGATATTTTTTATAATATATATACATATATATACACGACAGTGTAATTAATCCATAAAAAGTAAATTTGTTTCAATGATGAGAGCATAGGTTAAATAAAAATACCATTGCTCACCGTGCATAATGAATGATAAATTACTGAACCCTCTCGCTGAAGAGAGAAACATATTTCGTTGCTTAATGCAAGTCTATTATTTTAACATTCCTGTCCACAACCTGATGTGCGTACGCTTGTGTGTGTGTGCGTGTGTGTGCGTGTGTGTGTTTATATTCATATATGCATATTGAGTTATGGATAATTTGCGAAATTAATTGATCTATAAATGAGGTATTGTACGGTTCATGTACAGGTGGTTCTGTGTGCTGGAATATGTATATGCAAGTGTGTGTGTGTGTGTGTGTGTGTCGGTGACCTGTACCGACTTGGGTCAAAGTTCATGCATCTCCTCTTCTTCTTCTTCTTCTTCTCCTTCTTCTTCTTCTGCTGCTTCTCTTTCGTGCTATCTCACACAATCTCATATTCATCCTATTTAAAACATTCTGTTATTTTTTCCGCTATAATCGTATTCATACATTTCACACTCTACGCTTGTTTTATTTCAGACTTATCATAATCATTCAGAGATAAAAAAAAAGAAGTAAAACAGAAAGAAAAAAGTGAGGGGAGGTGAGGTAGTGACAAAGAGAGAAGGAAAGAGAGAGAGAGAGAGAGAGAGAGAGAGAGAGAGAGAGAGAGAGAGAGAGAGAGAGAGAGAGAGAGAGAGATTAGTAATCTCGGCGTTGAATGAGCAACTCATTCGATTCGGCTTTCTGAATGAAAAATGTAATAAATAAAACAATGACGAGAGTCGAGAGAAAGGAAATGAATAAATCGATTCACTCCCTCGAAAGAATTTTACATTCGATACTTTCGTATCGCTATCAATTTCTCCGCAACGTATGACTTTCTTGTTCTTTATTTATTTACAATCACTGGTAACGGATAATAAGCAAATTGTACGCTATAAAGAATTACACACGACAAGAGGGCTTCCTATCCATTGATGAACATCCCTACTTAATACTTGTTCATCATCATCAACCTTAAGGATTACCCTCATCCTGGACCTGTTCCGGGACCCACTTCGCTCTTGGTCGTCCTAAATCTTCCTTCCCCGCCGGTCTATGCTCCATTGGTAGCACTGGAATCCTGTCACTCGCCATTCTTCCCAAATGTTCACACCAACTTCTCTTTGTTGCTCCTTAACTGTTCCAACAATGGGTCGACCCCCTGTTACGTTCTTATATCCACATTCTTCTTTCTATCGAGAATGCAACAACCCAGAGTACTCCTCATAAACTTCATCTCCGCTGCCTGAATCTTTACTTTGTCTCTTTTCTTCATAACTCTGGCTTCACCTCCGTACATCAAAACTGGTACCGCTACAGTGTTAAAAAACCTTATCCTTGTTTCCTTCTTTGTCTTATTTTTAAGGTATCTGTGAATTGTTCTACAGATATTCCTAAATTTGTTTAACTTTTCATTCAGATCAATTTCTATCCCATATGTAATACAGCACCCTAAGTAACTGAAATGCTGGACTTGTTCCATAATCGTTCCATCTATAACTACCTTAGTTCTTACCGGTTGCTTCCCTCTGAATGCCATTGTTTTAGTCTTATCCGCAGATATTTGAAACCCATATTCATCTGCTATTTGATTTAGTATGTACATTGATTTTTGTAGTTTATCCTCGCTGTCTGGACCGGCTTAACTTTGGAATATCACAGGCGACAATCGGATATTGATTTAACTGGCTGTGATACTGCGACAATCGGATATTGATTTAACTGGCTGTGATACTGCGACTTTCGGAGAAGGAAACTCCAATGGAAAAAGACCACAACGGCGGTGAAGGCGGACAAGAGGATCTTCGGTACGGCGGATCTGGCGGAAGTGGCAACCCTTGTTTCTGTGGCTTAATGCAGAAATGACACACGGTCAATGGTCTCAACGGTGAAAGAGGACTGTGTTCCCAACGGCGGAGAGAGCAGAAGAACCTAGGAGGTGCGACTCTGAATGAAACCCAGAGCAAGTCTGGAGGCTCTAAGGTGGCAACCCCACCACTGAACTTACCTTACAAGTCGCTGGTAACGTCTTTAGGGGACATGAATTATACTCGCAATCTTCACAAAGGAAAAGAAAAACTTCAGAGATTTGAATACATAGGGGGCACGATAAATAGAACGTTGGGAAATAAAACGCGTAAGGAGACAAGATTAAAGTTATATAAAACCATGGTTGTCCCAATTCTGACGTACGGCAGTGAGGCCTGGGTTCCTTCAAAGCTAGATAGATCAAAGATTCAGGCAGCTGAAATGCGCTTTCTGCGAAGAGTCAAGGGCTGTACACGATTAGATAGAATACGTAATGACGACGTCCGGAATGCGTTAAAGATCTACAATTTGAATCATCGAATAGATGATTACAAACGGAAATGGCGGCGGGAACACATTGACCGCATGGACAAATGTAGACTACCACAACAAATAAGACCTTATAAACCAACGGGCAGGCGTAACGTTGGAAGACATTTTTCAAGATGGGACCAACTATGACATTGTGGAGACGGAACAGGCATTTCTGCCTATACCATGAAGTGTAGAAGAAGAAGAAGATCCTCGCTGTCCTGAATTATTACCATATCATTTGCGTACAAAATGGAGTTTAAAACATTATTATTATTCCGGCTGTACAATGTTTACACATTTTCCGGAACCAAAGATTACAGAAATGATAGAATTCTCATCTTCCACTGCTGCTTGTCCATCCAAAGATCTTCAATTTCTCGTTCCCTCAATATCGTCTGAATTTCTTCTCTCCAGGTGATAGGTGGTTTTTTTCTTTTTCTTCTTCCCAGTGGTGTCCATTCCATAACTCTCCTTGGCAATCTTTCCTGTGTCATTCCTATCAGAAGAATCCCTGGGTCAACATAAGATGTCCACGTTTTAATCATGTCTCTCTCTCTCTCTCTCTCTCTCTCTCTCTATATATATATATATATATATATATATATATATATATATATATATATATATATTGAAGAGCGTCGGCGATTTATAGCAGCCTTGTCGTACCTCCTTATTAGTGGGAACTTCCTCAGTCATCCTTCCTCCTATAACCAGTCGTACGCTGGTTTCTACATAAAGGTTCTTTATAGTTTCTATTAAGTACAGCCTCGGTTGTATGGTGCACCCTGTTTTAACTAACGAGGAAATGGCGACCGAGTGACTACCGGTATAAGTAGTCTCCCGCTTGCCAGTCAACAGCTTCGGGTGGATGAACTGGCAAGCGGTAGGGCACCCCATTGTCCTGGGGTTGAGAAATCGGCCCCGAAGACGGATGAACTAGTTACTAGTCAACGACACTGGGCTGTAGAAGGCAACGAGAAACCACTACATTAAAGATCGTTTAGATATCTCTAGCAATATCATCATGGCTAAGTTCAAGGCAAAATCAAATCAGATCGGGGGGGGGTGGCCGGTTTTGAATAGTTATGAAGTAAAAAGAAATTTAAGGATCTGGTTTGGCATGAATACAACTGACTTATTCCGTACAGCAGCGCAGAAAGTTAAAATAGCCTGTATGATATCCATTATCCGAAACGGATAGGAACTATCAGAAGAAGATAGTTTCTAATAGTTGTATAGGGTAACCTCTTCTTTCAAGGATTCGCCGTAATAATGTACTTTTAAAGTTGTCAAAAGTTTCTGTCAAATCTACAAAGGTCAAGTGTGTTTTTAATACTTATTAATAGCTACATTTATTAATATCTTTTATAGTTCTAATTCTACAGATATAACTAGATTTTATAGTTTTTCTTGTAGCTATAATTACTTTTTGTAGTTCTTAATGTTTTGTCGTATTCTGCTAGGCGAGATTGTAACTTCGAGCCTCATCGAATCTACATGTTGTAGGTTCTCGCTATTCCAAAATGTTGCCTGATAATTCGTTTGGTGGGTAGCTTAATCTTGCGCAGTCTTTGGTGCTATGCAGTCTGATCCTGTTTATACACAATTAAATCGGACAGGAATCAAAATACGTAATTACAAATTTGTAAGTTGTTATAATTAATATTAATAGGTCATCCTCTCGCAAAAAATCAATATCACGCCTTTCATCTTTATAGATAATTTTCGTAACTTTCACTTATGGTTTTCAGCCTTCTTTGCAGTTCGATCCATTTCTTCTTTGGTGTGATTTTGATTTTCTTGCCTAATCGTATTGATTCCACAGCTCAGGTACACAACGTGGCGGAACGGTTTGTCGTCTGCCTCTAGCAGGCCGTCCACTTACATAATTTTCTTCAAAGTAGTCCACAACCGACTTCATTTTCTCAGGTGCTCATTGCTTGAGTAAACTGAACGTACGCGTAACTTCTTCAATTGGGACAAAAGAAAGAGAAGTAACATATTCTTGTATAATGTGATAGTGCGATCAAGTGGATCGTTATACGCTTTTTGCAAACTATTGGTTTGTACGTGGCTGTAGACAGCTTCGCCCAAATGGAAGAACCAGCAGGTAAGAGGATTGTCGGGGAACACTTGTGTACATGCGTTAATTATTGCTTTTCCAAAATCACAACTAATTTTTTTCTGCGGTGTACATGGATCAATTCTCAAATTTATATAAAATTTTAAATTAATCACGCCTTTTTTATGTTTAGTCTAAAATCACTACCAACGCTCTACTTTTCTAATTATTGTTGCAGAGAGTTTTCTTACTTTCTTTCATTGTTACACTCTCTATTGTAACACTTTGTTTTATATAATTATTTCTTGTTAAATAATTTAAAATTGTGGATATTATGAAAATACGACACTGCTGTCTTTCTGTGTGGAGATATTGAAACTAACATAATTTGTATTAGATTACTATAATGTGCTTCGAAAACACAAGAATATTTAGTTTAACTTTGTAAGGAACATCAACTGATGAAAGCAAGTAGAATTGCTGGATGCATGAATAACCACATATGGAATAATAAATAATAAATGCCTCACACAAGAAGCAAAAACTAGGGTTTACTAAATCACAATATGTCTAGTAATATCCTATGCATCAGAAACCAAGCCACATTCAGCAGTAACTCAAAGAAAACGACAAACTACATAAATGACTATATTACGGAGGGTAATAAGAAAGACAAGGTACGATAGGTTGCCAAACAATAGTACAAGAGAAACGTGTAATGTAACAGATATTAATTGTTGGATTGGGGAAAGAAAAAGGAACTGAAATGAACATATATGAAGAATGGATGACACAAGGTTAGTGAAAAAGGCAAGAGATAGCCAACCAAACACGGAGAGGAGCGCATTGGTCGGCCAAGGAATAGGTGGAGGGACAGCATGTACGATCGTTGTTATAGAAGAGGACAGAGTCCTAACAAGGAAGTTAAAGAAGAAGAAGAAGAAGAAGAAGAAGAAGAAGAAGAAGAAGAAGAAGAAGAAGAAGAAGAAGAAGAAGAAGAGGAAGAAGAAGGATTTGTAAGGAAAGGTCCTAGAAAATTGAATCTACTTTAAAATAGAAATTAGAAATTTAAAATCGATATCTTACCGGACAACAGATCAACAGATATCAAAATTGGAACTCTGATTGTTTGGTTAAAAGTCTCGTGCTGTGTGTCCGTGCTATCAGTTGTGTCCGATAGATTAATTGGCCGATTAAAAAGTTTATATGTTTGTGAAAGGTATCGCGCGCGCGGGAGCTAATATGAAACACAGTTCTTGAAAATTCTGTCACAAACCTGTCATTAAGTCCATCCGCTCTGTAATTTACGATTCAACTAAAACTCGGCTAAATTCTAGTGATAATTTATGCTTATAAAAGTCGGACAGCAGAGCGCTTGTGAACCTCGGTCATCTTAAACTTCTTCTTCTTTTTCTTCTTCTTCTTCCACTTGTTCAGAACGGTTATGATTTAATGCCAGCATTTCGTCGGCTTTTAGAGCCACGATTATATCAAGATGATATATTAACTTTTCTATTGTACGATAATTTTTAAGTCTAGCCTCGTTTCACTTTTTCCATCGTGCGTACTTTTTCATTCTGCATAGAGGTACACGAACGTCAGACGGTACGAGACAGAAAACAGATTCTCGACAATTTTTCGTTTAAATTTGCATATATTTTACTACGTCTAATCTTTGACGTTATCGCATAAATAAGGAAATTTCGGGTGGAAGGATATTTATTGCGTTGAATCGAGAGCGCGGCCGAGAAACGTTGCCACCACGATCACGACCGCATCACTGCCGCCACTACTGACTTGTTCACAGATTTTTTTCTCGTTCTTCTTCTTCTTCTTCTTCTTCTCATTCCTCCTGTTAACGAAGTTGAAAAAAACGTTTGCCTTATTATGGAAATACAGAAAGAAAGAGAGACAGAGAAGGGGGAGGGACCACCTGGTCAGGTGTTTACATTATTAAAATTGTTCCCTTTCAATTATATGATGTGTCATAAGTTTTGTTTTAACCTGTTTGCTACGCGAAAGCGGTTCAGATCAACGCACGTACGAACACGCAAGTTTGCGTTCGAGTTTGCCAGTTTTCCTAACACAGAAAATTATTGCTTTTGTCGTGAACACGTACGAATATCTATTCCAACGTTACAAGTATTATTATACCCAATTACACAAATACATAACCATGTACTCAACGCAACTATAAAGTGTATTACACCGGCCAGGTCGCAGGATTTTTTTTCTCGTTGCGTCAAGTATATGTAGTTGCACAATAAATTAAATAATTTTCAAAGAGGAGTGAGATGTTGTTGACACGAAATAATTATTTATAAGCTTCACAAATATAATGTAACCTGCTATGCTACTCATAACATATCAACAAAATTTAATCTTACTAGCCACATAATCAACCATATTACTATCTTAATCAACAACCATATAATCTTACTAGCTAAACAAACATGTTAAACAAGTTATTTAAATCCTTTTTATTTTTGTGTGTCTAAAATTCTCAAATTTTGAATAATAATAGCAACTCATTTAAAAACAAAATAACATTAAGACTCAAGAATAAAATTTATTGTTGCTATAAACAAAATAAAAAATAATCTAACATTTACTTCCAATCTATTATTTATTTCTACTGACACATCCAAATTTTTTAACATACAACAAAAGATTAGTATTTCTTTTCTAGATTTTCTTGTTAACTTAAATTCTCTTATTTAACTACTATTTAACTTTCAAACTCTAATTATTTACTGTTCATAGGTCAGTTATTTTAGAGAGCTCTTTTCGCAATAAAAAATATAATTGTTTGTTATCATCTGCGTATATCTGTCGTTACCGTTGCGTGCGCGCGCGCGCGCGTGTGTGTGTGTGTCTCCAGAATCCTGAGAATTTGATGATGATGATGATGATGATGATGATGCTGATGCTGTCCTCTCTGTCTCTACTGGTTGTTGTTGGTGATGCTCCAGAGTTCCTCCATACGTCTTGGTGTGTGTGTTACAGTGTGTGTGTCCTGATCTATCTGCAAACCGGCAGCGTGATTGTGTGAAGATTTCTTAGTCTGAGACCAGCCCAAAATTGCTAGTGGTATT